>JABYQP010000004.1:600000-1141549 GCA_022606235.1 Abortiporus biennis | reverse complement strand
ATGGCCCTTATCGCGGCTAACTTGTCTTGTGCCTTCTTTGGCTCTTCTTGCTTCGGGATTTCTTCGGCAACTTCCTCTATTCTTGCTTCTGCTTGTACTTCCCTAACCTGTCTATTATTGTTTCCATTCTGCTTCTTCTTCTGGCAATCTCGTGCCATATGTCCCTTGTCTCCACAATAGAAGCATCTACCTTCCTTCCTGCATTTGTCTCTTTCTTCATTAGTCAACGCTCTTGTGTTAACCCGATCAACGTCCATTGCGTTGGGGTCCCTTTGCCTAGATTGTCCCTGATTGTGGGACCCATAGTTGTTGTTGAAGAACCGGAAGGTATTTCCTTCCCTGTGAAACGCCGCTCGGCGATTGTTATCGATGGTTGAAGTTCTCTTGATCCACCCTTCCAATGTAGTGGGTAGGACTTCGGTATTGAGGCAGACCAAAAGTAAACTCCGATCAAGTCCTCGCTTGAATAATTCGATCTTCGTGAGTTCTTCTCTGATTCCTGTCCTACTGAGTATATCCAAAAATCTGGATGTGTATTGATCCGCCGATGATCTTCCTTGTTTGAGATTGTAAATCTCATCCCTTGCCTTTTGTTCGATGTCTCCTTGTTCAAATTGGGATTTGAATGCAGCCACATACTTTGGCCATTCATTCATTAGCCTATCGGCTTCTGCTAATGCTGCATCTATTTCTAATTGATTGTGGACCCTGGTAACCCATTCTCCAGTTGTTCCGGCTTCGGCCATGAATGATAAGAAGTAGATAATTTTCTGGACTCCAGTTAATCCTACGTTTACCATGAAATATAGATTGCAGTGCGCCAAATGATGTCTGACTTGCTCCGGCTTCCCGGTAAATTTCTCGGGTTTGCCAAGCTTTATGGTGGGTGCTGGTGCTGCCATTGGTGCAGTTACGACGGGTGGCGGTGGAGATGGTGGGTTATTTCCTGGCGGAGTTGGGTTATTTCTCGGGGGAGGCTGTAGTATTGCTACTAATGCAGTTTCTGGTTGATTCGGGGGATTCAGACTTGGCGGTCTGGTATAAGGGATTCGAGTGTTATTTGCTCTTTCGTAATCTGCTACTGCTTGGTTGAATTCTCCTAAATGATTGGTTCTATTGGTAAAATCAACTACTTGGAGATAATTTCTGTAGCGATCGTGTCTGTATCCTAGAGATCTGTTGCTAGGGTTCTGCGCACTCCAATCGTTAAAGCTGAGAACTGGTGTCTGGGGTGCTGGTGCCGTAGGTTCGACTTCAATTTCTGAGTCCGAGTCTTGGTTTTGTGGTTCCCGGAAGCTTCTGCTTCCGCTGGGTTGGTTTCTTGGATCCGTGGTTCTTTAGTTGTGGCACCTACACTAATAATAAGTGGGCGCTTGTATTTAACTTCAACCTAATGTTAAGGATCGAGCTTAACGTGACTAGTTACTGTGACTGTGATGTGACTGTGACTATGATCTT
Organism: Abortiporus biennis; assembly: GCA_022606235.1. NCBI lineage: Eukaryota > Fungi > Basidiomycota > Agaricomycetes > Polyporales > Podoscyphaceae > Abortiporus > Abortiporus biennis. Next base: position 1,140,091 of record JABYQP010000004.1, on the reverse strand, counting down.
CGACTTAAGTAATTCAGATGACTAAGACTTGATTGCAAATCAAGACTTAGTATCGAGCTGAGACTCAAAGTACTCAGACAGACTATGAAACTTAACAAGTCTATTGCTAAGCTAGGAGAAAACAGGAGGTCGAAGTTAAGGCTTCAACCTAGCTAAAGTACCAGTATTTATACATCTGCCCTAGTCTGATAAAATGCGAAAATATCGTCCAGAGATAAGGAGTAACTATGGATAAATAGAAGGAGAAACCTCGGGGAAACTTCAGGAGAAACATTGGTAAAACTGTGTGAGAAATAGAAGGAGAAACTATGGAGAAACTAGATAATACAACGTTAGTCATTACGCGGGAATTCCCCTAGTGCTAGATAGTCCGCAATAACTCCATATTATGTAAGAAAAGAAAGAAAAAGATAATCATGTCCATTTGTAACAAGAGTATCATATGGAGGTTGGTACAATAGTTCTATTAAAGGACCTGATGACAAGAGGCAGAGTGACTAAGTCAGATGCTGTGGTTTCTAAATGCCAGCCCCATGGGCTGCTATGCTTCATAGCAGGTTGTTATGGCATATGTAGCATTATAGAAAATTCTACATAGCTTCAACTCTCATAGTAATATCAATATAAGAAAAATCCTTCTACAAAAATGATAAAGTTCGATTTTTTGAGAGCAGTCACTAGTATCAAATGGACCAAGGTGTCACACATGCTTGGAAGACTATTGTCCGAAATATTTGCCTGTCTAAACTCTAACTCTAATGTTCTCTGTATTACCCTTACATAGCTGACTTACTTATTATATATAAGTACATACAATATAGGAGTCAGAGAGTTGCTTCTACTCAGTCTGTATAAATTACAAATCTAGTCAGTAGCGAGATTAATATTGTCACACTTCGGAGTCAGATTCTGACAGCACTTTACTTCTGCGAGCACCAGACTCTGAGTTGTAAATCATTTCTTTAACCTTTTCTTCATACTCATTACTACTAGATGATATGTCTATCAGCAGTACCTGTCATCAAATCAGTATCCCTACTCATACTAGTAGTGTACCACTAATAAAGCAAGCTCATACCTTGTTGTATCCAGGTCAACAATCTAGAGCAATTATCAAGCTCAAAAAGTCAGAAAATAAAAGTCACAATGTCAACATTTTGACCAAATTCAGATCTTTTGATTATATTAAACTTTCTAACCTTATGGAAGGTCTTATTCCCAACAAGTACTACTCCCAATCCATCAATGACATAATGATTTGTATCTGAGTACTGGCTATGAGTAGAGTTGCTGAAAGCAATCCAGAAAAGGCTCAGGAGATATTCAGAACTCTACACCCTCATCACCTTTCCAGATCTGAGGTTATCATACTAATGATTGATGGATGATGGTGTTGATGATACAGAGCCAAGGCCTATGCGAAGGGAATGAAATATAATAAGAAGAAGAAGAGGGTGAGAAGGATATATTTTCAGAGATTTCTGCATTGTATTTTGTGTAACCGTGATAAAAATAAGCTGCATCATTTGCTACAAAAAAAATTAAAGCAGAGGTAATCACTGAGGTCAAAAATCTTATCTTACTATAGTAAAGCGAGTGTATTACTCACATTTTCAACCATCTCCTTAAGTCAGCAGTGCTCATCATTGGACTCTCATAGTGCTGGCTACAGTATACATTAATAATACACTCAAAGAGTGGGAAGAAAAGAAAGCCAGCATCATTAGGTCTCAATCAGCTTCATTCCGAGGCAAAGGAATATGTGATCACCTTTGTTGTAGCAAATGCACCATGATTGAATATTAGTAATTCATGTTAAAAATCTGTCCCACTACAACATCTAGGAAATATAGTCAATTCGAAATAGTTACATAATAGCTATGACCTGCCTCGATCATTCAATAACTTGTGCCAAGTTGCTACAATTGATTAGTATAATACCACAATCTAATGACTACAATCTAGCATGTTCACCATGAGGGTAAATACCATATGAATTGTACTTTAATGCATCCTTATTGTGATAAACATCTATGGTAATCGATTGGTATCCAGCTACAGTCATCATTATATCGAGATCCTGGAAATGGCAGGGTGAGCTAACGAATATGATAGACTGCGAGTCGCAAGTTGACCTACCACAAGCAGACTCTTCATAACATGACAACAACCAGCTTCACCCTTATGAGACATTCCCTACACATACAAATGACCAACCATGATGACATGAGCTCCAAGAGTAAGTGCCTTGAAAACATCTGCTCCAGTATGAATACTAGAATCAAATATGATCATTATTTCTATGTATCAGGAAAAATATATGAGGACTGGGAGTTTGGGAATGGGAATGGGAAACTCACTATTACTAACAGTTTCAACAATTTTGGAAAGAGCCTCAAGGCTTGTGACAGCTCCATTGACTTGTCGACCAGCGTAATTAGTCACAACAATACCATCACAGCCAACCTCTAAAGCCTTCTGTGTATCCACTGCACATTGGATTCCTTTCATGACAAAAGGTCTACCATTTGAGATGCAGCACCACTACAGTAATTCTTGTCAGATTGAGGTAAGACTATAGACATAAAAGACTTCACACCTCACCAATAAGCCACTTAATCTTGTCCCAAGTGTGCTTTGCCATACCAGACACTGGAATCAATCCATTTACCTGAGTCATTGACTAATTCATCAGCGTGTTTCTTTATAAACACAGGGTCAGAAGTTCTGACTTCATTTCCAACCTAAATATGAAAGAAGCACTTAGATATATAAATGGTTATGACATGTGAACTATGTTTACCACACCTAGATAATAAAAACTAAAAAAAATCAGTAAAGCAGAGAGATTTGTTTTACAGGCCTGTCGAAAGGACATACGCATAATTGGTGATCTTGATATCCATGGATTGCCACCCAAGTTGTCAGGTGTCAGTAGTGAGCATGAGCACATCGAAGTTAGAATTCCATGCTCGATTGAGAAGTGAGAGAGTCTGCACAGTGGTAAGATTATAGACTCAATGGGTGTTGTTTGAACCTGCCACACTCACAATCTCATCATCATGTCCCATGTAAAGTTGGAAGAAATGAGAACTCTTGGCATTTCTGCCATTGGGTTCCAGTTTCAATGGTGTTTGAGATTCTTTCTGGTGTGGATAAAATTATATTTGACAATACTCACCATAGTATTCGTGGACACTGTTACTTTCATTCGGGATTGAGGCACCTTTGTCATTGGCTACTACAACATCCTCAATGGAATTAGAAGATACTGTGGAAAGGCAATACTGTGAAATGAATGGCTACTATAACTTATGTTCATGCAACAAATAGTCAACTACTTATAGGTATTCCAAGTTCTTCTGCGATCTTCACAGGAATCAGTTCACCAAGGGGACTGTAGAGCTTGTTGATTCCAATTGGCACAAACATTATTGGGATGGAAATCTTGTGGCCAAAAATGGTTACTGATTATGCAAATTGATGACCTGTAATGCGAACTCATTGAGTACTTGATGACTTACTAGTAAGGTCTCTGGTGTTGGTATCGACTAATGCACATGGAATGATGCACCATCTGTAGAATGCCTCTCTACATCAAAGTCAGCAAGGGTAATACAAGGTATGAAACTGCAAACCTATTGGCTCTATCAGTCCAATCCAGGCCTGTGTTAGAATTGGCATAGAAGTAGCCACAGTTGTTCAATTTGTTCTTGGTCAATTCCTGAAGTTCATCAGAATGAACAAAAAAACTGGGCACTTAAGCAACGGTTTAGATAGCCAGCGACAACATGATGACATGATTCACATACACTGTCCCTTTGTGCCACCAGCTTTGAAGATCTCCCACTGGTATAAGGAGTAGTAAGGAGATGCACTGTTTGGTTTGTTGAAGGGATTCATGTTCATATAGGGGTGGAGGATGTTGTAGTTCAGCTGAAGGAGTGAAGTAAAGATCAGAGACTTTAAATACTTGGTGTTCAACTTCGTGAACCTTGTTGTGACATCATTGGTGACCAGCACCAGGAGAGCCATAGGAGCAGTCTTTCTGGTCAACTTCGATGCTTGAGGAGCATAGGCAGAATGTCCAGATGCCCAACATCCCTTTTGGTAAGGTCTCTGGCTGATTCATCTCAGTCAGCATTTGGTATACAATGAGTTCAAACAGACATGCCTACCTACTTGGGTATGACACTGATACGTATCATCTGCAGAACAACCACCTGAAAATAAAATGTGAAGATTTCTCTTACTTAAAACAAAGTAAGTAAAAATTATATGCGAAACTCATAGCAGAGAATGCATATGAAAATAGGCAATTTCAACATTTTTTTTTTCTGGAGTGTCATGTCCGAGTAGCACCCACCAATAGCCAATGGGAATCATCGAATATGGCTCATTCACCTCTTCCGTCTGAAACCACAAACCAGTTTTTTTACCATAAACATAAAAATGGGCTTGAACACAGCTCTCCGTTTGCTCTGTTGGCTTGTTATGTCGGATATTTGGAGTACTCGTTCGAGTCATGAATCATGATTGAGAGAAGAGTCGAAGTCACAAGCGGTCACACTCTGGGCGTCTTCCAGCCTTTCAGCCACCACATTAGTCAGCAATATTCTATCTCCGCTCCAAAATTGCAAACCTTAGTTCCGAGGTTCTGTATAGTACAACGATCTTTATCACCGACGACCACAACAACGCTCCCCACCTCAAGACACCATGGGAAAAGGTCTTTTCTCTTCGCTACTCTTGCTTTTATCATTTCATTACTCACCATGTTGAACGTACAGTTCACGGATCTCTCGCTCGTGCTGGAAAAGTAAAGTCTCAGACCCCCAAAGTCGATAAGCAGGAGAAGAAGAAGGTCCCCAAGGGTCGTGCTAAGAAGCGCATTCTCTACAACCGCAGGTGTGTATACTTGTTGTATTGCTCAGCACACAGATACTGATGTTGTCCATAGATTCGTGAATGTCACCACTCTTCCAGGTGGCAAGCGCAGAATGTGAGTATCTTACTAACAATTCCTTGCTTATCGGGCTCTATTTTTCCTGTTTCGCCCCCATACACTTCTCCTATGATGATACCTACCATTGCATAGTTCACACTGAAATATCGTGTTGATAAACCTATATCTTGTCTTTCGCTCCTATCTGATCTTTTTTCTCGTTTCTTCTATCTTTGTTACTCGACGTACTCATATCTCCTTTCTTCAGGAATGCCAACCCCGAGAGCAAGTAAAAAGCTTGAACCACCTCTGCATGGTTCCACCACTTGACGCAGCACGCGTATTTTTTCTCTGGTGTCTGTATGATACCATACGGCCCCGATTAGGATGAGTCACTCGGGAGAGCCGTCTAGTTGTCCGTTGCATCCACGCTTTGCCATTCCCATGTTTATTGTACGCACGCTATGACTCTATACATTTATGCTTAAGGCCATCTCGAATAGTTGTGTTCTCTGGATGTATCGTTAGGCCTTGGCAGGTATTTACCTGTCTTTTCCCCTCATTTAGTGTGATTGTGAGAGCTTGAGAATGATGAATGATCTTCGATGATTCGCAACCAATATTGTAAGCTTTCTCATATGCTTCGATCAACATATGCTGATTTCCTGCTCAGTGATACAGTGATATCACGCACACGATATCGTATTGTCTGGACTTCATTGATTTTCCAGGTTCGTCATCCATGCACTTATGATCGTGTGAGACGTGCACCAGGCTATTGAACGACTGGCAGAACTCAATACTTGTATCTGTATAACGAAGCCTTCGAGGGCGTTGCTTCGGAACTTTAGGTGGTGTCCTTGAAATCCACGTTGTTCATGGAAGTCGACACCAATGTGCTCTCGTGCGATCTCTCCTTTTCCATCAACTTTTTACGGCTACCGCTTGGATCTCCTTTGGGTCTCCTTGTGTTGTGAGACCAGTGCCGTTGAAGGGCAGAGATTCTCATAATCATCATTTGACGTTGCCCCAGGATGCCTCATGCAGCAGCAAGATAAATCAGACATATGATGCAGTTTGGGACCTGAAGCCGATTAAATTTCCAAGTAAGAAGCCCAGAGGTGGATGGTTGTTTCTGTCAGTTTCTACCATGATGATCATTCTTACCTGTTGTTACTACCAGGATCAGATTCAAAGCCGGTCGTGCAACATTTCGAATTTCTGCTCGGCTTTTCGCTCGAGCTTCTGTCGGATAACGGGATAAGAATTGTGAACCTCCCTCTCCTCGCCACCTGACATCACCCGCCTCGAACTGAGGTAAGCCAAGCCTTTTCCAGAAGTCTGACCCAAATATCTTACCGTCGAAAGATTCACCGAATTATATTTAGATTTGCCAATAAGCGAGTTGTATGTTTTCTTCAATACTCCATATGCTCTGTCGTGTTCTGTCAAAGGCGGATCACAAGGTAAGTGTTGTTGAACCTATCGTTGTTCTATCGTTGGACACAGTGCACCCGCAGGCAGGTATCTGATTCCTCCACAGGCTTTGCTATCTACCTCCAACCGCGCGGTGAGTTCCCATATTTTCTTACCCATGGGAAGCGACGACCAAGAAACGACGCGTCGTAGTTATTAACAGGTATCCACGCTTACTGAAGCCGCAATGGAGGCAGACTTCCACATTGACCGATGTTCTTCCACATATGCTTCCTTCAGCTGACTTTCAATGGTCAATCACAGCGTTGGACAACTCAGATAGCACAATTTCCTACCACGCATGATCATTCAACCTGTTTTTCCATCTTATCAAGCGAGAAACACAAATTGGTTGCGATGTAACAATAGGCTCACGCTCAGGTCGAGGGATGTATAAAAACAAGGTGTACTTTGGGCAACCAAGTCCTCCAAGGCCTACGGTCTCTCCTACTTACAGTTTGGCTCAGACTCAGGTCCAAGGCATCCCATCATGTTCTCCAAACGAGTCTTCGTTGTCACCCTCTTGACTCTTGGTGCATTCGCCAATCCATTCACTCGTCGTGCCATGAAGGTGCACGAGAGTCGCAACGATGTCCCTGACGGCTTCGTGAGGAGTGCCACCGCCGACCCTAGCTCCGTGCTCAAGATGCGTATTGCTCTTAAGCAGAGCGATCCCGAGGGTCTCACAAATGCCTTATTGGACGTCAGTGAGCCCACAAGCGCCAACTATGGTCAGCACCTTACCAAGGAGGAGGTGACTATCATTTTTATGTATCGATGTCTGAGCAGAGAATTAAATTCAAGCATTTTCCCCTCTTTTTCAGGTCGAGAAGTTTGTCGCCCCTAAGCCTGAAACGGTTACTGCGGTTAACCAATGGCTCTCCGAGAATGGATTGACTGCTAAGACCATCTCTCCCGCCGGTGACTGGCTTTCATTCGATGTTCCCGTCTCTCAGGCTAGCGAGCTCCTGGATGCAGACTTTTCCGTATTTAAACACCTCGACACCGGCGACGAGTCCATCCGTACTTTGGCATACTCCATCCCATCGGATCTCGCTGATCACATCGAGCTTGTTCACCCCACTATCACGTAATTATTGAATTACATTATCACTATAATCAACCTCTCTGACCTTGTCTTTTTCATTGTGAAGCTTCCCTAACCCCTTCGCTCAACTCCCAGTCTTCTCCTCTCCAGCGAAGATCATCAACCCCAATGTCAACCTTACTTCCGATGCCGTCCCAGCTTCCTGCGCCAATACCGTTACCCCGGCTTGTGTTCAAGCCCTCTACAGCGTCCCTACCACCAAGGCAACTCAAAGTTCTAACAAGCTCGGTGTTAGCGGATTCATTGACCAATTCGCCAACCAAGCGGATCTGAAGGTGAGAATTTCATGAGCTCAAGCGTGGAGATTATCGGCTCAAGATTTTACTTCCATCAAATCATAGTCTTTCTTGACCTCCCTTCGTTCTGACATTTCTTCTTCCACTACCTTCACTTTGCAAACCCTTGATGGGGGTCAAAACCCTCAAACCCGTAGCGAGGCTGGTATTGAGGCTGTAAGTTCCATTTCCCTAGCTAGAGGAGCGCACGATTAATCGTTGTCTAAATTACAGGACCTCGACGTTCAATACACTATCGGTATTGCCACTGGTGTCCCAACATTCTTTATCTCAGTCGGCGACAACTTCCAAGATGGAAATCTTGAGGGTCCGTACTACCTACCTCCTATCTATTTTGACATAGAACTATGAATGCTCACATTGTCCCCATTAGGCTTCCTCGATATCATCAACTTCTTGCTTGCAGAATCGGCACCTCCCCAGGTTCTTACCACTTCCTACGGTCAGAACGAAAACACTATCTCCTCTAGCCTCGCCAAGTAAGTGTCGTCTCATGGCAAACGAGGACCGCGACTGATTTGTGTTTATAGCCAACTTTGCAATGCATACCAACAACTCGGCGCTCGTGGAACCTCCATCCTCTTTGCCTCTGGAGACGGCGGTGTCGCAGGTTCGCAATCTTCCAGCTGCAGGAATTTCGTTCCCACCTTCCCATCTGGTTGCCCATTGTATGTCACGCTCTATTCTCGTGCTTATCAGCTTGAATCTAATGCTATTTTTAGCATGACCTCCGTCGGAGCTACAGAAGGAGTACCCGAAACATCTGCAGATTTCTCATCTGGTGGTTTCTCCAACGTCTTTGCCCGTCCTTCGTACCAATCCGCTGCGGTCTCTGCCTATCTCACTAAACTCGGTAGCACCAATGCCGGCAAGTTCTCTACCACAGGTCGTGGGTTCCCAGATGTCGCTGCAGTCGGCAACAACGTTGAAATCAACTTCCAAAACCAATTTGGTTTGGTCGGTGGAACTAGTTGCTCAAGTCCGATTTTTGCAAGTATTGTATCTTTGATCAATGATCGTCTCATCGCCGCTGGCAAACCCGTCTTGGGATTCTTGAACCCCTTCCTCTACGCTAACCCTCAGGCATTCAATGATATTACCACTGGTAGCAACCCTGGTTGCAACACCAACGGTTTCCCCGCTGAGGCCGGTTGGGATCCCGTGAGTTTTTCCTTCTTTCAGCGATATTTGTATTTCACGCTGACACCACGTTGATAATAGGTCACTGGGCTTGGTACCCCCAACTTCCCCGCACTCCTCACTGCTGCCGGCCTGTAAACATTATTTACGCACACTTCGGACTTTTTCTTGCTATATCAATGGTTCAATGATGGGTTGAAGATGTTGTCTTTATCAATAAATTCAAGTTGTATCAGTAGTGATAAGGTGCATAGCCCCTTTCTTCGGTGTGTTTAAGATCGCTAAACTTGTAAACAGTATGTACCTGAGAGAATTGATGAATAAGTCCGCAAATCATTGCTTGCGTTGGTGGCCCCAAGAACAGAGACCTCTTTGAAATATTAAGTTCGTCGGTATTGAACGATCTCATTGAGACCCAGCTCAATCGTCAGAATCACAGATTTACCATGGTGTGTCGCCATTACTCACTTTGAGGCGTATCATATTCGGCACCCAATATTTGACAGATCGAAAGACATACGAATAGAACGAGAAAGTGGGTCAGAATAATCTAACTTATAACTTCGTATAGTCAAGTCAGGCCACTATACATATTGAGTGCGACCTATAAACATGCACAATGCACACACTCATGATCATTGGTGAGTACAAGTCTCCATACTGAGTCCGATGGCACCAGTCTCACTAATCAATGTCTGCCCCCGCTATTGCCTCTACCTCGACGACCAGTCATGAATCTCCCGGCTGCTCTAAGTCCATTGGCAACACGGTTTCCAAGCCTCCTCAAGGCACCAGGACGACGCTCGTTATTCCCCCCGTGCTGTTGCTGAGGTTGAGGTTGGTGGTGTTGTTGCTGTTGTTGTTGCGGGTTTGGATGGTTACCATGTTGAGCATGTCCTCCAGCAGCTTGGAACGCCCCTCTCAAGTTTTGATGACCTTGAACACGTCTTAATCCTTGAGCGGCAACCGAAGTCATACTGGTGCCTCCGGATCCTTGTCCGCTCCACCCACTACCATGGCTTCCAGACCCAGAGGAACTTCTGGGTTCGAGATCATGATGCTCTGAGTAGTATTCCTCATCCTCGTCCGTGAAGATATGGTGGTGATGCGGAGAAATCTCGTGATCGAACTCGTGATGCTTTTCGTCAGAACCGTAGAGAAGCTCTTGGTGCAAATAATCGCCATGATGTTTATCCAGACTCCTGATGTCTGTTTCGTCACAGTAACAGTATCTATGATGACCCGAGGTGAGTAACATTTCCACCGAGCTTGAGAGAGGGCGAGGAGAACCGGACTAACCTAGTAGCTGGACGAGCGAGTACATTCACATTAAGAAGGGTGATTATTGCCGCGAAGAAGAGGGTAAATCGTAGGGTCGAAATGAAGGACATGTTGGTAGTGTGCTATGTGAAAATACTGAGTGTGATTTTGTACGGTGAGCTTCGTCTTGCTCTGTAAAAAAGAATAACTCACAAAATCGATGACCAGCACCGTAGCTATTAAAATCGAAAGAGGAAAGAGTAGTTGAGCACCTGGCTTGAAGAACTTCCGAAGATAGATGAGTATCGTCTTTATATATACCACTGGTCCACTGGGCGTACCATACATCTCCGAAAGATTACAAGTTATGTTCAGCTAATCGCTCAAATAACCTCGGTGTTCCGGTATCTGTTTTACTAACGACCATATAGTGAAATCAGCCGTTATTGCATTCGATGGAGCACTTGTAGGATCCGGGCGATCACTAGTGCGACTTTTCTTCCCAATGTCTTTACTCGGAGCTTGCAGAAATATCACAATTATTCCGTTGGCTTCTTTCATTCCAAATATTTAACATGGAGAGGATTCGGATATCACCAAAACCCAACTCAATTGCCAGGATCTCAGCGGTAGCGTCACGGTACTACTCTGCTTCAAAGTTCAAATGTACAATCATATCTGAAGGAATAGTACAGTATTGCTCATCCGAATCACCCGAATGGCGTTGGTTTTGCATCTCGGGACTGGCAATGATCATCATGGATTTATTCTAATAGTAGGCAATGTATGGAGATCCATGCTAAACTTTGTTTTGGGCGGATCCGATTTCTAACGCCAATCCTTATGACATTCCTTCAGAGCTATGATGAGCACGCATAGAATGATCTCCGTTGAGTGACCGTGAAAGTCTCTTAGATATTATACAGCCAATATTTGTCAGTTCGTTGAAGTTTTTATAATCTAAACCAACCGGATTCAGTTTGACCTTGAGTTTCGGGTGTAGCGCGCATGTTCCGTAAACCCTTGAAATGCGCAAAAGGCTCCATTATCATATGGCTGCATTTGGAGTCAAATGATAGCGAGACATAGTGTTACATCATTAGTTTGAGTGTGAACGAGTGCTAGTTAAATTTTCAAACACTCAGCGGGCTGCTTTTTGCTTTTGATTACAAAAAAACTCTATCTTAATGACAAACATAGCCGTGTATCCCCGTATCGTTTTGTTGTGCATTTTGTGATTATTGTTAAGCACTATTGGCGGTCTCACGAATGATGAAGTACTGTTTACGAAGTCACTAAGGCTGAGACCGTGACACCAGTACTGTCACGAAGTAGCATTAATATTAGATCACATTTTCTTGGATTCATTGAATTATCTTTGTCTATCTATTGGTCTATTCTAACTGAAGATCGAAATTTAGAGGCAGACGAGTATTCGCTGGCACTAGTGATGCCGTGTAAGTTGAATCATTCGGATGGTTGGTAGCCTCGTGTTTATCGAATAGACGCTCGTCCGTTTGGCGAGATTTCTTGATCTTCAGCTTACTGTAACTCCAAGACTCAGGCTTTCAAGTTTACTCTCTTACTGTAAAACATTTAGAATATTTTGCCCTCAACTATCTCTTCGAAATCTACGATTTTTCCAAAACCATCGAAAGTTCAGAAGGTAGAAGTAAAGACACCGTCATCCCTACTCTCAGTTGCTGATTTGATTCTGCGACGCCACGATACGTTTAGACACCCGAAAATATGCAGAAACGTCGACAAACGAAAGAGAAACAAGCTCAACCAATACCTACCACCGAGGACCCTAGTAGTATCGCAGAACTGCGACAACGATTGGCATTTCTCTGTCATGACCTGCAGTCATTTTCTTCCAACGATATCATCGCCACTCGATTAAACTCATCCATCTACACTTTCATGATAGGTCCCCCATATTTATCCGAAGAAGAGGCCAACTTTCTACTATCATGCGATCTCGCTACACTCCGAAATAGAAATAGTTCTCCATCCGAGTCTTCTTCATCTTCAACAGACCATAATTGTGGTACGCTCATATCGACCGCGTCCAAACGAACATTGTCACAGTTTTTAGAGAAGGGACTTGATAATGTGATAGCTGCACGTCGCAAGAAGAGCCAGCGAGAGTTAAATTCAACCAAGGACTTTGTCATGTGTACATCACACGATCTGGCACCGCTGCTGCAGGAAGCGTGTGCTTTTGACAAGTCAGATTTTGAGACTAAGGCGTTCAGGAGTGCGTATAAACAATGGGAGAAGGGTGTGAAGAGGGCGGCGAAGGCAGGGAAGAACTTGTGATGAGATGAACATTTCAATTATATTTTATTTAACGAATATTGTTTTCAGCGGAGAGTAATATGTTGCCACCCACATCCAATGCAATCTTTATGCCTTAGGACAGGAATGCATTGCCAACTTACACGAAAGCTTGAAAAGTCATCGATGATTGCTTCTCCAGATAGCATCTTCCTAGATTCGTTTCTCTTGCTATATGATATATAGAAGATACATTACCAGAATATAGGTGAACATGAATTCAAACGTACGGTGTAATATATAATATCTGTTGTTACCACTGGCAGGTGCGTGCAGGCATGATAGTAGAAACCCTGATCTCCTCTTCATCATCCTCAAACTGAACAATGTGTTCTGTAGATCAACATCATCCCCAGATAGCTTCAGCATCAACCTCTCTGGGACCTCGCTGGGGTTGAGATTGACCATTAGCGTGTGGATGAGTATCGTCTTCATCTGGAGGCAAAGCGATAACCCCTTCCCTTCTACCCCCACGGAGTCTTATCCAAAGGGCAGAAGCGACAAGTGCAAGTGGAAGAGCGATCGTAAAGACGACGGTAGTAATCTGTCAATAGATAGTCAATTAATTTGAATAATACAACGATAGTTCGGAGATTCTTTCGAAAGACGTACGAAAACAGGGAAGGGTTTAGGTTTCAACGACCACAAGCTTGCGTTGATCCAACAGGCAGCAACGCACCAAACGATGTCACGACGAATGGTTATCACTAGAAGACCTGTTGAAAATACGATGTCAATGAAAGAAAACTTTAAACGCCATTGGAGTGAAGTGTCATGTACTCAGAATATTTATACCGAGAACAACTCCAAAACCAGCCCATTGATGTCGGGCGTAATGTTGAGGTTCACCCGGTGACCAGGTCCAGCCTAAAGTGACACTAATACGAATTAACGATCAATGGCGACGAAAACAATAGAGAAAATGCATATCTTACAATAGACTGTAGAAAAATAGCACTCCTAGAGGTAATATCATGAAGGCTCTAAGGGGCGCATGAATGAGAGCGATGTCGAAAGGTCTGTGGATGACAAATCAACAATCATGTCAATTACCTCTTCTTGTCAGACATGGAGTTGAGCTTACCTTTCACTCGTTGGTGCATGATATACTAGTAGAACGACGTTTGCATAGATAAGCAAGACGAGTAAAATTCCTAATAACACAGTTGATACAAGGAATGATTGGAAGAGCTTTATGAAGCAATCATCAGGTGAGATGTTGTAGATCCTGATCGAACAGTGACGCACCCATGCAATAGCCCAACCAGCCATGACCCAATTTGCAAAGACAAGAGGAAGACCAACTCCTCTCACAAGTGTATTCTAACATTCCCAAACCATTAGATTCGGCGAAATTTGTCGGGTATCGAGTTTGGGCATTTACCTTCGTCTCGGGTTTTCTGGCCATAACCAAGAGAAGACAATATCCTAGTTGAAGAAGATATATTGCGACAATGTATATCGCAATCATGTAGGGTGCGGGAGATATCGAAGATGGATATAATCTCGCGATTTCCCCTATGAATTTGTGAGATTCTTCGACGGGGACTTATCACTGTGCAAACATACCCAGTCCAGGATTAATCACCAATGAGCAGACCATGACTGTTGCTATGTTAATTAGTAGTGATAGCGGTGTGAGTACTTGTAGCCTGTAAATCACGCTTTTTAGTATCGAGTATTATCTTGTTTACTATCCAAATGAACTTACCTGACAAGAGCCAAGTAATCTCGCACAGCGGGATTTGAGGGATCAATTGGCAAGCTTTCCATCATGTCAGAGAAGGCCAAGTATGAGATGGTGGTGGTTGAGAATCAGGAGGTTGTCTAGTCCCCATCTCTTCAGCACTCTTATACCACCAAGTAAAGTTGAGTGGAGATGATGTCACCGTACGTGCAAAACAGCGGTGTCACGGTGTGACGAGTAATGCTCCGTGACACAGTGCGTTATGGAATGTAACTCTGTGACTCGTGACTGAATTTTGAATCACAGATCTCAGATTTACTTTTCACCTCTCTCCAAGACTCCATCTCATTCTCGCCAAACCAGATGTCTATTTCTTTGAAGATCGAGTTCGGTGGTGGATTAGAGCTGTTGTTCTCTAACCAAAGATCTCACAAAATTTCCATTCCATCTGAAGTTACATCCAAGGACGGCACGACGAAACCTGTCGATCTTTCATATCTCATCTTCTGGTTACGAGACAATCTACTGAAGGAAAGGGAAGCACTTTTCATTGAAAACGGAACCGTGTAAGTACTGCAGTTGAACTATACTGGGAACTACCAGATTCTCATTGCAATCGCTCTAGTCGGCCTGGTATCCTTGTTCTCGTGAACGATGCTGATTGGGAATTGGAAGGAGAGGGCGATTATGTCCTTAAAGATGGAGATGAGATTGTCTTCATATCTACCCTTCATGGAGGGTGAACTTCCTTCTAATACATTACGGGTATCCCAATCACCAAATACACAACGTGAGGTCACCAGCCTCATAGTCAATACAGTGATTACATTCCTTTTTTTCTTCGAGTCAACCGCTGACAGATTTTTTGCGCCAGTACTTACCCGCATTGCGACCGTGATAGGACTGCCGCCGCACTGACATCGTGCCGCAATTCCACTGAAGCCAAGTTGATCAGCTTAATCCATCAACATACCCTTCGGATAGGCTTGGCTTATTTGCAGATGGCTTTTGCGATAGGTATACGATGACGGTATGCATTAGCATCGTGCCACTTAGACAGTCATTTCACTACTTCAATCTTATTATCTTTCTATAATCCAGTCGGAAAATCGCGCGCATCCAATACCTCCGCCTTATCCTCGTCGCATCAGTTTGGCAGTTCACAACGACGAGCGGAAATCATTCGGGCTTCCCAACCGTCCGTATGTTACGACATACCCAGGGTCTCTTCTCGCACTGAGGATCATGACATGTCTCTCTGCGCCAACATATGCGGCTCAGCTTGCCATCTATAGACTATAACTGCAATTCCTCCCAAACTTCTTTGCAGAGGCGAGCTTCATGTGGACCGTAAAGCCGGTAAACCCCACACGATGCTAAATTCTCTAAACTTCTGCTTCTCCTTTTACCTTTTGATTTCATGCATCTTTCCTGCAGACTTCTCTCTCATGACTATCTCATCAATTTGATTCTTTTTCGTCCACTGTGGCGACGCTAGAAAAATCTCCTTCGAAGCCACAATTCTGAATACTGCATGCAATACTCCGCACATTCATGAGGGTTCGCTTCGCTCGCAAGTCGCGCTCACAGTGGGAGACTAGGAATTCTATTACCTGCCATTATCCTTGAGAAGGCGAGATATAAGATGTTTGTAAACTTATTGTGTCAAGAACATTGAAGAAAGGAAGTTTCAGATAATACAAATGATCGGTTAAGATGATCCAAACATATGACAATATATCAAAAGCGAAGGAGGGCCAACGGGCCGCCAGAGAGCGTCGGTGATGGATTGTGTTTGAGGAAAGCCCCGAAAATCAAGAAAACTTGAATATGTCTGATGACAAGTTAATTTATTTGCTCACTGTTGAGGGTCCAATGATAGTTGCTTTGATTTAGCCACATATTTTCAGGAACATTTTCTGATTGGAGAAATAACTGAGATCATTCATTGGTTGGTGTATTGCATACAGATCAACAAACAAAACATTTCGATCGTTAGTCTTTGTTTTAGACGGAGGAATTGATGAAGAAATGAGAGTTGTGTATAGCTCAGGTCTGTATGCCGAACTGCTCAGTAGGGATGAATCCACTGCTAGAACTCCGATACAACAATTATATCGCAAACCATGCTCTCAGTACGCAGGTAGTCGAATATCGGACCAAATATTTTAACGAACTTCCTTCAACCAAAGCCACATGGTGAGGTACGATGTGCATCAGTCTCTTGAGCTTAGAAAATGAGCCTATCTCTATAGAAGATGACTATGCATTTGATGAGGTATAAGAACAATAGATTGTGCACTAGAAGCTGATTAGTCTGCCACCGAAAGGCTACGAAATGAAGTTCGGGAATAGTTGGGACAGCGGACGTTAGGAGGCGTTGAGTAGCCTCGTGGCAAAACAACTGGGTCCAGACTCTGGCCGCCGACCCTCTAAATTACTTCCGAAAGTTTAATTTCTTGTCCGTTTCATTTTCTTCCCTGACCGTGGCCTTGCTCGGGCTTTGCCTCAGCAAAGACTGAAAAAAATACACAACTCTTTCGCAATCCCTCGTCCTCAATCGATACCGAATGCTCAGAGACAATGCTGCAGTCGTGAACGGAAGAATTCAGTGGACGAACAAGGCCGAAAGAAGCCCGCGGAGCGGCCGTGCTGCTCGCCTTGTCGGAATCTCATGTTGGATCTCGGTTAACAAGTAAATAATAAGTAAACAAGTCTCGTAATCGAGAGAAGGAGAAATGGGGGACTCTTCACAGATGCAAGACAAACGTATGGACATCGCCGTTCACGCGGAGAACCATGTCAAGTCTAGTCGAACACTGCCAACGTACCTTATAACCCAGAGTCATTCGCGGGTGAGGACCCCTTCTCGACGCCCTCGTCTTTTCATGTTCTGCACTGAAGGCATGAAATAGTCCGGACCCTCCTGGCCACTGTGTTCTCGAGTCTCTCTTACCGCTCGTTTCTCCACTGTGATTACGCCACAGGGCAGGCGAAAGTGGAAACTCCAACCACTAGCGACACCAAACCCTGTACCTTCTTTACACCTCCCAGACAATCCGTCACATAACGCTCCTTCATCCGTCATCTTTCAACAATGCCGCCTGGTCGTTTTCGTTCGAAGACATCCGACATATCTGACCTTCTGCGAGGCGGGAGCTCTAAACATCTGGATACACCTCCGGTACCACAAGCTTTACCTGCGGAGTCCGTAACCCCAACCAAGGGGAAACGAAAGCTCAACTTTCTCCGCAAGCGTAAGAGTGGTTCTGTATCTCCGTCCCCGTCACCGTCTTCCACTAAGTCGACGGGTAGTGGTAGTGGGAACCATCCCTCACCTGAGGATGTACCACCGCTTCCCGATCTACCATCTAGGTAAGCACCAAAATCTCGTACTCCAAAACGTTCTCTCTACCAAGGACTGTTAAAAAAGCTCTACATGCTGTTCACTGGAATGGGTAGAGTGTCGGTGATCTTTAAGTCACGTGACGATTCGTCGCGATATTCAGTGAACACTATTGTATATGCGAGTTTTCTTCGTCACAACTAAAAAGGAGCATTTAGATTGCTTCGGGCTGTTTTTAAATTGACACAAGTTAGCTCATGCGGATGGGTCATAAGGCACGAGCCTGAGGTTCTCACCTTACGCAAATTCCGTGTATTGACGTTTGCATGAGCTGAGAGGGTTCATCCGCTAGAATCAAACTTTACACCTGCTATATTCTAAATCTTCGACTGACAGTGCTCTTCAATAGATTCTCAACAAACTCTCAAGCTGTGTCTTCCAGGGATTCCACCACTCTTCCATCATCGCTGCCTCCTGTGAACGTATCTCCTCCTTCTTTTGGTCATTTCAGCCAATTCTCCTCGAAATCTCGTGCATCAGATGTATCGCAAACACCGGATCCTGGAAGGCCGTCGACGGTCAAGCGTTTTCAGACACTCAGAGGCCAAAAGTCGACCTCTTTCGAATTTGCAGGCAGGCAAAGGCATGCGAAGACAGATAGTCGAGGTTCTGGACGTCCTACAATTACAATTTCCCCTCCGAAAGCTATGCAAGATGATGACCTTTTCACATCACCACCTCGTACTGCACCCCCTCCCCCTACCACGATTCCCCGTCCTTCACGCTTCTCACGAAAGCCAGTCATTATGCCGTTTATCACCAAGCATTCTGAAAAAGTGGATTCCCCTCCGTCACCGTCCACTACAACGAGCCCGCCACTTCCACCGACAATGCACTTCCCACTACCTCCAGAAGGCAAGGCAAAAGCCGTCGCTATTGAACAGACTCAACTACCCACACCCAAAAGTGATAAGTTTGTTCTGGTCAACAAAGACTTTACAACTATATCATCTCCGAATAGCGTTAGCTTTGGGGAACCTGTGACTCCTCCTGCATTGCACGAACAGGGCTCTGAGCATGATAATATCCTTAATCACAACCGGAATTCTCTTCTGCAGTTGCCTGATGCTTCGGAATTATCACCCACCCGAGGAAGATTCTTGTCTAGTCCGTCAGCTCCCACCCCTTCACTTGGCTCAGATCGACCTTCTACTTCAGCTTCGGCGAAGTCGCTGCCTGGTCATCGACCTCCTCCTCTCAGATTGAGTATCCGTCGTTCGAGGTCTCCTTCACCTGCTGGCACACCACCAAGCTCACCTCTCCCACCGTTACCTATGGAGGGGGCAGAAGGCTCCCCAATCCAGAGTCGTAGTCCGTCGCTGCAATCACCTCAGTCGCTCCAAGCCATACCGTCGATTCCATCGTTTCCCACCGCCTTGACTAGGAGATCGTTCACAAGTATCCCTCAGAAGATGTTCCGATCTAGAGCTCATACGGTCGATGCTCCTCCTACGAAGAGACCATCTTCTATTCGGATGGCTCCTCCGCTTCCACATGGGATTACGGCCAAGCTTGAAGATCGGGACAACGAAGCTGAATTGGGACATTGCATGCCTCATTTTGTTCATGGCAAGCACCATCATGATAGAGAGAGCCAAAGGGATTCTCTTGTTCCTACCGAAGATTTACAGGTTAAGAAAGCTAACCGTGCATCACTCACTGAACCCCTCTCGTTGGTGCATTCGAGGCCATCTGGATGTCAGCAATCGCACGATATTGTTCGGACGCTGAAGGAATTACATGCTGCTGAGAAAGCTGAACTTCTTCAACGCATCGAACAGTTAGAAAGAGAGGCTAGGAAGCGTGAACGTGAACTGAAGGGTCTTCGTTGGCTCCTTCTGAATGGCAACAACCCCATCGGCACTTCTGGAACGATGCCTTCTCCAGGACGTATTCGTTCCTCATCCAAGTCGTCTCAGAGCAGTCACGCGAGTTCTATTGGAAAGCATCATAAGAAGATCGACACTGGTCCGCCTGCTTTTTCAGCCTTGTATTCACCTCGAGGAAGTACGGAAGAGGGTCTGTATGAATTACAAAGTACCATTTCAGATCTAATTGCACCAAGTTCCAGCGATTCTCCTCCTCAACCTGCGATTCCCAGCCCCGATGAAGATGCCGTCTCCCGTTCTCCCAGTGGAATTCCGACGAGACGACTGAAGCGTTCGAATACGCTGCCGTTGCCTGACGGTCCCCCAGAGATACCTCTGGCCAAGCTTATTCACACAAAGCAGGCTCGCAGGACCAGTTCTCCAGTTATCCCAGCTACGATCAGCCCCTCAGCGTCATCTTCTCGTAGCAGAGCAGGACTTGGAATCGAAATGCACCATTCCATCCCATCTATCCCCGGCAGCGACTCTCATCTTTCTAATACATCATCAGCGATGTCTTTGCCATCTCTCTCATCTACCAATACCGCTTCTTCCGCCTTGTCCGCTATTCCTGAATTTCCCCAGGGTGTTCCCGCAGAGACGGACAAAGAAAGGGAGAAGAGAGAGAAAGAGGAGAGAAGAGCTTCGAGAGCGCTCAAGAGGCTTTCCGCCTCTTCTACAGCTTCGAGTCTAGTTGGAACTACCGCATCTGCTCAAGTTGCCTATGCGAACAATCTGAAGATTGGACACAGTCCTTCAATTTCGCAGGTACTGGATAGCAAGACCGACGATTCTGATATCGAGGATGTCTTGCAAAAACTCAGGGCTTTTAGCAGTACCTAAGACTCCGCCCTTCAGCCTTTTCTACCGTCTTCCATCGTACGGAAATGATATCCCGTCGGTCCTATCATGTTTCGAAGGATTGACGACGTTTTTTTTTCGTTTCGTTCTGTTTCATTCTCATACGGACAATGATCATTTGTATCTATCATCTACATATCACACTCTTTTTTTCCGTCTGCAGGTTATGTCCTCAATACGTTCGTTTTGTTTATGTTTCGTTTCGTCGAACCTCATCCATCTAGTCTTGGTAACATCAGGCTGTCACATCGTTCTTTTCGTTTCATTTTGTGGAAGTTTTCTCATCTCACGCGTTCCCGTTCATTCATTTGTATTCTAGTGCATGCACATACTGTCACTCGTTCACTCATTCTTCCATAGAGATCCATCCATCTCAGGCTCTTCAATCGGTACGTGAGCTTAGTATATTTTTTAAACTAGTTGTCGATATTATTCCATATTATCTCATATAAGATCTCAGAATCCTTCATATGGATTCTAGAGTATCCTTAGAAATTGGCGGTGTTTGTTGTTGTCTCGATAAGTAGGAGGGGTTAAAATTGATTGATTCTATTGTGAAGCCAACAGTGGTAGACACATTGAAATATAAGACACACCGGGTATCGTGATGATAAGTATAGACAAGAACGAAAGAAAGTACAACAGATTGACGATGATATGAGTAACGGTAGCGAATAAATATCTTCGATGATAAATACTTGGGGCTTGATGTTGATGTGTTCACGCAGAGGAGGACCATAAGCCATTGGGACTAATCCAAGCAAAAAGTTCAAAGTCGGATTGAGCAGAACCCTTTTGCATCTTGGAAGCTCGCCTCGAGGATCGACAAGGTTCAGGTTCGACGTTAAAATACTTTTCTCCTTCACCTTCATGGGCAGCAATTTCCCTTTCGGCACTGGTCATACCATCTTGATTAATCTGGAGGTTGAGATGGAATGGTGGTTGATGGGTGAGAGACGTAGGGATATTATGCCATTGGGAAATGACCGAGGCTCTGTATTGAGCAATAAGTTAGCTTGAAAATGGCATGTAACGATAACAATACTTACCCGGATTCGTCGAAGAAATACGGATCACCTGCGAGGTGTTCGAATCGAGAACGAAGAGATGGGTTTGGTTGCAAAAGCTGCGAGTTGGTTTCAGATTTAATGAAAATTGTGGGCCACGATTAAAGAAAAAATTGCGTACCCCTGCCAGAAGGTGAATCTCTTCTTCATCGAGAGAAGAATCCCGATGTTTCAGATATAATTCGGGTGATTTGTGTTCATCGATTACCCAGGATTTGTATCGAATCCTATCGCCATCCTCTGGGAACAGTAACTATTTTATCGGGATAGATGTAAGCATGTTTCGATGATTCGTTAATAACAGGTTCACTTACGCTGCGATCGCGAGACATGAGCTCAAATGCAAGAGCACCTAAAGCCCACCAATCGACCATACAACCATACCATCCTGTAGCTGTCATTTCTGGAGCAAGATATTGAGGTGTTCCTGCGCATTCAAACGCGTAAACTTTCCAGTACACTAGAGGATCCATGCGTTCGTTGAATTCACTGTCGAATGAAGCCGTCTCTGAATCTGTTTCATTGAGAGGAGCCAGCCACGCATTTGTAAAGTCACCGATACGGATGTTAGTCGTCCCTGGGGTGATGAAGATGTTTTCCGGCTTAATGTCACGGTGAATAATACCCATGTTGTGCAGCGCGTTGATCCCAAGAGCCTAAGCCAACAAGTCTTCAGATGCGTTAAAAGGGACAAGAAGATAAGATGAGACATACAATTTGAGCTAGAATTTGACGTGCCACCGGCTTGTGGATCTTCTGCCGTTGTATGAGGCTATAGAGATCCATGAACATTAAGTCCTAAAACCACCGTCATGTAAGTATAAGATATATTTATGTGAGCAGAAGAAATATTGCGCACCATGAAAAACATAACATAAGTGTCATCTTGCATGATTCCATGAAGCTCCATGAGCCACTTCCGCTCATTTTCTTCTGCCAACGAAATGTGTCGGTACGAAGCAAGTTCGGATAGCGCCGCATTAAAACGCTCGGTACGTTTCCCTTTGGAATTGAACATTTTCGATTTCGTGTAAGTCTTGGCGCAGAATACCTTGCCGGTTGACATGTCCTTGAGGGCACAGGCGATGCCGTAGCTTCCTTTGCTACGGCAGTTCACATATTTGAACGGTCCATATTTGCCACTTGGAGGTTGCTTGCTCAAAGAGTTGCGTTCAGAGAGACCATTTTCCAGTCTTCGGCTCTTATGCCCGTCGAATTCACCGTAACCTCGGGATGGTGATGAAGAATCAAGTGTTGTCGACGATGTTGCTATTGAGCTTGGAACCAAAGTGGGAGTTCTAGAAATGTCGCTCGTATCGTCCAGAACACTTCCCAAAGTAAGATCGAAGGAGGAAGAAGTGTCGCGCAGAGTATCTTGACCATATAAAAGCGACGAACGGGTAGTAGCCCGAGAGTCGTAATCAGAAGAAGACACAGACGAGGAAGAGTTTTTAACCGGTGAAAGTGGTATCCGTTGAGCAATATAGTTCTTGCTGGATATCTTGACCGGGTTGAGGGAAAATCTCTTTGAGTTCGAAGTCATTTCCAACAGGAATGGGAGAAACCAGAGTTATAATGAGGTGAAAGCTGGTGAAAGGAGAATGGTACAACGCAGTGATGATGATGATGATGATGATGATGATGGTGGAGGCGTAGTCTTAGCGAGAGTCCATATTTAAAGAAAAATACACGAGTTCCATTGTGGCCATTAGCTTGCGTCAAGTTTCAATGTTAGCCAAAGTGCACATACGAAGTGGCCAAGATCCAAAGGCCAAATGAACTTCGTAGATACATCCCGGGAAGACATTGAACAAAAACAAAAAGTTTACGGTTGAATTGGATTCTTGTCAAAGACAGTGTGGATTGGATGCGCATGTAGAGGACAAAGGCTCAATCCCAGCCTGCTGTAACTGAAACCGTCTTTGAGCGTGTACAGTATAAAGAAAAAAGACAAATAACCGGACTATGATGCTACCATGCGGCAATGTTGAATGAAAATTTTGACAGTAAGTATTAATCCATGGGGTTTCAGAAGAAAACTTGCCACTTACATCTATCGTCTGAAAATCGGTCGGTGACCGCCACTGAGACAACCATGGACTGTCACACAACAATAGTGGCGGATGGTTACCTCCTGTGACGTGACAGACGCGAGACAACACGTGACTCAATCCCAATTCGCGTCTCAATGTGCGCGCGACTTCCCCTACAACTAACAACTAGTAGTGCCTACCTCTTCACCGTGCAAATCATCGAGTTCCACCCAGGGGATTTGAGGTGCGCATACAAATAGGACAATTAGACCGGATATCCATGTCGGACGTGGACGATTCCCAAGGCCCTCGCAGGTCTCAGAGGGAAAAGAAACAGGCTACCCATTTTATCTCAGGTGAATACATTATTTGTCAACGTCCTACTACCGTTCTATAACATAACATCTCCATTGTGTTAGTAAACAGTGCCTTGAGCAAGCGCAAGCGTTCTGACGAAACCTCCGACGATGAAGCACCGGAAGTCCCTTCTGAACCCGAGGACGTAGATGAAGGAGACGATGATGCAGACGTTGAAGAAGAATTTCCTGCATCTAAGCCAAAACAAAGAGCGAAACCGCGCAAGAATTCATCCAAAGGTACCTCTAAAGCGAAGGGCCCACCTCCAACCAAGAAGCCACGAACCACAACTGCTAAGAAGCCTGCAGCAGCAAGCAAGCCCAAGAATACCACGGGGGTGAAGAGGGGGCGGAAAAAATTGAACAATGCTGATGAGAATGGCTTCAATGCAGATCAGGTCTCCAAAGATACGAAGATCACTTCTGACAACGCGTTGTTTAGTGAGTTCATCAACCACATTCTTTGAATATAGAGTTTGACCGTTTGCAGATTCTATCATGAACCCCTCCGCCGCGCTGCAGTCCACAGCGGAAGACTTTCTGGAATCACTCTCGATGACGCCAGGGCCAAGTCAGGCTGAATTGATCAACTGTATTTTACGATGTTGCGGATGTAATGACACCGTGGATGAAGACGAAGTACTGGATTACGATGGTGTGGTAGATTCACTTGACAATTTCACCGAAGCTCTCAAAAATGTACGTGTTAATACTCATATAGCATCTGTATTGCGACTCATTCCTCGCTGTATTGTATCAGGATGATTCTCCTGTTTATCCCCTTACATCTAAACTACCCGCATTCAAGAAGTTCAGAAAATCACTATCTGAATTCCTCACCCGGATAGTGAGCTCTGCGGCTGCATTGGGCCAGTTGTACTCAACAGATCTCCTGCCGACTTTGCAGCAATGGGTGATTGCTATGTCATCTTCTCAGCTCCGTGCTTTCCGTCATACAGCCACAGTCATCGCTATGGAAATTGAGACATCGTTGTGTGAGGTAGCTGCCGAAGTAGAGAAGGAAGCGGAAGTCGTGAGTCGGCAAAGAGAAGGAGAGAGGAAGAGGAAAACGAAGGGGAAACCTGGAGGATCAAGCGGTTCTTCAGCTAGAGACAAAGAACTGGAGAACAAGGCTGCTGAAATTCGTGAAAGACGAACGAAGTTGGCTGAATATCTCAAGGAATTTGTAGACGGGTACGTTCGATTTCATTTTCCTTTCCTTGGTATCTGCTCTGATACGCTTTCCCTCTAAGGGTCTTCATTCATCGATATCGAGATCTTGATCCCAGCATTCGTGCTGAATGTGTTCGCGCCATTGGATTATGGTTCTCCAAGTACCCATCACACTTCCTAGATGGAAATTATCTACGATATGTGGGTTGGGTTCTCTCCGATTCAAATACCCATGTCCGACTGGAAGCTGTGAAAGCACTCTCTCTGGCATACGAACAGACTGAGTATATTGGTGCAGGTGCCTTACAGCATTTCACTGAACGTTTCAAACCTCGGCTTGTTGAGATGGCAATGGGTGACACTGAACTCCATGTTCGGATATCAGTGGTACAAGTCTTGCAAGCTATAAACTCCCATGGGCTTTTAGAGGACGAGCAGACGGAGAAGCTGTGTTTACTAGTGTTTGATGAGGAAGCTAAGATGAGAAAAGCAGTTGGAGCTTTTGTGAAAGGTGTTTGGGAAGAAGGGGTGGATGAGAGATTGGTAGGGAAGAAACTTGATGAGAAAGACAAGGAGAAAGTCGGTGTGAAAGTTCTCGCGTCGCTTTTGGTCGCATGGGGGAAAGCGTTGGACAACGCTGGAAAGGACGACGAGAATGACGATGAAGAAGACGATACATCACAGTCTGAAAGCCCCTCAAAGCGGGCGAAGGGGAAAGCGGTAGTCGAGTTGATTGGGACAAAGCAGAAGGGAAGGATAGCGTTGGCTGTCGAAGCTCTCTGGGATGAGGTCGACCCAGTGAGTGAGTGGGAGACATTGCTAGATATCTTACTATTGGATCATACGGCTTCAGACGAGTCCTCTTCTCCACATAGGAGAGGTGGGCGCGCAAAGGCTAAGCAAGCTACCAAGGATGAGGTCGTAGACGAAGCTTGGCGGCTAGAAGAAGTAGAAGAGGGTGTTCTTCTCGAGGTTCTTATTGCTGCCATCAGGCGGACAAAAGTGGAGGCTGCAGGAGGAAAGAAGGTATGCTTTCTCAACCTGGTTTACGATGCACTGGCCGCTAATTTGTTGATTACAGGGTGAAGATAACACTGTGTCTTCCGAACTCACTCGTGCATTGATCAAGGCACTCCCTCGATTACTTATGAAGTACCAAACTGACGAGGGCAGAATGGCTAATGCCCTTCTCCTTCCCCAATTGATGAACCTCGACGAATACCTCGAAATGAGAATGATGACAGTAAGTTGGCTTCCTTTTTTTCTATTCTGATCTCATATCTCTGTAGGCATATTCGAGTCTCTGGGATGATATCACGAAACAATTCCTTTCCCATTCTTCTCCTTCAGTCCTGACCAATGCGGTGTCCACCATTCGCTGTATGATGGAAACTACCAGTCTGTCCAACACCAACAGCACTAAGATCGTTGAACTCGAAGATGAACTAGCGACTTCACTACGGGATGCAATAGCAGGTCGAGATGAGATCGAAGTGGCCTCATTCAGTGAAGATGAAGTTCTTGCCATTACTGCAATTTGCACGAGGTTAGCTATCTTGGCTGGAACCCGGGAGATGATTGCCTGGATGGAAGAAGACGAAGGTGGCAAACAAAGTTCAGCTTGGGATATCATCAATGCGTTGGCGGAAAGAGGACGACTTGGTTATCGTGAAGAGGAATCCGTAAGTCCAAACCAGCCGCCCGATCCTGATATGTAGACTGAGCTATGAATATAGATGGTCGACCAAGCGTTACAAGTGTTGTACCTCCATATTTTATGGAAGGCACGTGCTTTAACTAGCTCTCCCGAACCGTCTACACAAGAGATTGCGTT
This sequence comes from Abortiporus biennis, assembly GCA_022606235.1. NCBI lineage: Eukaryota > Fungi > Basidiomycota > Agaricomycetes > Polyporales > Podoscyphaceae > Abortiporus > Abortiporus biennis. Next base: position 1,113,241 of record JABYQP010000004.1, on the reverse strand, counting down.
TCGAGATAAGTTAAAGGAACAACGCGATATTCTACTGGACAAATTATTGGAATTTGCAGTTGGTACACAATCAAATACAGCAGAAGGTGTCCGACGAGCTGTGAGTGCCTTCTCTTCTGTGTATCTTCTGATTCTCACTCAGTATCTGGGCAGGCTTTCCAAAATTTGATGAACATTCACATATTGTTCTGTCCTGCGTTGACTGTTGCCCCAGATGGGAGCGACCTTCCCACCGCGTCTCTTTCACTCATCCTTGACGAAGAAGTTCAATTTCGGTGTGCTGGGTTTGTTCAAGCCGAGATTGAGCGTTATGCAGAGGATCTCGAAGAGCATTCTCCTCACGAAGATACCGCAAGCGACGACGAGGGCAGTGATGACCTCTCAGATGCTGAAAGCAGACCGAAAAAGAAGAAGGGCAAGAGTGGCAAGGCAAAACAGACTGTTAAACCTGACGGTAAACATTTCCTCCCCCGCACAGATTGACCCGCTTGTGTTGACTTTGCCTTATCCAGTTCAAGCCTCTTCTCATTTGGAGAAAGAGTACGTTTTCATTGGTGTTATCGCGACGTTCCTCCGTGCCATCAAGACTGGTGCCATTCAATTCCGTCAGGCGTATGTTCTATTGGCTCACTACGGTCGTCTTGGGCCTGTTTTCAACCAATGTGCGAAGGTCATTGTGGATATCCTCCGCGAAGAAGGCATGTACAAAGACAATGGCGAGGCTGTCGTCGCCGTCATCTTGCAAGCTCTAGAAGAGGTTGGTCGCAAATATTTTTTGCGAGTAGGACATCACTGATATCTATCTTTCAAGTCGTACAATTTGTATATGGATGGCATTGCACACAGTGAAGATCACACAATTGCCCTTGGAAAACTTCTTGCAACTTGTTTCTTGATCCGTGGTGCACAGTTATCGGTCGTTCGTCGACTTGACCCCAAGTTTATCGTCGAGGTGCACACGAAGGCAATTGATTGGCTCGGCAAGCGGCTTTCTTCGTACGAGAATGCAAATAATAAGAAGGCGAAGAATAAATGCCTACCGTTCTTCAAAGCTTTGGCGCCGCTGTGTACTGCTATTGATACGAGGGATTCTATGAAGATGTGTGTTTCCATTATGACCTCGCCTCATTGCTCTCTAATTGTTGATATAGTAAGGCGCATCTTGACCAAGTCTTAGCTCAAGCGAAAGCTGAGCCCCTACCGTCATCGAAATTATGGGATGGATATCGCGCATATGAGAAGCGATTGTTGAATGCCAAGGAGAAAGGTTTGGTTTATATCATCCTGCTGTAGATTTTTGCTCACCAGGTCTCCAGTCACAGTCGGTCGGGTTGGCAAGAAACCGAAGAAAGGTCTGAAAATTGCAGAGGTTCTAACCACTGACGAAGAAGGTGGTGAAACTGACCACCCGCCAGCAGCTCAGGGTACAAGGTCCAGACCAAAAGCTCGGCCAGCTTTTCGCGGTGCTCGCGTTGAAGTGGAATCGGGAACCGACGCAGATGATGGACAGCAAGTTATGTCGGAACCAGACTTCGCTACACCGAAGGCGAAGTCTACTCGACAACAAGACAAATCTAAGTCTCCTTCAGTGACCTCGTCTCGTGAACCTTCAAAGTCTCTCTCCTTGTCACCGTTGTCTCCAACTCCTAGTCCTGAGCCATCTGCAATCCCTTCCAACTTGGGAAAAAGAGCGCGTTCACCCGAAGAGGAAGATGAACATGACAATGCCGAAGATGAAGAAGAAACTGGACCATCCCCTTCGCCATCACAGGAGACCCAGGCGAACGAGATGCAAATCCGACGGAAACGAGTTCGTCATTGAAACAAATACCCATTCGCTGAGTGTATATCCATCCCTCTACACGGGAATGTCTATCTTCCCTTAGGAGTTTCTGTGGAGGAGGCTATATCCATCCTTCTCTACTTTCTTTCACATTTTCTTTCACGCTTTTCTCCAAAACTTCCAGTTCTCTTATGGTTATTGCTTTGATCTTCGCTATGCTGCTCATGTATGGTAGTAATCTGTATTGAAATACGTGTATTACAAACACGCGCTATACAACAACGTTAATACTGAGAGGGTATTATATGCAAATGAAGGAGTGAAAAGTTCGAAAACAATGTATGCGATGCAACAAGCCAAAATTGTGTTGAGATACAGCGTTCAGATGATAAGAAAATAAAACAGAAGACTTAAGGAGAGATAAATATGTCGTGATAAATATTCGTTAATAGTAACCGTCGTGAGATACCATTCCGATGGCAGCAAGAACCGCAGATCTCTGAAAGACATATCATTAGCTCTTAGAAGAGGGTGGTAGAGGAGAGAGAGGAGCTTACAGGATCCTGATTGTAACCTGTTTGGTTCGGTGAGATGACCTCGGAGTTTCGTCGAGTTTTGGGAGTTTGAGGAGATTTGATAGCCGCAGAAGTCGACAATCTCCTTTTCGGAAGACTTCCACCTCCTTGTAACTCTTCAAGACTAATACCGAGCATGTCGCACAACTCCTTCTGTGCATCAATCATAGCACGAACTTCAGAGTTGGGTGTCATTTCTCCAGACCCAATACCTATGATATGAAACATCGTGAGCAATCGAGTGATAACAGAAGTGAAAAAGAAGGGTTATTCACCAGCTGAACGATCAGGTAAGTCCGTAACAATTCCCAAGGGACTGGGTTTTGGTAAACGAGGCACTGGTGGGATCAACTCCTCCCCAGATGCTCTCACACCTGGAGGTGATGACACCATACTACTTCGGTGTGCACTACTTGCAGCCGATGAGCGTTGACTACGATGGCGACTTGGAGAACGCAATCCAGCCTTCGTGGCACGAATACTAGTTTTTCTAGCAATCGATATGCGACTCTGTCTTCGACTTGCTGAGTTAGGAGTTTGAACACCAGATTCACAAGCTTTCTCTTGAAGGTCGTCAAATTCTTGAGCAACCTCTTGAGCTTGTTGCCAAGCTTCATCACGTTCTGCTTCCAACTGAGACATCTGCTCTCTTAATGAAGTGTTTTGGGCGAGTTGTTTGATAAGGCTGGTATTCAGTTTACGCAGGGCCATCGCGAGTGCACTGCTGGAGTGGAGGTCTTGGATATGTTGTAACTGACACAGTTGATCCATAACGTCGTGCAATTGCTCCGTAATATGATCCAAATGTTCGCTTACGTCCGACATCTCCTCGACTAATCGCATAGCAGCCACTGGGTCAAGACCACCGTCTGTCACCGAACCTAGCGAATGTAAAAGTTGCCTTCGTTTCCGAACACTCAACTTGTAATTCGTTTTAAGTTCTGCGGCCACACTTTGAAGTCTCTGAACTTCCTCTGGTATAGCTTCGCTCAGTTGATCAATAGGCAACAATCGAATAGCAGACGCATCTGCAGATTGTTTTATCGCCTTTGAAACCACTTCCTGAAGCTGCTGAGATGTGAAAGTCCACTGAGCAGCCTCCATAGTAAGTCCACGGAACTTGATCGCGTTGGTATGGAATCGTGGAGAACTCGCGGATGAGGGCGTTGCCCTACTATACGTCGAAGGTCCCGCGCCTCCCATATGAATTGTATGTGTGCTCGTCATCGATGATACAGATCCATTTCGAGCTCTATTTTGCGCCATCAAATGATTGCTTTGACTGGGTCTGCGAGGACCTGAAGGCGGAGGAGGCCGACTTCGTGGGAACCTTTTACTCGGTATTGGAGAGGTAGAAGATGCAGTAGAATGAGATGCGGCAGGCTGTGAATATTCGGTAGTATGGTACGATGAGATAGTCAAAGGTGGAGGTCGTTGCAAAGTAGGAGGAGGGACGGAATTCATAGAACTCGCTGCAGTGAGTAGATATGGTGGTGGAGATGGCAACGCTTCCTGAACAGGAGGAAGAGGAGAAGATGGTGGATGTTCATACGCATAAGGCGGCAAAGGTATATTGTTATCGGCACGGGGAGATTCCTCTATTAACGAACGAAGTTCTTCTGCCTGAGAAGGAGCGTGTGACTGAAAAGATTGTGAAGGCGACGGTGGCGCGTGATTAGTGCGCGTCGAAAGAGACGGCGAGCTTGTAGGGTTAGAAGGAGGCGGTGACGGAAGTGGAGTAAGAGATCGTTTCTGAGGGACAACTGCTGGAGATACCTCCTGATAATGAGATATGGAAAATGATGAAGTCCGACGACTGGGATTCGACAATGAAGAACGGATTGATGAGGACTCGATAGATGCATCAAGTGGTTGAGTAGTCGTTTCGGGAGAAGACGATGCCGCAAGTTCCAATGCTGCTGCAGGAATTGACGATATCGGGATGGGTGCATGTATTGTTGTCTGAGGATCCGGAGAAGAAGTAGCGTTGGATTGAGGAGTCGCGGGATTGCTCATCTCTTCAATAGCCGACAATACTCTCTTCTTTTCCTCTTCCTGGTCGTCGTGATGACTGTCTTCTCCGCCTTGGGGGGCATCGGTCTTTCCATTATCGACATTTGAAAGTAGATCTTCTGCAGAAGATAATGGAGGCGTCATGGGGGTGGTAGGTAAACCAGCAGATCGCAAATTTGCAAACTGAAATGATGCTAGCATGCTCGTTGCGCTGCCCACACTAGGGCTCTTCGGAAGATGCCTTGCTGCGAACCTAGGACCACGTCCTCTGTTGAAACTTCTGAGTTTCCCTGACGACTTTGCTGGTGGAACGGGAGGAAACCCTGCGGAAACGAGGGGACTAAACGCGTAAGGCGTTTCCGGGAACGTCTGTTGTGCTAATGCGTCGTCGGGAGAATCTGTCGATGAACTATGTTGTAAAGGACTTATAATGTCCCCAACTGCAGATGGAACAGTTATGGGTTGAGGCGGTTGACCTGCACCAACGCCACCTCTCCTAGTTCCATTCCGTGACAACTGTCGAACAACGTTACTTCTTGAAACAGGGAACTCGAACTGGTCAAGGATATCTGGAGAATCGATGGGAGTTGACAAACGAGCGGTTTGCGGTACACCAGACGCCAATGGTCGAAATGGAAGTTTGTGACGCATGTCGTCTTGAGTAGAAGATAGAGGACTGGCGCTACTCGTCAACTGAACTGAACGTGGTCTGTCCATCCCAAATGGTACCAGAACCATTGGACTTGGTCGATTTCCAGTAGAACGAGGTGTGCCTGATTCAGATAGCGAACGATATACACTATGAGGTGTCACTAAAGAAGCAGTCGATGCAGGAGATTTGGACGAAGAGGCATTACCAGACATTGGCGTCGATCCATCGCTTGTCGATCCAGTGTATTGGGCACTATGCTGAGGTGTTTGGGACATATCCACGTCCGTCGCATTGTCCTCATTCTGTGAGTTCGACCTAGAATTACCGCCGTTGTTCTTGTCCTCACTATGTGATGGGGCAAGAGATGAAACATCGCCATCGTTTGTAGATGATGACTGTGTGGCAGTTTCCCTGCGAGTATGATTAGACGCGCTCATCCTGTCCAATCTCTTCCCTGCAAGAGCAGAAGAAGAACTGGACCTATCTGTCTTCGGGCTTCCTATAAGAATTGCCGGCGTAGTTGGAGAAGGGGCAGGAGAAGAATGCTCAGATATCTTAGAGAACCGTTTCATAGCAAGCTGTTCCTTGGGCAGCCTCGTTAGACTCCGTGTTCTTTTATGTCCATTCTTATACTCTTCGTCTGATCCAGCTGACAACCGCTTCTCCTCCTCAATTTCCTCCACCCCTTTCCCTTCAAGCTTGTTCAAGACCTCTGGGATGCCAAGCGTCGAGCTATGTCGTACGAGCGAAGAGCGAAACGACGATGCTCCTGATCCCATTCCTGAGCTGTTGAGACCGAGCGCACTCAATTCAGCACTGGAAGGTATAGGAGGGACGGGAGGTATAGGTGAGCCTAGGGCAAACTCTGGTGATATCACAACCTCGCCTCCACTGATCCGTTTGTCTCTCCAGTATGGAGAGTTGGCAAAGGGATTCTCTCCTCGAGGTAAAGTTGCTGAATCTTGGCGACCAATACCGTATTTGAATCGAGAGCTTCGAGAATCATTCGAAACAATGAAGGATCCTGCGACAATCTGTCTTGCCAATGTTGTCCCTGATACTGAGGACAAGTCGTCGGAATATGCGGATTCCGGGCGTGAAGGCGGACGCGGATGAGGAAGAGTTGCACCATCCAGAGACGACGAACGTGTGATCCTGACTTTGTTATGAACAGGATTCGATGGTATCTTGATTGGAGCTGGCATTGGCCTACGCAATGGAATTGGAGCTTCCTAAAGACAGATTTGAATATGTCTTTGAATGCAGTTTTCAGATCAACGACTTACGATACGGATGGGCTGCAATGATGGGCCTTCATCGTCAGCAGAATCAGGTTTTGATTCTGGCTCTGCCTCAGAATCTCCATCTAAATCTTCGCGAGGTTGCTGGTGCAATATGAGGTGAGGAAATGGTGACCGGAACAGATAACAGGGACTCACATTTAGAGGACGTTCAGCCTCAATAACAATGATTTCATCGGGTCTGATATTGAAAACTTCATGCCGTCTTTGGGCTTTGTCTGTTGATGGGTTGCGAATATGGACAATATCATGCCCTCTGGTGACCCCTGACCCTCCATTCAAAGCTTCCCGGCTATCATTTGGGAGTTTACTAGGACCAGCCATTGCATTCAACGCCTCTGTGCTGCCCTTTCCCCTCACTCCATGTGCTGACGGCAACGATACATTCCTCTCCGGCAAATTGACGTTCGTTGACGACTCTCCTCTTAGTAATTCGGAAGGAAACCACTCGAACATGGAATCCGAAGAGAAGTCAAGCTGAACGCGGGGAGAGGGAAGACGTACTAAGGAAGCATCAGAGACGTTAGCATTGTTATCCAAAGTAGTAGCAGGTTCCTTTTCGTGATTTTCTGTGTACTCTGGAGACACAAAGGAAGCTGGTGATGGAGGGGATTGTGCGCGCTTTGGGCCCGTTAATTGTGCGAACCTCTCCTGGACTTTGAGGACTCTGCGACTCTTGAGGACAGAGAACATAGTATGAGACGTCGAGCTCCAGGTCGACAAGCAGGGCGGTCAGCAGGCCAGATTGAATGTGAGAGAAGAAAGAGAGTGGTGAAAGTAAGTTAGAAAGGATGATGAGACGTTTCGGGCAGTTGAGAGGGAGAAAACCGGTTAGCTGGTAACAACGGAATACAGACCGCAGGTGAAGATGGGCGAGATGAGACATCATGGGTCCTGCCAATGTCTGCCATCAAAAACCATCAGGATCACAGCCAGACTAATCCAGTGCGAGGCTGCGAGTGGAACACCCGTCGAAACCATCATCAGCGCTGTCTGCAACTCCCATCAATTCAGGTCCTTCCTTTTTAGCCCCCACTTTGATCTTACTTTCCGAGTCCTTTTTCAGACATGCACCGGAAAGGCACCGTTCCGATTGGCTGAGACCTGATCGCTCTCCTCCAAGTCCTCAACTCCTCCTCGAATACCTAGACACACTAGGCCTCAAAAATACAGTATGTCGTCGTAAATAACGCGGTAAAATCACACCTTATCTCCAACTTATCGAGACTGACAGAACCTAGTTATTTCCAGTTCAACTTATATCTAACCGCCATGAACCTCCCCGGGCCTGTGATCCTCATTCATGCAAAACATAGCATTGCATGCGTCCATCGTTCCAAGTTAATCTGCCTTGCCCTAATATGAAGATGAGTCGTTCACGAATTTGGCCACCTTTGACTGCTTCTATCTCATTCCGTAGCGGACTGGGCTCGGAGTATTTAAAGACTGTCACAGTGTCTCATTCCCGTTCTTTTTTGAAACCTTCCTCCTCAGCTGAGGGACGGGAGTATTTTCTGACTAGACATTTCGACTTGAATCTCTTGAGAAATTTCTCAAGGTCAGTGTTTCTCTCATCATCCGCTGGATGCGGCTACTGACCATTATTATGGAGTAGGCAGCAATAAAAACATTGATTTGCGCTCTCACGGAATTCTCGTCTGATTTTTCGAAGGTACACCTCACCATACCATTTCTGTAACACACCCAGCAAGGTTTACGAAAGCTCAGAACTTTGAGAGAGCCCCGTTGATTAGGTGGTCAACACCAACCTTATTTATGGGACCGGGCTGTTGAAGACATAAACACCGCTCGGACTCGGTATACCACAGAAATACCACCAAGCACTCACCGAGTCTGACTCTCTTTCCACAACCACCTTCCCCACATTGTCCTGAGGGAATAGAGTGGCTTCTCGTTTACGACCTCCTGACTAAGGCCTCAGGACTAGTCCACAGAGTACCTCGAGGTCCCTGGCGCCAGCATTGTTACCCACTCGCGCCCGAGACCACACAGCAATTGGGACGAAACAAGTCAGCAAGCGGTGTGTCGATCTTGTGCGTTCTCAACGAGAATTTACCTCATTTCGGCAAGCATATTTCGTTCGTAACGGTGCCATTCTTAACTATCTTTGTAACACAATGACATGGCGTTACAGTTTTTCCTTCCTCATACTCCGGTACTGGATATACCGAGGACGGACTAACAAAGCGCTAACTCCTTTCACATTTGCTTGTTTTACCATTTGACTGAAATCCAATCCCTTCGTTTCAGGCTTCAAATTAACAGAACTATATCTCTCCCGGTCGTCATGCTTAGGTGAGCCTTTCACTTCATTTCTCCGAGATTTCTGGTTTCAAAGCAACTCCAAGTTCATCATCAGATGGGTAAAGTTATGCGACGTCATTTCATACTTCCAGAGGGTTGCCGATCACGGATGAATTACAGCTGATATATAGAGAGGTGGGTCACCGTATACAACATCATAATATTAACTCGACTGCTCGCCAATCTCTCTTTGCAGACTCGTAGTGTACTGCTCAATCTTTGAGTTTCTTATTTCGATATTTGCCTATCGACGAGTCCGTTTCGTCGTCGGATCATGACATAGAACCGGAGATGAAACTACCGACCAACGGTCTCTACTACCATCGCCTGAATATAACACAGCGTTCAATGTTAGAACATGACGAAATACTGTGGCGCTCCATATGGACCAAACCAGTATGTATCAGTATTACAACAATTTGTTTGATGTCGTTGTAAGTGCTAAACTACATCAGGATTCAGCCACAATATTAATATTGCAGTCGCTGAAAGCGTTCCGTCCTAAGTTTCTCTGAGTTGATCAGTGGCCTCTAAAGTGAGTACTATGCATAAACTGACGTGATAAATCCGAAGAAGAGCTAATCTAAATCACTTGTGAGTTATGAATATTCAGGGTTAGTTTCGGTCTCCAAACGACTATAGGATAATGCGACCCCTCGGTCGCCTAACATTGGTTTTTTGATTGTGCAGTATAACACGAGGCTATCAATCAGCACCGCAATATGAGCTGTACTGCATCAATGAACATTGAACAGTCTAGGGCACTATATATATCCACCTAATATCCACCTTCAATAACCTAACGACTTTTCAGAACCTCGATGCGCAAATAGTAAATGAAACATCAATACTAATCAAGCACGTTATAGCAAAACTCCTATCTACTGTACTCAAGTCTTCATCAAGATGTTGTTCGCTGATCTGAATCACAGAGGTCGAAATGTAACAGCAAGTATTAGGTTACATGAGTACAGTGGAAAAACTCTCCGAAGGAAGATTGTCCACGTCCATATGAATATTTTCTGTCAAAATCATATATACGAAGCAACGATTTCATCAATGTCAAGAATAGACGAGTCGGAGAGTATGATGTATCCACGCATCAAAGATAGTATGGTTGGAAAAGACTTTTACCAAGTCATTCCGGTGTTACCGATCTCAGTTGAGATGTAAAGGAACTGAGTAAGTATTCTTCTCTGTCAAAAAAGTCAATGTTTGTGATTTCGTGAGAACTGGAAGTTAAGGAACGAGTTACCGTGACTTGAATGATGATGTCTTCCGGAAGAATTAAAAAAATTGACCTTGAATCGGAGGTTGCTCTCAAGTGTGAGAACAAATGTAGGAAATTACCATACGGCGTATGTATTTAATTAATGGATGAGACCTGGGCTAGACTAAGAATTTTGCTTGAAGATCAATCATCAGTCAATACTTCACAAAAATTCCAACAACTGCATTGGTTACTTACTACCTTGCTCAACTTCTTCAAACTTCGAAGGCTGTAATTTTGACATTGTGGCATCACCATTGATGTCAAATCAGGTATTGATTGTGACAAGGCAGATTGGGTGGCCTAAACATGGATCCACAAGTTAGTGGCAATGGATCATCAGATTCGAAGAAGGCACGTCGGAGAAGATAAAAATGGATTTCGTTTTGCCTTTCAACCTGAAGCTATTGATCTCGGGGAGGAAGGGGAGTAGTACCCAAGTAGTACATACTGAGTGTTCGGCGTGGACGCCCGCGATGGGCCACTCAGGCGCCGGGTACACGTATGCATGAAAAATGTCAAAAGTCGGGATGGCTTGGGATACAGTATGGCATGCAGATTGGATATAAGTACGCCGGTGTACCAGTAGATAATTACCCTCGCTTTTGAGAAGGAGACTAGGATGAGAAACATAGAATTCAATACTTGTCCATAGCAGCATCAACGATAAGACACCACAGACACAATTTAGAAGCTATCATTTGGACTTACGAACAGATCAAGCCAGGGGTAGAGTTCAGACATGGGCAACAAATGTTGCCACCAGGTAAAATTTGACACCTTTGACAACTGTGGTTACTGAGTTTCACCGACCTTAGATATCAATACATTTCATTCCTCGTCACGATTTTGAATTTGCGAGAGACCAGTATTAGCTGATTATGCACGACAGTGAATTTCTATGATTTAGTTTGGTACATTTTTTCTGAGTAAGATGATTCAGTCAGTCAAACAGAATAAAGGAACGGAATAACAACACTTACAATGAATTCTGATATTTCTTCATCCCGCCACCATCATCACAATCAAACACTCGCGTTTGCCGTACCTTCTGTTTCCTTCTCACTAACAGCAAACCTCTCAATTACTTCTTTGACCAACTCAACCTTTGGGGCTTCAACATCAATCACGTTCCTCTTCTTCTCCAACAGACCCTTGAACTCTTCAGGGAGCACATCACGTTCGAAATCAAAATTAGTTGAGCCGGAGAGAGCGCGTGTGACCGCTTCTGAGAATTTCGCCGGATGGGCCGTTGAAAGGACGATTTGAACCGTCGATGGTGGACTGATGCATGAGAATGCAGCGTGAGCTTAACGATGACTGAAGAGGGGATACTAAGTGAGGCTTACTTTGTAGATGAAACAATGTTAGCGGCCGTCAATCCAACAGCGGTGTGAGGATCAGCGATGTACGAAGGTTCAGCGTTGAAGTACGATCGGATAGTGTCAAGTGTCTGTTGGAAAAGGTCAGTTTTAATCAGCGTCACAGCAGGAAATCCTGAAGGTTTGCACTTACCTGGCTGTCAGATACTCTCTCCGCCACAAAGTCTCTTCGAGCTGATTCAACTACTGAAACGGGGACCTCAACTCGTCCATCATTCTTGACCTTCTTCATCCAAGAATCCACTGTTTCGCCAGCTTTCTTCCTCTTCTCATTATCATTTTCGCCGTGTGTGTTCTCATACGCAAGATACCATAGCAATCGCTCGAAATTGCTTGACACAAGAATATCCATCGCGGGGCTGAGAGTCTCTTTTACACCACCTAACGCTTGCTTACCGTCAGAAGCTCCCGACGCAGGTGATGTAGCCTCACTCTGGAGCGCATTTGAAGAACTTGAGTCTACTTTCTCGTAAGCTCCACTCTTCCAGAATCGGGCCAAAATATCGTTTGAGTTAGTTGCAACGACAAGTTTACCCATTGGCAAACCCATACGTTTAGCGTAATATCCAGCAAGAATATCTCCAAAGTTTCCTGTGGGGACGACATATTGGATCTCATGTTGTGATGAAGCAGGAAGTTGCGAACGAATGTGGAAGTAAGAAAGGAAGTAATACACTGTTTGAGCAAGAATACGAGCCCAGTTGATGGAGTTAACGGCTCCAAGTCGGTGAGTCTTGTTGAATTCATGATCACCGAAAAGAGCTTTTACAATGTCCTATCCAAGAAATAGATGATCAGTATCTAGAAGCACTTCAGAAAGGCGGGAACGAACTTGGCAATCGTCGAATGTTCCCTTTACCGCGAGATTATGAACATTGGGGTCAGTAACGGTGGTCATTTGTGCCTCCTGTATAGGTGACACTCGGCCTTTTGGATGTAAGATGAAGATAGAGATGTTCTCTTTATTCCTCAACCCGTAAATAGCGGCGCTGAATAGCAGTTGTCAATGAATATTTATCATTATAAGCTAATTCCTCTAGAACGAACCTTCCGGTGTCACCACTAGTAGCTCCGACGACAGTAAGCTTCTCCTTCTTCTCCTCGGCAGTCTTGTTTTTATTTCTTCGAACCAAGAAAAATTCAAATAAGTTGCCGAGTAACTGGAGGGCAACATCCTTGAAAGCAAATGTCGGACCATGGAAAAGCTCCAGAATGAAGGTCTTCTCATTAAGTTTCTTCAGAGGTGTGATATCTGGATGTCTGAAAGTCTTGTATGACTTTTCGACTAAAGCACGAAGTTCTGCTCTAGAGATCTCCTCCGGGGAGATGTAGAGTGACAAGATCTCGGTAGATAGATCGACGAAAGAGTAAGAGCTCCATTTTTCCTGCCAATTCTCTGGCAACTGAGGGATATGTTCAGGGATGTAGAGGCCACCATTTGGTGCTAATCCTGTAAGGACCGTCTAAGATCATTCGCTTTAGGTCATTTCGCTTGCTGTATGATTGTTCCGAACTTACATCCTCAAACGAAAGCAGCTCATCTCCACCTCTTGTCGAGAAGTACTTCATCCTGCAAATTTTCAAGAGTACGGGAGGGAGAAGTAGCCAGTAGATGGAAGTAAAAGATAGACTGGATGAACGTTCGAGGACTTCATCTCTGCTGAAGATTCCGAGATTTCTGTAACTTCAAATTGAGTCACTATAAACGCTTAGTCAGCACAATTTTCCGTTTTCGCATCTCATTCTCAGACTTTTTCGGAGTTCACACAATTCTCCTTCTGAACTTCATACGCCCAGCATGCCAGATATTCCAGTTGGTGCACAAATATTTGATCTTGTTTTTCATCCCACAAGCCCCGTTGTTTTTACTGGTTTACTGACTGGCGAAATCAAATCATTTGGATACGATGAACAAGGCAATTATGACGAAAAGTTCTCGCTACGACCGTCGAAAAGATCATGCAGAGGGCTCACAATGAGTGCGGAAGGTGATAAATTATATGCCGTAGGAAAGGGGAAAGCTCTGCAGTCAGTCATCTTCTAATATCGTGGACGGAATCAGGTTGACTGAATTCTGTATGTCCGACAGCACAATCGACACTACAACTGGAACCGTGATAGAGTTCAGAAAAGCTGCACATGAGTAAGAGATCCTTTATCTTATATATGTCGATGAAGCGAGAACTGAACAGTACCCGTAAGCGTAGCCATAAATCGAATAAAACGACTTACGCCCAATTTATTGTCAACTGGGGATGACGACGGCGTTATAAAGGTCCGTTCGTCCAAACGATGGTTGAATATCATTTGACAGTACCTCAAAGTTATGGGATCCCCGAAAACCGGACCCGTTACGTGCATATACCCACCATTTCGATTTTATATCCGATTTCCTCTGGCTAGAGGATAAAAAACAACTTGTCGCGACTAGGTATGTATCTTCCATTTTTTGCAATCACGAGCTGAATTTACATGGTGTAGTGGTGACGGGACCTTGTCAGTAATTGATGTTAGGTCGAAAAAGACGGAGCCCTTTGCTCAGTCCGAAGATCAAGAAGACGAACTATTGTCTCTTCTTGCTATCAAAGGGTACATCTTTATGTCTCATTCAGTGAAATGTATCGATATTTATGTTTTGGTAGGGGCCAGAAGATAGTTGTTGGTACCCAAATCGGCATTTTGTCGATATTCAACCGCAAGAGTGGTTGGGGTGACTGCGTGGATCGTATCCCAGGGTATGTCGATTTAGTGTCTAAATCACACCACTATCATCTTATGAACGAGCATCTGGCAGACATCCACATTCCATTGACGCGCTATGTTCTATTCCATCTTATTATCCCTCTTCCGATTCAACATTTCTCACCGGGTCATCAGACGGACTGCTCCGGGCTGTCCAGTTATTCCCTACGAAACTTCTAGGTGTCGTTGCAGATCACGGTGAATTCCCTATCGAGAGAATTGCTGTGGACAGAGACGGCGAGGGCAGGTGGGTGGGAAGTGTGGGACATGATGAAATATTGAAGTTAACGGATCTGAAGGAAGTATTTGAGGATGAAGACGAAGAGAAAGATGAGGGTGAAGGCGATGACGACAGTGAGGAAGAGGTAGGAAGCGGAGACGAAGAAACAAAGGTTAATACGGGAGGTCGCGAGGTTAACAATGAAGAGGCGGAAGACGAGGAAGACGAGAACGACGCCCAATCAGCAGCGAAAAGTAAAGAGGTGGCGAAGAAAAGGAAAGCCGGTTCGGACGATTCAGATGAGGATGAGGATGAAACAGAAGAGAGTAATGACGAGAAGGATAGTGACGAGGAGGGCAATGAAGATGGGGATTCCAGTGACGAAGAGGTGGAGGAATCTCGGAAACGCAAGAAGAAAAAGAACACAGACCCTCTGGCCGCAACTAAACGCAAGAAAGGCCGGAATGAAATTGATACAGAGCCATCGTTCTTTGCAGACTTATAGCGGTCTACTGCATCTTGACGACGTCGACCGTTATCCTGCTGCATTTCAAAACGCCGGTGTTTTGCTCTTGGATTGTTGGTCTAGGATGCATCATATCTTTGTAGGTGACTCATTCATGGGTATTTGTTGAGCTTGCTATCTTGGAGATATTGTATTCCGTTTTGCCATCTTCGTATCTATTTCTTTATGTCACGTATACCCGAACATGTTGATATTTGCACCCTCGAAGTTGCGTGCATCGCTGCAAAAGGACAGTATATTTGTCCTGAGTGCATGACTCTCGGTGCGGATCTTCTTGGCGGTTGAGTTCAACGTGCTCCGCCAATTCGTATATATTCTATACATACCTCTATCTCCTGATTTTGTTGAGACCATCTTTCCCTCTCTCACAGGTAGTTAACTTCAGTCCGACCTATTGAACTGTCGACAAGTTTAACTTGATATTTCAACAAATTGGAAAATGATTTCACGAACGCCGTCGAGCAAGGCTCTAAAACACATCACCCGAAATGCATCATCCCTCTCGCGAGCTTCAAGTAGATCACTCTCAACTCGGGCCTCAACCATCCTATCCGCACTCGAGATTTCAACTAGCAAGGAGATATCTGGTGTGTACGATGGGACATGGAAAGGAACGGGAGATATAGTTGAAAGTGTGTGTCCAACAACCGGCGAAATACTCGCTCGCGTTCAGTCGGTCAGTTCCATGTTACAATGTCAATGGACTAGCAATCGACCCTTATTTGAATACAGGCAACTCCTAAGGAACTCCAAGATGCTTTAGAGAGAACAAGGGAAGCGTATGAATTGTTCAGAAATGTTCCTGCTCCTAGACGAGGTGAACTACTGAGACAGATTCGGGAAGCATTGGCAGCAAAGGTGAGTAGAATCATTATTTTTTGTCACTCGAATATAGATGATACCTTACAGAGAGAAGAACTTGGAGCCCTTGTTTCCCTCGAAATGGGAAAAATTCGAACAGAAGGTGTGGGTGAAGTCCAAGAGTTCATTGACATTGTAAGTCCATTTAAACGTTAACGCTTTTCGTTACTGCAACATCTAATTGACTTCGTTTCAGGCAGACTATGGTGTTGGACTCTCGAGGATGATGAATGGATGCGTCGTCGCCTCTGAAAGACCGGGACATAGCATTCTAGAAGGTCAGTGTCTGCAACTCAATTAAATTCAGAAAAAGCCTGAATACTCTGGCATTTTGGTAGTTCCAAATCCTCTTGGAGTAGTGGGTGTACTTTCCGCCTTCAACTTCCCCGTGGCGGTTTACGGCTGGTAAGATATCAACGCTGTATTATCTGGACATACCATAAATCTCGGACCTGCAGGAACCTCTCTCTGTCTCTTGCTGCTGGAAACGCTACAATCTGGAAACCATCACCGAGTACACCGTTGTGTTCTGTCGCAGTCACGAAGATTATTTCTTGTGTGCTGGAGAAGAATGGTATTCCAGGTGCTGTTGCAGGTCTTGTAATTGGTGGAAAGGAAATCGGCGAAGCCGTCGTTGAGAGTGAACATGTTGACATGGGTGAGATCTACATTTGCTCTCTCATACCGCTATAAGTTACTCAACTATATCATTCAGTTTCGTTCACAGGAAGTGAAGCCGTTGGTAGACAAGTCGGCAAAGTCGTTCAAACTAGGTTTGGAAAAGTCTTGTTAGAACTCGGGGGAAACAATGGTTAGTGTTTATGCAATACAGTTAAGGGAATAAATGCATCACTAATCAAATCATCATACTAGCTGCTATCGTAATGCCAGACGCAGATTTGAGTCTCGCTGTACCCGCTGTATTTTTCGGAGCAGTAGGAACAGCCGGTCAAAGATGCACTTCAACTCGTCGTCTCTATCTTCACCGTTCAATCGCGCCCGAGTTCCTCAGCAAACTCAAATCTCTCTACGCATCTCTCATACCTGGTGATCCTTTACACCCAAACACTCTTCTAGGGCCACTTCACACCAAAGCTGCTGTAGGAATCTACAGTTCTGCTATCGAACGACTGAAGAGCTCTGGTGCTGAGATTCTATTTGGCGGGAATGTTTACGATCAGGATCTTCTGAGGAAGACAGGATTGGAAGGTGGTAACTTTGTGACACCCACTATTGCAATTCCTACGAAAGTCAATGTGAAAGACGATATTTGGAGGACAGAGACTTTTGCGCCTGTGTTGACCGTTGGCGTGTTCGATGAGCTGGAAGAAGCTATTAGTTGGAACAACGGTGTACCTCAAGTGAGTGTGAACCAGATTGTTCTCTGATAAACTCTTGACGTCCAATTATCTTTCTCAACATAGGGTTTGAGCAGCAGTCTTTGGACTAGAGATCTGAGAAACCTGGGGAAATGGATCGGGCCCGAAGGTTCAGATACCGGAATCGTCAATGTAAGCCCTATATATTGAAAGTCTAAAGTTTACATGCATGTTTAATATGCTGACATTGACAGGTTAATGTTGGAACGAGTGGTGCAGAGATAGGTGCTGCATTTGGAGGGAATAAGGTCAGCATTCCACGTTGATTCATAAACTCCTCGTCTCATTCATGCTAACGTTCTGAATAACCTGCTTCATCTCGCAGACAACCGGATGGTAAGCATCGCTTTCCTACATATGAATTGCTTAGAACAGAAGCTAATGAACGTGGTTTTTACTCTGCAGGGGACGTGAATCTGGAGGAGACGCATGGAAACAATATGTACGCTGGAGTGCTTGCACGATTAACTTCTCGGATGCAGCACCGTTAGCTCAGGGGGTGGATTTCTCTGGTTCTGGTAGCGCGACCGCTTAGCGGTGTTCTAACGTGCCCTTACTGAAGTATTGTCATTTCCGTCGATCTTGAAGCTTGAAGCTTGGTGATCGCACTGTGTCATGGAAGTCTCTTTGTTATTGATGGAGGGGAACGGAAATATACCAAACTGATCATTCATGCTGAATGTCTTGAACAAGTTGGCACGTACCGAGGCAATTCGTTTGAGAACCATCCATTAAATCCAGAGTGAGCAATACAGAGAAGCATGTACAGTATATGGCAGGGATAGAGCAACATAACAGGAGAATGGGGAAGCCTGCTATGTTTATTGCACAGGAAGGGGCATCTGAGTTCGGCTGGGATTGACCAGAACGAGGGGAAGGTATGAGGCGATGAGTGCACACACCGCGAGGCTACAGTTGAGAGAAGAAAAACGTGTGTTAGATAATACCGCAACAACCGAGATCCGGGAGACAACGATGACGAGATGTATGTTGAAATGAAAGAACTCACAGGAGGGTGCTGAAAGGGCTGTTCCCACCTTCCTTTGTCCGTAGAGGATGCTGGTTGATCACACTGTTAATACTCAAAACAAGCGAAGGCCATGCGAGGAATCTAACGAAAAAAAATTCCAAAGGAGAATGAGTGCTGAACGAAAGCGATTTGAGCAGGTCCAGCATACCGATTCCGAGTGACCATAATCAAGCCAGAAATGAACATGACTGTGAATTCAACAAAGACCCTTTTAGCAAATTGCTGACTGCCCTGTATATAAAATCATACCTGAAGCAGATAGACCGTCTGAAATGTGCATTCAATACATGAATTTGGAGTTTGGAATTATATCGCAACGTACCAGATGCATCTGCTTGCCATGTCTCTGGGAAGGTAAATTTGGTCTCTGCGGATGGGTCTCGAGGATCGTCTCCTGCAGTGTTTGACATGTTGACGGGATGCGGGTGTTGATAGACTATAACCTGCGATCGTCGTAACGTAGACTGCCGTCAGGGTCGTGTTGGTGGACTCTTACTAAGGTCAATTCAAGGTGCAGAACCATGAATGTAGTCACGTGTCTGTGGGCTTTCATTTAGATAATAGGCGCTTGTTTTGAGGTTGAACTGCAGCGACACACACGACCTCCTCCTCTTCTTTCGCCGTCTCTTTCATCCTTCCTTTGTTTTCTGACTTATTCTCTGCTTGGCGACTCCATGGATGCGGCCTCTTTCATGCATGAAGACTCTATAATTTCAAGTCAGGAGGAGGGGAATGTCGACCCGCCTTTTCCCGCTTCTTACAACTCGAATACGATGCATTATCATTCGGGTCCTCCGCCTCGCTTCTCGAAACTCTTGAATTCAGTTCTTGGTTCACCATTCTTAACTACCTCTGACTTACCTTCCGTTTACGATGATGGACCGATGGAGAGTGAGGAATCCGAGAGCGATGTGGAAACTATAGATGGAGCTTTCGCCACAGTACCTCGACAGCATACCGTCACTCGTCCACCCTCTCCCTCACCAAGCTTTCGAACGGAAACCTACTCGATTGTGAATTGGAACATGGAGGATAATGCGGGCATTTACTCTATGGATGGTCGACCTTCGCTCTCGGACGATGCTCCCCGTTGTTTCCGACCCGCTCAGTCCCAATTCACATTTCCAATGCCTGGTTCTTCATACTATCCTTATCCGTCCACACCCTATAATTCCCTTCGTTTCTCTTCTTTCAACTCAGTGAGGTCGAATCGCAGCTTCGGGTCTCTCACCAGAATATGGGATGCACTCCGTGAATCATCGCCTCATCGTAAAGGCAAACGACGGTTCGACGCTGCCTGTGCTTCAATTTGGAATGATATCGAGGGTGATGGTTACATCGACTATGCCAACCTTCCTCCTCTTGACGGCGAGGAATTTGAATTAATCGACGACGAAGCTTGCTTCATTGACGTCAGGGCAGTCACGGGTGTAGGTGAGTACTTTCTTCGATCAAATGCGGTCCGTCCAGTTCTGGAGTTCTGGGCCACACTTCCCTCACTCGTTCGCATGCATTTCTCTCTCTCTCTCGAGGGTCTTTAATATTACATTCCAGTGCATGACTGCGGACGCTCTCTCTGGTATCGTGCTGCGCTCAGACTACATCACCTCTTGAAATGTGGACTTCATTTCCACCAGCACTCTCTTATGTCGTCTACGAGTCCGTTTTACGATTATTCATTCTTACCTCCTCTAATTCCACAGATATCGTTGGACATCTTCCAGACGAGGTAGCATTACAAATACTGTCGTATCTTGATTTCTTAGATATCATATCATGTTTAGGAGTCTCTAGGTGAGTTACACCTACTTTGTTGAAAGTATTTGATCTTTAACATTCCCCGAATTTCAGAACGTGGAGACGGTTGGCTCAGGACAACCCATTATGGCGCCATTTGTTCAGCAGGCGGAAAGCGGACGGATGGTTGCTCGATATGCGCCGTCAGCCTTCACGCACCCTCATAGATTGGCAACATTTATATCGCTCCCGAGCAGAGTTAGATCGTAGATGGTGTGGATTACCAAGTATAGGTAGTGGTGGAGGTGACCTAGAGGATAAGGAGAATATCGCTGCTTTCCAGCCTAGGGTGAGAAGATTGAGTGGGCATAACGATAGGTAAGCTTTGCTATGATCTTCCCGGTATGTTTTCTCTAACGCAAATTCAGTGTATATTGCCTCGAATTCGATTCTACACGAATCATCACAGGTTCGAGAGATCGCACGATTAAAGTATGGAGCATCCAATCCGGTAGATGTTTATCGACTTTCACAGGACACGATGGGAGTGTTCTATGTCTCAAGTTTGACAAGGATTGGGATCTGGATGATAGAAATACTGTCAGGGATTTGCCTGGTTCGTACCATAATGAAGTTTGGAGGAGAGGGTTCATGGTTTCTGGATCAAGTGATTGCTCAATCTGTGTTTGGGATCTCTACGCAATGGCAAGGACGGAAAGCGACGGCAATGAGGATGAAGGAGGGGAGGTCATTGCCCAAGTTAGGGACATATTAACCGGTCACACTGGCGGCGTTTTGGATATCAGAATTGATGCGAATTGGATTGTATCATGGTGTGTTTTATCATTTCTCAATACTTCGATTGCTTGAGTTGACTGAGTTCTTCTTTTCTCAAGTTCGAAGGATTGCCAAATTCGTGTATGGAACCGACATACCCTTGAACTTCACTGTGTGTTTAGAGGTCATGAAGGGCCTGTGAATGCCGTTGGCCTTGAAGGAAATCGAGTTGTCAGTGCAAGCGGGGATGGAAAGATGATGCTTTGGGATATTCCTAGCCGCGAACGAATTCGTATCTTCGAAGGTCACGATCGTGGACTCGCTTGCATTGAATTCAAGGTAAATATTTCGTCTCGTTTTGTCTCTTGTCTCTTGTCCACTCTAACATGATTTTGAAACAGGACGATATCATTGTCTCTGGATCTAATGATTGCAAAATCAAAGTCTGGTCAGTTACAACGGGAGAATGTATCCGTACTCTTGCAGGCCATGACTTCCTCGTTCGTGCATTATCATTCGATACTCGCAGTGGAAGATTGGTTAGTGGTAGTTATGACAAGACCGTCAAGATATGGGATTTGAAGACAGGCAAGATGTTGAGAGAATTCAAGGCTTGTCATGTGAGTCATATCTTTGATGTCAAGTTCGACGGCAGAAGGGTTATGAGGTATGTTACTATTATCCTCATGTTGTGAGTTTCTGAACTGAAGTTTCATACTTGTAGCACGTCTCATGATCAGAAGATTGCCATACTCGACTTTTCAGAAGGGCTTGAGGCAGCGTTATTCGTATGATGAATTATTCACTCAATCCATGGACACTACTACAACCTATTGATTTATTTTGACTTGGGTCATTCGTCGATCTTTCAAATATTTTTGGACATTTTTTCGGTTATTATTTGGATACCATTTTTTTTTCTTCACTCCCATTCTCCTTCTCCACATTCCTAATCCTCTCATGTACATCAGGTTGAACAGAATACCCCCTCCACATCCGAGCTAGTCACTTGCGATTGTACTATATTTCGTAGTAGGAACGTTTCTTCACGCTTCTAATCTCATGATCATTTACATCTCTACCCCTGCCCATATTTCTATCTCTACTTAGCCTAGTGTATACGTAGAAAACGAGAAACAAATTGTAGCATCCTCGTCTACCGTTTGCCTCTTGAGAGGACAAGACAAAGTTGGGAGTGAGGCGTAGACAGAACTTTGCTGTTGTGGTAGCACCGATGTTAGGTGGGGGATAGATCAAGGTAGATTTCATGGCAGAACCGATGTAGAACTTCAAGCATACATATAGTTTTCAGTTGGTTTTCGTGTGATGTGAACGGAGATGCATATACTTTATGGATACAAGAAAGAGAAAAGTAAAAATGAAATATTAACTAGTGTTATCCTATAGTACTTACTTACTTTGCATACCCCCTCTGTGTCCTCATTGACGGCTCGTGAACCTGATACCAACTGCTCACTCCTTCTTATTCGAGGACGAGCCTCCCCATCCCAACAAACTCCAGAATCCTCCTTTCGCCGAGGAGGATATCGAACCCTCGGAAGGAGACGCAGGGGACGCACTTGACGAGGAGGAGCCGCCCCAAACTCCAAATGGACCTTTCTTCGTTTCTTCAGCAGCATCTTCCATGCGTTGTGTATTCTCAGCTTCCTTCAACCGCTCTTCGAATGCCATTTTTTCCTTGTATCTCTCAAATTCTTCCCTCCTAGCCTCTTCTTCCTTCTTAGCTTGCACTTGACTTCCAGCTCGTCCATAATAATAGGTTCCTCCAACAACAGCTCCAATGGTCAGACCTTGAAACACGACACGAGCACGGAGCCAGTAGTTCATGGTCTTGGAATTACCCTTCTGGAGATTTGCAGCAGCCATGACGAGAGCGACACATGTTGCCAATGTGCCTAAAAATTGTCGTAAATATTGATATTCCTCTGCGTGAAGTTGACTAAACATACCGATTGGTACCAATGGTTCCTCCTTGATTCGTCGAATAGTTCTCTGTATGGGAGTCTCTGGCTCCAAGTTGACTGCTTGTTCGTTGTTGCTCATGATGTGCTGTTTGTTTTCGCACAGAGGGAAAAATTGAGATGGTGGTGAGGAAGAGAGCTCTGATATTGAGCGGTTAGTGGGAGAGGGAGAGATAATAATATGACGCACAAAAGACCCCTGTGAAATCTTGTGAAATACGGAACCAGAATTTGATCGAGTTCAAGTTGGACCAACAATGTCCAACAATATTGTTTCCTTCCACAACCACCGTTGTTACTGCTCAGAACAATGCAACAAGTCGGAGTAGACCTCCTTCAGAATCGACAAAGGTACTATCGACCCGGACGAAACCGCAACAATTATATTCCGAATATACTATATCTTGCCTCCTGGTTGCGAGTCCAGTAGTCATAGTCTCCGTGACGACTTCGAGAACGATAGAGTCCTCCACTAGCTCAAAAGTGAGAGCCTTAGCATTTTAGCAACATGCTTTCAACCGGTCCCATTGTCGCCGTGGTTTGTCAAATCAGCTTTGCATAACCCAGAACAAGAACTTACTCTTTCTCCAGATCTACTCGGAAGATCATCTCTTTGTCTCCTCAGGAATATTTGATTCTAACCTGACCCCTTTTCTTATTGTGCCCCTCGCACAAGAAGTGTCCCAGCATATGGAACATGATCCCAAGTATTTACGGAACTCTCATCTAAGTTTGTCAGTGGTTCTGATTGTGGCTTTAAGGCCCCCCTCCTTCCCCCTTCCACAGACTCGTGAGTTGCCATACCTACCTTCCGGCAATTCCATTACTAAACACTATAGAGTTTAGCGTCCTTTTGAGATGCAAGGTTACTAGATATCGACACTAACCTAGTGAAACTCGCATCGGATCCTGTTTGCTGTCCTCAACTTGCAAGAACATGTCTATATCCGAAGCCGGCTTAAGTCTTGAGATCCATGGCTGCCGATGTCATCCCTTTGTTGAGACAGGCAGTCATCGTATAAATCACCGCAGTCATCTTCCACTGAATGATCATAATCTTCAACTCTTATCCTCGACATGACCACAACCACAATCCTTCACTCTTTCATAATTTCTTTCGTTTTTATCCTCTGTATATTCCGTCTGATCTCACGCAAACCGCGTACTCTTCCCCCAGGGCCCAACGGTCTACCCTTCATAGGAAATGTCCACCAGTTGCCTATTGAATATCAAGAACATGCTTTTGCTCAGATGGCCAAGAAATATGGTATGTCCCCCAATTTCAACTCGTGATAGTTGTCCGCGAATGACGTTTATGCACAATCAGGAAACATCATCTATCTCAGCATTTTCGGTTCACCAACCATCATCGTCAATTCGTTACATACCGCGAAATTGTTGCTGAACGACAGAAGTCAAAGTTACTCTGAGAGGCCTAGTTTCATTTTACTTGCAGAATTGTGAGATCTCTCATTTTTATTATTATATATAGTACGGTGGAGGGTTGACCTAATCACTATACGTTCATGCAGGTACGGCTTCAAGGACCTCATGCTGACAATGTCTTACTCCAACACAAGATTCCGGAAACAAAAGAGATGGATTCAAAGCGCACTGTCTAGAACTTCCATTCTTCGATACCAACCCATGATCAAGCGAGAACTAGCTATCTTGCTTGCCAATCTCATTCAGTCGCCGCAATTGCATGTTCAGCATATTTGGAGGTAGTCTCATTTCTTTCGTGTCAGATATATATCATGTTGAACCCTTTGTTTAGATATGTCGGGGGGATTATCTTAGAAAGCACATATGGACACCGTGTAACGACTGACGACGACGAGCTACTTCAACTCGCCACTACGGCCTTTACAGGAGTAGGATCACGGTAAGTGGAATCGTCATTCCTTGGATGTCGAAGACAGCTGAGACTGTGACGTCCATTACAGACCTGCTGACATGCTGGTGGATTACTTCCCAATTCGTACGTTGGATTATTCCGCGTGTTCAATGGTTCGCCCAAACTTACCAAGCTATGGCATGATAGTAAAATTGTATCCTGCTTGGCTCCCAGGAGGAGGGTTCAAACGTCATGCAAGTTGGAGACGTAAACTTGTTATGAGATCACTTCATGAACCCTATGAAGCCGTGAAACGGAAAGTGGTAAGCAGGAACCCCTCTATCAACTTGAAAGTTATGCTGAGCCTTCTTCATTCACTCCGCAGAAAATCAACGGATCGTCTGATTGTTTGGTAGGAAACCTAATTCAACGTAGTCTCCAGGATGGAACTCTCGATGCGGATGAACTAGATATTATTGGGGCTGGTGGCATGCTATTCGGGGGTAAGTTTACGAGTGAATCATTGCTATAGTATTGCTAACTTAAATCTATGTTTCACTTTCATAGCTGGGACGGAGACTGTGAGTAAACCGCGTTCTCTGGTTTAGCGATATCAAGCTATTGAGAAAATCGCAATTTATAGACTGTCTCCGCTATAACTACTTTCTTTCTTGCCATTCTCAGGCATCCGGAGGTATTACAGAAGCTTCAGCAGGAAATGGACGGAGCCGTTGGCAAAGAGAGACTACCTGATTACGAAGATCGACAGTCTTTACCTTACCTTGAGGCATCGCTGCTCGAGTTATACCGGTATGGTGTTACCCGCGAACCTCGAATTCAATGACTCAACTAACTAAGCTTTCTTGCTTTGAAGGTATCATACTGCTCTTTCTTGTGGTAAGTTCTTCCTCAAAAGTCATATCCGATATGTGAAACCATTGACGTGAGGGCTCGTTCGAAGGAATTCCACATTACACAACAAAGGACGATGTTTTTCAGGAGTATACAATACCCGCAGGCTCCACCGTCATTCCTAACATATGGTATCAATTATAATATCTTTCATATCTATTTGACATTAATGATCGCTTGCTATTTCTCTTCAGGGCTATGGCACATTCTGAAGAAACATACCATGATCCTAACGATTTTATCCCTGAACGTTTCTTAAACGTTGAAGCTTCGAATTTAGCGGATATACATCCATCACAATACACTTTCGGTTTCGGACGCAGGTAAGTGATAATTTCTTACGTTTTGCTCAGAACGTCCATATCACTAACCTTACGCTCCTCCTTAGAACATGTCCAGGTCGGGATCTAGCAGATTGTATTCTGTACATCACCATTGCAACCATTGTTGCTACATTGGATGTACGAAACTTGAAAGATAAGTCGGGAAACGATATTATCCCTCCTTATTCTTTTGTCAGTGGTCTTGCTAGGTATGTATCCTTCTTATTATTTTCTTTGGATTCTGTTTGATCAGGTAATTTGGAATCCAATTAAAACACAGGATACCGAAACCCTTTGAATTCAATGTCTCCCCTCGGTCGGAGAAGTCACATTCACTTATTTTTGAACACGTTCAAGACCATCATACATAGATATTCTTGTCATGAACTCGTCGATGATTAAAATTATGAACTGTCTGTATAATTTATATCTTGTTATTGTTGTCGAATGCTATCGCTTTACTGTTGAACAAAATAGACTGAAGTAGTATAGTTCAACTGTTGCTCATGCGGTGTCATTCGATCATTGGACATAGAGCCTTACTGAGGACGCTCAATAGTGGGTTTGCGGCAGTATCACTTCAATTTCTTCATAGATGGTATCTTCAGAAAAGTCTGACTGACCTTTGATTGACGAGAATAAGCTGAGTTTCTGTATCGGTGTCCCAGGCGTGATATCGATTGAATATGACCCGAAAAATATTCATGTAATGGGATTATTGTAGAGTGAAGCCCTATGCTACGAGTCATTCCGACTTCCGGAGAACCTGCGCAGGAAATATTTCATCGTAATTATTTGGGATATCCGTAATATTTAGGGCTATGGTACAACACTGAGTGTGGAGGAGCAGCTGAAGAAATGAGCAAACTGCCTCGTGGGGACAATATGCCAGTCAACAGACTGAATTCCTACTATCGGTAGGGTCAGACAAGAACGTGGAATGGTATTCAACCTCAACATACCTAATGACATTTCCACAAGTCTCGGTTTATGAATCGCTCCTATCTCTGATAGGCTTCTGCTTCTCTACCACTAACTTCCATCCACCATACAGCTGATTAACAATAGCACTTCTCTTCAACACCGCAAGTTCTTTCACTCTATCCACATAAAAAGCGGAGAGCTTAGCAGGATCATTCTCGTGCTATCATTTGAACAAAACATATCATTGATGAGAAAAAAAAGTTAAGAATTGAATGCAGAGCAACATACCTGAATATCTCTAAATTGTTCCTTGGTCTTTCGTAAGAAGTATTGTCGGAAGTTGTACGAACTAAATTGCCGTGACGTTCTGAGCATTGAAGAGTAGAGATGGAGAAGAGAGTCTCTCGTTGGTGCTGTAACGGCTGCCATGATTATGTTTAAGTTGGAGAGGTAGAGACAATGAGAGGAACGTCCAAGGAGCTTGAGAACAAGTTTGAAGTCATCTCGGAAACTCGGCGAGCGGATGAGCAAGTACTGATGCGGCTTACATCATCCCCTTGCATCTAAATATGGTAGTACAAAACACGTCTCTACTGAACGCTTTGATTTAAACGCCCATGTGAATTTCTGCGGCGAGTGTTATGCCAACGATATGATTCCCAACTTAATCTTGCAACATCTAGGTGAATAATAATTTGATTGATATCTAGTACATGCAGTTTTGAGGCTACCGTTGCTGAAGGAAGTACACAACCCGCGACCCTTCGACGCGATAAGATAATGTACTGTAAGTGTGTTGATATGAGAATATTTATGCTTAAATCTCCATACCTCTCTGCAGCCGACGTTCAATACTCAATACCGATACCGTTTCTGTGGTAGAAATGAAGAGTGGCCTCAATTTCTTTCCTCAGATGATGGGATCAAAGTAAATATATCCGGCGCCTAAAATGAGCGGTCGGGCTAACGCGTGTGGCCATCCGCTTTGCAGAACGATATCGATATCGCAATACATTGCCTACGATTGAAATGTACTCATGGCTCTGACGGATCCTGGACGATCTTTTTCTGATGGTAACCGGTGGTCACCCTGTTTACTAAAGTTCAGATTGAAGCACTAGGATGGCCATGAGAACCTGCTTATCAATGCATATGTTCTCCATTCTTCCATGAGCTGAAGGTGTTTTCAACTCTTCTCTTCTCAGAACCATTCTTATTGATTATGTTTCTGTCTCTAGGACGAAGGACTCGTAGTCCGAGATTTCAACAGGAACGCTCCGGATATACCACCTTCATGGTTCTTACCCTTACGTTGTGTCCATGCGACGAAAATCGAATTCAATCAGTTCACTACGCCATCATATAAGGCATGCGTGGCGACCATACGGCTTTTACAGATAGAAGAGCGAACCGCACAAGGACACATCTTACTGTTGCCGAATTTCATCCGTCACATGGACTGCTGTAGGCGCAAGCACCTCCTCCGCGGGCGCATTGTTTAGATGGCATGCGCGATTGAACCCACAAGGTGACCAGCTATCCCGATTTATCAACATATCGTCCCTCAGTGAGTTTGCCCTATCACATCATATTGGTCCGTGTATCACAATACACTGCACGAACTCTAGGTTCTATTATTATCTTCGACTGGGCCCTATAAATGTCTTCAGAACTCAGAGTTGTGTTGCAAAGCTTCGTCCTGAGTCTATCCTTGGCTCTCAAAATGCTCTTAGGATCTGCGCTAACCGCGCTGTTGGCATTCGTGCCACTGTCGACGACTCTCGCTCGACAGATTCCTGTCGTCGATGGGGTAATCGGAGGTGTCCCTAGTACAGAGACAACTTTCTTCGAGGAGACCGTTACACCCATCTCCGCGGCTACCACTCCAGGCAAGCTGCGTATCGTTGAAAACAGTGGGGTATGTGAAACCACTCCTGGAGTCTATCAAGCTTCAGGTTATGGCGATCTGACTTCCAGTGAAAGCATATGGTAATCTCGCATTACTACTATGGATTCTCTTAGTCGTCTCACCCTAGAAATTTCTACAGGTTCTGGTTCTTCGCTGCTCGTAAGAACCCTGACACCGCACCTTTGGCAATCTGGCTCAACGGTGGGGTACGTGTCCCGGTTATGCCACTGTCCATACCTATTTTAACGCGTTGTTATTGGAATACAGCCTGGAAGTTCAAGCATGATTGGTCTTTTCCAAGAAAATGGACCATGTCGTATCAACAACGACAGCACCACCGTTAGCTTAAATCCTAACTCATGGAACAACGTTGCTAATATGTACGATTTTCGTTATTTACCATGTCCTCTTTTGACATCAATTTCAATTGTCAGGTTGTTCATTGACCAACCAGTTGGTGTCGGTTTCTCTCATGGGACAACCACTGTCGGAACATCTGAACAAGCTGCCTCAGATACCTGGAAGGTATGTAACATTATATCAATGACGGGGGTAGTAACTGATCCTTTTTATTCTACTCTCCAGTTCCTCCAGATATTTTTCTCTGACTCCCGCTTCAGTAAATATGCTACCAATGAATTCGCCATCTGGACAGAGTCGTACGGCGGTCATTATGGACCAACTTTTGCAGCGTATGTCTACTGTCATAATGAGAGATAACGCATGGTATTCACAACTGGTATTAATAGGTACTTCTTACAACAAAATGCTGCAATTGCTGCCGGAACTTTGTCAGGTATTCCTATCAATCTGAAAGTCCTCGGAGTTGGCGACGGTTTGACGGTGAGTAATACTATAAATTATAACGTCCTTCTATCTCTAAAGTCGATTTTACTAGGATCCGTTGTCTCAGTATCCTGGTTACATCAGTTATGCAGCATCGAATCCGTAAGTTTGCAATCCTTCCAGTTATCAAGTTTGATTTTACACCTATCCTCCACGCCCACAGCTACCACGCTCTTGTCTCAACGTCCACCATTCAAAGGGCTAACACATCCTGGACGAAATCAGGTGGATGCAAAGATCAAATTACATCCTGCTACAACACCGGTTCAACCTCGACATGTTCGAGTGCCCAATCATACTGCAACAATAACATTCTTTCACCTCTTGCTGGAAACTATGATGTTTACTACGTTTTGGCTAAGAACCCCGATCCTTACCCACCCGATCTTTCGACTTACCTTGGTAGCTCGAGCTTGATGGCCAAAATTGGTGCAGAGAGTGATTGGCAAGAGTCGAGTGATACCGTTTACAATAACTTTGCAAAGACGGGTGACTGGATGACCAACTCGAGGCCACACTTGGAGACCGTTATTAATGCCGGTGTTAGGACCATTGTTTACGATGGTGATGCTGTATGTTGATGACTTTCTTTGCGTCTCATGTGTGCAGCTGATATAATTTGAATTCCCAGGATTATATCCTCAATTTCAACGGAGTTGAGGCTATGGTGAGATCTTACTTTGGATTCCTTTTCCCTTCCTTGCTTATGGACTTTTCTTCGATTAGGTCAATAACCTTCAAACACAATTTTCGTCCCAATTCCAAGCAACATCTTTCAGCAACTTTACCGTCGCAGGCCAGGCGACTGGCATTTTTAAGAACGCAGGAACATTCTCCTACGTTCGCATCTTCGGAGCGTAAGTCCAATCCAAGCTTCTTCAAGTTGCACATGTCATTGACATTTCCTTTGCGATGGAAACATAGTGGACATGAGGTTCCTGCATACAAATATGGATCTCTCACTACTGGTCAAGCAGCGTTGCAAATGTTCACCCAAATCATGAGTGGAAATGGATTGTCTTCAACATGATGATATCAATGTTACTTCAAACGATTGTGTATCTTTATCTTGTTTCAAATAATTATCCAAGCTACCTATATTCGTATTCTGTAGGTCACATATGAACATCGTAGTAACGAATCGTACCACCCTGTACAACTTTTTTTCTTTTGAAAACAATATTATCAAGAAATAAACTCGATATCGATATCAGGATATGAAACCGGAGGTGGGTTCAATAGCAAACACTCTTTCGTCAAATGTGGCCTAAACAAATCGAGCATTTCTTCCGTTACGCCAACACAGTCCGTCAGTATCAATGTCCTCAAAGGATATCCTCGTCGTTCCCTTCCAATCAACACAGACTGCATTTTTTCAGGGATGTCAGTTCCATCATCTGCCGTCCGATCCTCTAAGTTGGCTTCTCGCACCACCAAAGTCTCGAGTCTCGGCTGTGTTTCGAGTCCCTCCAGGATCTCAAAGATATCCTGAACTTGTAAATCTCCATCGCAAGAAACGATCAGAACTTTCAATTGGGGTAATAATGGGAGGATTCCCGTCCACATCCAATCGCGTTGATGATCGTCGACGGAGGATTTCCGTGCTCTGAGCGATGATCGAACTTCGAGTAGTTCAATATGTCCTGTAATTCCTAGGTCCCGATAGAACTGTTGCATTGATAGTTGAGTAGGGAATGGGATAGTGAGATCGAAATCTGTGGGTAGTTCAGAAAACCAGCCCTGATCAGGATGTGTCATATAGTTTTGAAAATGGGGAATTGAACATATATCCAACGAACGAGCCACCACTTGCGTGTTCCTGCTTGTTAATTCGTAAATACTGATCGAGTTGTATTTCCGGGTCTCCCTGAGTTTGTTATGGATTCGGTTCGATATAGCAGCAGCGAGATCAGGTAGACGTCGAAGAACTAAATTCAACGGTTCAAGGTTCCATCCAGTTGATAACAAATGTACTTTCAACTGAATATTTTGGGGAAACTTGAGTGACTTGAGCAAAAGAATTGTAGATAATGGCTTGCATCGTAGCGTTAATTTACGCAGACATGGAAAGCCAACAGAGACTTGTGCATCAGACTTGTTAATTTCTCCTGATGATGACCGGCACTCCGACATGTCAATGTGAAGATATTCGAGCTTTGGCATACAATTGAGCAAAGAGATGATGCCGAGAAGATCGGGCGGGGATGTAGGAGTGAAGTGGAATGAACGAAGTCCGCCTTCAACAAAGGGACGAAGTTGGGACGTCGAATGATCACCCAGAAAAGAAATATTTTCCAGGTGAGGGAATAACCATGATTGTGGAAGATTAATTTCTGGACCCTCATTGCCTTCATACACATGTAATTTGATCGTTTGAAGAAGCGGCATATTTCGAATCCCTGAAAAGACCTTGTTGAACATCGAGTTCATGTGTGGGGAATGAACAGCAATTTGAAGATGTTTGAATCGCCAAATCTCGTTGAACAACCTGCGAAAAACACTAGCTCCTTCTGGTGGACACTTTGCATTCACCTCAATATAGATCGTAAGCGGCACTTTTTGTGATCTTTCCAAGAGAGTTTCCACTTTCTGGACGGGAAATGGTCGTGGCCGTATTGCGATAGACCTGTAATGGACGTTTACATGAATGAAACTCCAAAAGGAGCCGTGGATGAGCGCAATGTCTCTCCATCGATGACAAACATGAGTAATGTTGAGAAAGTTTTCATACGACGGCATTTCAGTAACATCAGAGACATTATAGAAGCACATCGTGAAAAAGAGTCGGAATATATCGTAGAGGACGTCGGAAGGTAGCCTATTGATGGGTAGGAGTTGGTTGAGATGCAATGAAAGTTGGACTTGTGCATGTCGAAATAACTCAATTTCTTCCAAAGTTTCGGAAATTGAAGAGGGAAAGCGTATACCGCCCTCAAGCTCGTGCATTCTGGCCGATCGACTATTTCAAAAAAGCCAAACTATCGAGAGAAAAAGGCACCCAGGAAACTGAGTCTGCCCACGTCACGATACACACTAACTGCATCTTGTCAGTGAGAATTTACGAGGCGATGAGTGATTGCGTACATCTTGAGCACTGATAAAACTAATCAGTGGTTGAATCCAACGTCAGTTCCAGTACCACTGGCAGTATTGTTCGTGGTTTCGGTTATAGTCGTCAAACTGGTGTTGGTAACTTAGGAGGAGGATGTAAGGCAGTCAGCGTTTACTTATCATCACGAGGCCACCAAAAAATTGATGTGGTGAGGACCGTGAGGTAGTAGATATATGTTTTTATCGCCAAAGTTTCTGTAAAGTATAAATGGTCAGATAGACGATAATTTAGGAATAGAGACTTGCGATAGTCGTTTTGCTTAATTATTCTGGACATTTACCCAGTTTAACAGCTGACGCTATGACCAGTATTAGTACCAGTCTAAGGACATGGACACCTCAATGCAAAGTTCAAACAAGAAGCGAACGACGGCAGTGGGGGTCAGAGCGTCATGGTCTCACCCAACCGTCCTAACAGTCAGACTTGGTAGTAGTATATAATGCCGCTATAATAGTGGCGACAAAAGCAAACAACTTAACATTAGATCAGTCTATACATTTATGTTTCTTCGTGTCCGTCATCGTCATCTTCAAAGTCGTCGTCTTCTTCCTCTAATGCAGCTTCGGCCTCCGCCTGAGCCTGAGCAGCAGAAGCAGCTTGTGCGATTGCTTGTTCTAACAGCTTTGTCTGCTCCTCTGATAACCATGACAAAGTTCCCGCCATGGAAGACGCATCCGCGCCTGCTGTGGGGGTTTCCGTAGTCACTTCCGCGATGGAAGAGGTTGGCAACTCGACTGGAGGTGGGGGAGAGGGTGCAGGGGGTGCAGGCAGTGAAGCCATAGGCTGAGGCTGATGTGGTGGCGGGGTTGGCAACGTCGGTTGCGGAGAAGAGAAAAATCCAGGGTGTGGATGTCCACTGGGCTGGGGAGGTGCCATATGGGGAGGAAGGTGTGGAGGCGCATTGGTTCCCAAAGCAGTTGCGACATGACTTTGAAGGATTGGATGCAATCGTAACACTACATTTTGCGCTTCATGTATAACTTGAAGAGAAATCTCTCCTTCTTCCATCACACCATCTTGTGGACTATGCAGACCTTCAGTCGCTGCCGCACCCGCAAGTTGATTAGCAACAATCCCGTTCCATATCTTTGCACGTCTTGAGACTTCCTCTTCTCCTTCTTCTCTATCAACTTCAACCTCTAAAATATCAGCCGTTGCACAAATCTCCCCATCGCCTCCTTTGCCACCAGTACGACCTTTGGTGTCTTTATGTCGTTTGATAGCATCTCTTCTCGAAAATACTTTATCACAGCCGCAACATTTCCATGCTTTCCTCTCATGTAGCTTGAGATGGCGCTTGAGATCATGATTTCTCAAGAAACTCGCGGGACACTGAGGACAACGATACGGTCTATCTAGTAGTGTATGAACACGTTGATGAGTCCGTAACGAATATAGTCGATGGAAGACTTTGTGACATGAAGGTCCTAAGCATGGATAGACAGCCGTGCCAATGTCTGGCGGAGGTGACGTTGAATGTTGATCGGAGTTCCACGGAGATGTAGCGGGAGGTGGAGGAGGTAAGGAACCGATAGGGATCGAACTGAGAATACCAAGCATTTGAATGAGGCCAGCAAGTTCTTGCAATGAGGATGCGTTTTCGGGTCTGGCTCGAGGACCAGACGTTACAGCGAATAAAAAGATTTGATGAAGTTGTTGATGAATCGAGGAAACAAAAGCTGGATCTGGAGGCCGATTTGTAGGCGCAATGGATGAAAATGCTCCCAAGACGACTCGAACAGCTCCATTGATTTCTGAAAGTAGATCCGGGTATTCGATAGCAGCTTTTTTCAAGAATCTTCCATCATCCACAAGTTGTCCATCATCAGCCTGGTCTCGTTTCCGCTTTCCTTTGTCTAGTTGAAGAGAAGGAGCATCCGAATTCCGCATTGAAGAGAACAAATTCTCAGATTTAGCGAGAGAAAGCATCGCTTCTCTGAGCGGACGAGCAGTATCTTTGGAAATTGACATAGCAGAGACACACCGAGTCAAAGTGTCGAATACGTTTGATGAACCACTAGTTGAAGTAGTTATTATGGATGCACTGAGGGTCGCCCGAACTTGT
The DNA here is from genome assembly GCA_022606235.1 of Abortiporus biennis. Classification (NCBI taxonomy): domain Eukaryota; kingdom Fungi; phylum Basidiomycota; class Agaricomycetes; order Polyporales; family Podoscyphaceae; genus Abortiporus; species Abortiporus biennis. The sequence goes on along the minus strand of JABYQP010000004.1, from coordinate 1,078,758 downwards.
GTATCTTTCGATGCAAATGATAGGATAGTTCGCATTGTTTCAAGAGCCGCTTCTTGCTTCTTAGCTTTTGATGCTGGTCTCTTGGAAGTGGGTACCGCGCCAGAATGTATCGGTGGCTGAGTCGAAGGGATAGAATGTGTTGTGGATTGCAGAACCGGTTGAGTTTGTTCTGGTTGTGAGACAGATGTCGAGGGCTGTGAAGGTCCAGAGGAAGAGGTAGCAGGTATTAAACCTGCTTCAATCTGAGCCTTGGCGATATCAGCAAGGAGCTGGTCACCCAGTCTTCGAGCGATCTCCTCGGCTTCTGCATCATAATCCTCATCCTCATCCTCCCCTTCTTCGTATTCCTCACCATCATCTTCAGGCGGCCAATCCGGAACTTCAAAAGAAGGTAATGGCAGGTCCATAACACGGAAATATTTACTGTTTTAAAGCATTCGTAGGTTAGTAGTTATAGAGTAATTGAAAGATAAGTACTGACGACGATTTTGAACTAGACAAGCTTAACCGAGCCCTAGAAACTTTTCTGTTATAAAAGAGTAAGACCAGTGGACCGTATTCATTGGAATCGAATGACTGCGTACGAAAAGTTCGTAGTAGACCAGGTTGGTTAATTCCGACTTCAGATTTTCATTGCATTGAGCATTTGAGATGTTACGTAACGTGCTACTGAACGCCCACGCCGCGATTGCCAGCACCCGTTTTGGAAGAATGCTTCGTTTGTGTGGAACTAGGTGTACAAATTCTAGTTGAATGTTTACAAATTGTTAACGATACAGAATGCAGTACTGATAAAATTCGGGATGCATATCCGCGTATGCATATTCAAACCGGTCCAAAATCTGCCCTCATACCCTCCGCCAAACTTCGTGGATCTACAACCCACAGTGCCGCTATTTCAGTAATCTCCTCCGTATTTCCTGCTTTATCATCCTTATCAATGCTTTGGTCCCACCTGGTGCAATACTTTCCACTCTTCATCTCCCTCAGCATTGCCTTCACACTTGATCTATTCGCGGTCAAAGTCGTCCAACCTTTCACTGCACCCCAAAGCATACTTTGCACTGTATGAGCCGTAAGACGTGGATTAGCCTTCGTCACTGTAGCTCTTTCTATTTCTTCATCATCCTCTCTTCCATCTTGGACAGCTGTAGATGTCGAGGAAAGAGGGGGTGAAGGAGAAAGTCGTAGACTCCTTGGATCAGGTATAACTTCTTGTTCTAGAATACCGCGACAAGTCTGAGCTAATGCAAGGAAAAACGGGGAGATCAGTCGTCCAGTATCATCAGATGTAGGAGGAACTGATTCGGGAGACGGCGCCGAAGACTTGAACAGGTGAATAGGTAGAAGTGGTATGAAGCGAGGAGGGTATCGAGAGCCTTTCCAGTAAGACTCTTCAGCTTCGGATAGCCCGATATCAATAGAAGGAAACAGAGCCGATGCACGTCTCTTCTCATTCGGGCCTCCAATCTTCGAGATGATTTTGAGACAACGATCTCGAGCTTCAGGTGTAGTCCAAAACTCGACGTCGGCTGGTAGTATAGGTGTGGAAGATTCAGAATGGCTCGGAGAAGTCAATGACGACAATCGTTCAAACATCTCCTGCAATAATCCCTTGTGCATCTCTTGCAGAGCTTGGTGAGACAATGCTCTACAAGGCCTCGTGATGCTTTCTATATCTACAGCTTCCCCAACCCGAGTTTTCTTCCATTCCACGTAGTGTTCTGAAGGCGTAAATCTTGTGTCGGCTTCCTCGGCTGTTGTGGGGAGAGAAGAATGTGTCAAATCGGATACCAACGCGATTAGTATCGACAAATCAAGGTTTATCTTCGTCGTCGACTGAAGTCGACGTGGTGTAATTGGCTTAGGCATGATCAATTCAGAGATAATGGAAGGATCTCGTTCTCCAATTTGGACGTCGATACCCATGTCGCGTAATTGCTTGATAGTCTGCGCAATTCGAGGATCATGCTCTCTGGCGTCAGAAGGACAAGGATCCAGCCTGGTCAACCGCAGTGTAATCGAGGGGGGTTCAGCGGACCCTGGAATGGGATTGAGGCGTGCAGCGTTCAGTAGGGAGCGACCCATGCACAAAAGCGAATTATCGAACTCGGTTTGTGCGAGCGATGGACCGTAATCACCAGAAGAACGTTCTTGATCATCTTCAGAATCCGTGTCATAGGAATCGATTTCTCTGAACTCAGCCAGCATCCGAGAATTCTTTACTCTATAAAATTTAGTTATTACATGGAAGCTAGAAAGACTATGATGATCTTACTTACGAGTTAACTCGAATCCATCGCCTACCGCTATCGGCGACAACATCGATCTTTACACAATCTTTGGGGTGCCCTCTCTTCCTCTGTTTGTTTGAATCACCTGTTTCCGAGAAAGTGGGCCAAATGGTTGTGATAGGTGGAGGTGCAAGTAGAACCTCGTTCCAAACCGATATGAGGTATGGGGCATTCGCCGACAACGAAGGGAGAGATGGACGTTCTGCATCGTCTAGAAACTACTAATTGCGAAAATACGTTTTTGAGAATAATCTCTCAGTGAACATACTTTACACTCACCCTCTCGAGTACTTCTAGATCACGTTTAACAGTATCTCGAAAGCTACGAAGGCCAGGTATTGGCTCTTGCTGCGCTGGTTGAGATGAAGACTCTCCTGATTGCTCCATCGAAGAGTCAATCATGGGAGGTTTCACTAGACCGGGACCAAACGTTGAAATCGATTGAAGAATTTCCTGCAGCTTCAGACGTTGAGCCTGAAAATCAGGTCGCACAGGTTTGGTAGACATCTGTGTCATATTTCTTTTCTTTAATGTATAGACAGTCTTTCTACTGATAATTGGCGATGAAGGTCGATAAAGAGGAGGTAAGGAAGCAAAGACAAGTCGGAGCAGGTCTGAATGCACGGACAGTTTTAGTGGTCGGAAACAAAGTCGCGGTAACATTAAGCGCCCATACATCTTTCTTTCTTCAAAATCATGCTGAGCGCAATTGCAGCTCGAAAAGCTCGACTTCAAAGCCAAAATTCTCCATCTTCATCTCCCACACCCTCACAACAAAATGCGCCTTCATCAGACATTTCAGAGGAGCTTTCAAATGTTATCTCGCCCAGTAAAAGGAAATCTGTAGCTTTGGCAAAGCCTGCGCGGAAGAAACACAAAAAGACACCACGAGCACCGGAACCTAAACCTGCTCGGTATTTTCAAGAAAAAAGGGACGGCTTTCAAAGTCAGGACGATGTTATTGTTGTCAGCGACGAAGATGTGGAGGGTGATCTCGGTCAGTCTTCCGGGGAAGAAAATATCGAAGTAACTGGTGCACCGTCAAAGAGAAGGGCTTGGTCACCGAGTGCGTTGGTCGACGATTCTTCCGAGAGCGGTTCCGAGGAAGAAGACGTGGTTCTCGAGTCGCAATCTATATTGGATACTCCCATTCCACCACAAAAGTCGGTCCAATTAAATCGAGACCGAGAGGAGCAAGTGATACTCACAACGTACCAACCGACTCACAATTCAAACCTATTTCATCTGACTGAGGAAGAGCTTAGGTCGTTGCATCCTTCCGGTTCTGTGTCAAGTGCTTCAGGATGCCTACTATTCCTCACTGGACACGAGAAGCTCGCCCTCATGGGCACGTATACACTCACCCTCCTCTCTGGTGCAGTCAACTTAGCAGGAGTCACTCTTCGTAGCTCACACATCCTACACCCGGTTTTTGCACCCCGTTCCTCCCCCATCCCAGTCATTGAATCCTTGGTGGTCAGCGAATCAGTTCCTGCCAACGTCATTGTCAACTATCCACAACGAGTGTCGAACGCCGTCACACAATATCCTACCGTGTTACTTGTGCAAGAGCTGCGCACTGGCATAGAGGGTCTTGGTCGAATCTGTCGTACCTTTGAAACATCTTTTGAGCTGCCGGGAAAACTATCAACTTCGAAAAGGAACGACATTGGACTCCAAGGTGTTCATCTTGTGCGTTTATTCGTCGTAGCAATTACTTTCAATGTATATAATGTTAACGATGCAATAGATCTCTCATGAAACTCATGATATACATGGCTTTTCCGTATCCTCATCATGGAAGTTTGCCTTATCATCGATCCCTTCAGTGGCTGAAGACCAGACTACCAATTACGCGAGACAGGTGTATCTTGTCAAAGGCACCAAAAAAACTGGCAAGAGTACCTTTGCTAGAACCCTGCTAAATCGACTTACAACAAGGTATACTTTCATAAATTACAACCGCTTTTGATAACACCCAATGCTGATCCTTATGACTCAGTTACAAACGCGTTGCATTTCTAGAATGTGATCTTGGCCAATCTGAATTCACCCCAGGTGGCATGGTTTCTTTGAATATACTCTCAAAGCCTGTTTTCGGTGAGTTTTTCCAGCAGTGACTGTAGATGATGCTCATACTCTGTTCAGGTCCACCATTCACACACCCGAGCATTCCATACCAGGCGCACTTCATAGGATCGACAACACCCAAGAACTCTCCTTCGCATTATCTAGATGCAATTTACTCCCTTGTTCATACATATAATCTGGACATTCAACATCCAGAAGATGAGGATGAAGACAATGAGGATGATTCACGAATTGGGGACATGGCTCCATTAGTAGTTAACATGATGGGTTGGACGAAAGGACTTGGAGCAGATATTACGCGTAAAATCGAAGAGATGGTTGAACCCTCTCATATCTTCGACTTCGAACCTTCAACTTACCACGAAGATTCTTGGTCTTACGGAGGCCCATCTTCATCTACATCAGAACAAAATCCACAGACGACAACAATCAAAGTGGAATCTATCCCTCCTTCAAGGATGCCTCATTATTCCGCCTCAGAATATAGAAACCTGTCTATTCTTTCCTATTTCCACTCGAATTTCCCTCCTCAAATTCCTAGCGATCTCAAAAGAACATGCGCAACGTCGTGGAATACTTCTCTTCCTCTATGCGCGCAACTTCCTTACGAACTTACACTATCTTCCTCAAACCCATCTCAGTCCGCATCAGATATGGTCATTCTCACAGGTCCTGGAGCAGAAGATGTAGATCCATCTGAATTAGATCGTGTATTACAATGCGCAATCGTTGCATTTGTTTCTTGCGATCCTGGAACACTTGATATTCCCGGAGAAGACGGGAGTGACTCTACCAATCGCACTGGATCTGGAATCCCTTGCGTTCAAGGAATGATTCCTCCATCTCCTTCAAGTTCTTCATGTCAAGGTCTTGCCTTAATCAGATCACTCACAACCGCAACCACAGTGTCTGGAGAAATTGAAAGTCGTATCCAACTCCTTACACCTCTTCCACCTAGTGTGGTTTCGAATTCGAGGGTTCTCGTGAAAGGCGAGCTGGAACTTCCTATATGGGGAATGTTGGATTTTAGGAGCGAGAGTCATATTGCTGGTGTTGAGATATCCAAAGTTCCATTTTTAAGATGGGGCAAAGGCGAAGGTTTAGGTGGTCAGAAGAGGAGAACAAGGAGGAACTTGATGAGAAGAGGACAAGCATGAAACAACTGCCTCCTTCGATGTATATTTGCGCAACGTACAGTAAGTAATCGCATACATTATTTTCCAAGAAGTTTGTGGGATTTCGAACGGTTAGTCGTGAGCCTTTGATCAAAGAAGACTAGCTAATGCAAAGCAAGATACAGATACACAGTAAGTGAGATGAGATGGAATAAATAATTGATAGAAAATAACGAGTCCGAACGAAAGAGAGGGGAATAAAGAAAGAGTATAACAACATGTGATGAAAGCAAGGAGAAAACACTAATCGGACAACTCAAAGTAAGTTCTGAAGATGTGTTCGTAGCGGACCGGTGAGGCAGCGACGACGGAGTGAACGTGGAGGAATAAACGAGGGAAACGACGGGTAAAGTATGACAAGAAACCTTCAGGCATAGGCCCAATCTGCCGCTTGACATTGTCAGGAAGATCTTGGTAATGATGTTTCTAAAATGCAATTCACTTTAACCCAAAAAAGCATGACACGAGAGGTCAATCCTACCTTGTTCCGCAGGGCACGCAGGAGATCTTGAACAGACTTTCCATCGTATTTCCTGAACTTGCCCAAATTCTCAATGAAAAATTTGTCGAGTCTAGCGTTCCAATCAGGTCCTACGATATTGATTGCGCCCCGTTCAAGCTCAATCAGGTTCTGGTCTCGAGGAGGATCTCTATTCATGGCCTCAAATCGGTCCGAAACATCTTGTAAGAAATTCAAACGCTTCGCGGGATCCCAGAAATACGGATGGATCAAGCAAGTTGACGTGTCAGGCCTAGTCATAAAACATGAATCAATAAGCATACACGTACACCAGGTAGAGGACCGGTATATATATAATGAAAGAACTTACCTCTCTTTGGCGTCCGGACTGAGCATTTGAGTGATTAAATCAGTTGCTTCAGAACCTTCCTCTCCAAACCTCTCCAAGCCATCTAAAGATTTCGCATCCTTCAAGATATTGACTTCTCTCTCAAACCTGTCTCCAAACGGATGCCCGCCATTGGATAGGACGTAATAGAATAAGCATCCCAAAGCGAATATATCAATAGCTTTGCTTAATCTCGCGGGCTTCGAATTGGTCTGTCCGGAGTTGTTGCTACTGCCATTATCAGAAGCGGTGGCAGTTCCAACACTTCCTCTCGAAGACAAAGAATCCTCGGTCCCAGAATCTAACGAGACTTCACCTCGTAGGATTTCTGGGGCTCTCCAACCGAACGTTCCTGCAGCCATAGCTCCATGTCCAGTCGGTAAGAAACTTGTCTGATCAACTTCAAGTCTCTTACACAATCCAAAATCGGATATGAGCATTCGATGACCAGCATTCTCACCAACTCCCTTCTTAGCATTGGATATCAAGATGTTCTGAGGTTTGATATCACGGTGAATGATTTTCAAAGCATGAAGGTGCCGAAGTCCAGAGGTAATTTGTCGAAGGGCTTTTTTGGGATCGAATGTAATGGAAATCTCACGAAATTGGTCTGGTCGTTCGATAACGTCAGCGAGGGAGGCCGGACAGAGCTCAAGAGCAATATAGAGGAAGTTAGGGTGTGCTTCTTGATAATAATATCGGATGACGTTAGGATGATCGTCCGATTCTTGAAGAATAGCAACTTCACGATCAGCGAGAGTAACGAAATCTTGCAAAAGACGCTTGACCGCCACCGCCCGACCTTGAAGTGAACCTTTGAAAACGACGGTACCATGCGAGCCGAATCCTGATACGGGAAATACCATAAGTCAATGCGTCCATTCAACACAAAACAAAAGCACTCACCAAGAACGGTATCCGATACGATCAAGGAAGGAACGACAGGAACAGGTGTGGTCGGTGGTGGTACAACGATTGCAGATGGAGAAACGACATGTACAACTTCAGGTTCCATCGGCTTTTCTTCGGCTGGAGGAGCTGCATCTTCAACAGTACCATTGGCTGCGCCTCCTTTCTTCCTTTTCCCTCGTTTCCGTCTTTGCGGTTTCTTTCGTCCAGGAGCTGCAGGTGCATCGCCGTCACTTTCCTCACCGTCCCCATCTCCAACGCCCTCACCTTCGTCTCCCAATTCACCATTACCGACTTTAAGAGATGGTGTAACATCATCGCGAGCAAGAGGTTTCGTGGAAATGGGTTTGGGTGTGGAAGGAGTGGTTGGGGTGGGAGTAGCAAATGGTTCAAGGAAATCAGGTGTGCTGGTGACTGCAGGCTCAGATGCAGCTTCTTTCTTGTCGATAGCAGGAGGTGAATGTTGTGACAACTGATCACTATTCAGACTCGATCCTGAACCGACAGGCAGGGCGGAGCCGTTCTGTGATGCAGCACTCTGGCCGAGAGACACGCGACTCGACCGATCAGATCGACGTTTGACCAAACCAAGCCATACTAAGCCGCAAAGAAGAGCAAAAGCAGTGACAGCATAAGCAGAAAAAGCTTGAGAGGACGTTCCACTCCCGAGGAAGGACTCCTTTGGTGTATCTTGGTCGATGCCACGAGGTGGAAGGGTAGATGCATTTCCACTAGCTGGCACCTGATCCTGGAGAGGATACTGCGAGTTGTCGTGCTGATATGGTGGAAACGTCACTGAGGGTGCGCCGTCCAAAAGCCTACTCAACCTCGAGCTCTCTAATCTCCTCACACCAGTGAGGCATCTGATATCCTTACTGCCATTCCTGCACATCCTTCTCAATTGTCTCAGCTTGGTCTGTCTCGCGATCTCGTCTACGTCACCGACGAAGTCTCTGTCAGGATCGAAGTCTATCCCTGGTGGAGGGTCGATGCTACGTCCCACGCCATAATCATCTACTAGGTTGGTATCACCGAAAATGACGAGTGGGTATCTGTCCGGGGACATAGCATACAACGATCCAGTTTCCTCCACTATGCCAACATATGCTGCGTCAAGATTAGGAAACTGATTGCGTTTGGCAGCTGCAACCAAGTCAACGTTCGGAAGGATGTCTTGAAGTCTCGGACGGGGTTGCAAGAGAACGAAAGGGTGTTGTCGATTTGGAGACTTCAGAACATCAAATATAGCGACGCTAGGAGACAAATTAGCATAAGAAGGTAATTGACGTGAATTTGACTTACATAGGGTTAGCAAAAGCTTGAGCCCACATTAGATGAGTATTTGGTGTAATAGTCGACTGTGGTTCATCGAAATTCGCTCTAAATGACATGATTTTTCCATTTGGGAAAGATTCAACATAGGCATCATCAGCTGTTCTGCGATAGATAGACTGTAAGCCATGGTCTTGTTTGTCGGGTCCGTACGTAGAGAAGGAGAGCCGCTGAAAAGGGGATTTACCACCACGCTTTGCATTGGAGTAAATCGAAATATGGTAATCTGATATAGGTCAATTTCGAGAGAATATGATGATACGCATGCGCTCACTTACCGGTTCGACCAATGAAAACTTCCGTCAAGTTTGTTTTCGATTTCGGTGGTTTTGTCCCGTCCAGTTCGTCCAAATCTAAGTCGTCGAATTCTTTCGAAGTCTCTGCTATATCCTCAAATGGATCCCAAGGGCATTCCGAATTGAGGGTAGCCTTTACACGACCAGTCTCCAGCTCAACAAGAAGTAGAGAACTTTCCTTTTTCCCCACAAACATCCTTTTGTCGTTTTCTGTAGTGAAGCTGAACGGAGACATGTCAACAAGTTGAGGCATCGAGAAGGGTAGTCGTTGCAGCGGGGTATCGGGGGAAGACATGACATAGATTTCTCCAGACTGCGGTTCAATCACATAAACCTCCCCGTCCTCAGAATCGTCGTCTGTCATATCAGGGTCATGTTCTGGATGCTCCGTTCGTATAAGGGGTCCAAGATTTGTAGAAACAACGGCACCCGAGGTCTTTGAAGACATAGACCAGAGTGTATCGCCAGAGGTTCTATTAAGAGCGTGTAATTTGCCATCGACCGAAGCGACCAAGACAATATCCAACAATTCTGCGTCATCTCCGCCTATTGTACCTCCGGCAAAGGCATAACCAGCATCATGTTGGTGATTTCCAGTTCCATGGGTAGTGCGAACACGAGTTGAGAGATCTGTAATGACATTTTTCGGAGGCCTGAGTGAGATGACTTCGGCGAGACAAATTCCAGCGAGGAGAAGAAGAAAAGCAGATAGAGAATAGATCGGGGCCATGTATAGTCATCGCTTCATTGAAGTTGAAGACGACGGGGAGGGTGAAACTGCGCGCAGACGTGGTCAATGTGTCAAAATGCGCTGTGTATTAGACGCCCGGTATAATTTCGCCACGATAGACACGTGGGAAGCTTCCTCCCATTGTTTGAGTCACGTGTTAATCTCTTCATTAATGTTCAGCTTGGTTCGGGTTTACTGTTAAGCTAAGTACCAGCAGGTACCAGCATTCTTTCATTGTTTCACTGAAAGTCCTGAATCCGGTTTCAATAAACCTTGTATTTGAAACTACTGGAAAAATCTCCTCCTAGTTGGCCCTTGCATTCATTCTGAAACTGTAAATTCGTAAATTCTCGAGCTTTCAGGTTCAACGAGTATCAGTGTTAGAGGCAGAAACCATGAAAGATTTCAGGCGGACATAGTACTACTTTCGATATGTTTCCCACAGGTTTAAAGTCGCGCTGGTGAGTAATCAGCAGTTTGCTCCTCCATCAACAATCTGATGTTTGTTGACAGTGGACAATGTGAAGGTCAAGGTTTTCTCACATGTCTGACCTTCTGGTGCAGTCCTTTCTAGTGAATTGAATTCTCAGTCGTTTCTGTAGCTAGCTGCTGCTACATCCACACTTCAGAACTTCATTTTTGTGGAATTGCAGATTCAGGGGGAGCACCATAGGCACGCTTTGTCGTCGGTCGCAGGAATCGGCCCCCAGCAACACCTGAGGATCCACCGGCTCGAAAGACGATGCTGTCCGAAGCAGGCAGTGTTGGTTACGGTAACATCGACGAGCATCATACTGTACGTGTGCTTTGCAACACAAAGTGGATGAAAACTAAACTCATGAGCTACAGAGTGCTACATCAAGTCCTTGCATTGATAAACTAAGCAGAGCAAGGATTTCTAGTCGAGAAGATGGTTTACAGGATATTCCCCTAACAAATTCGGAACTATTTGGAGACAGCGTATACTCTCTACCTGAATCTATCTGCACATGCTCGTCCTCCCAATCAACCGCTTCACGACTTCCCGACCATGAACAGAAAATTCTCGCAACTGAAGGCTTCGTGACCAAGGAAGACGAGAATGTTTTGAGATTCAAGGGATGGTCAAAGCTGTCAAAAATACTTCGTGAGCATGACGAAAACAAGATTCGAAATTGCAAAGAAGATATGGATACGCTCCTTGTGTTTGTATGTTGTCTCATAAGCTGATATTCATATTTAAATCACTTACATTCTGTTTACAACCTTCGATCAATGTGAAGGCTGGATTATTCTCTGCAGTCTTAACAGCTTTCCTCATCGACTCCTACAAAAATCTTCAACAGGATGCAGCCAGTGTCTCCGTATCTATTCTGTTGCAAATATCTCAACAACTCACCGCATTAGCATCTCAACCAGTGAACCAAATTCCGGTAGCCACAGCTCCTCCATTCCAGCATTCAAACACTGCCGTTCAACTCAACATCTTATGGTTCTCTAGTTTGGTCTGCAGCTTGGTCACAGCATCCCTCGGTATTTTGATAAAGCAATGGCTTCGGGAGTACATTGTCCACGACAGCCTGTCACCGCGGGACTACATTCGCGTTCGACATTTTCGCTACGATGGACTCATCCGATATAAAGTCTTCGAAATCGCTGCTCTACTACCCCTCTTGCTGCATTTATCATTGCTGCTCTTCTTCATCGGTCTACGAGTCTTCCTCTCCCAACTCGACTCTCTCCTTTCTTGGGTGGTCTCCGGGCTCATTCTGGCGTGGATCCTGCTCTTCGGCGTCACGACTATTGCTCCCATCCTTTCACCCAGTTGTCCGTACAAAACACCGCTATTAAAAGGGACACTATCGAGACTGCACAAATACATACACTTGTGGCAACTTTACCCCCGATCTTTCTTTTACTATCTTCTGGGTCGCCCAAGCAAATTACCTACTGAGGAGGCTTTATCGCGGAGGGTAACGTTTCTTGCATCTTGTGGCAACATTTTTGTCACTCTTGCGTCTTCATTGAAACATTCGACCTTGGACCTTTACTCCGATCTTAAGTACGGGGTGAAATCGTTGATCACTCAAATGATTCCTTTTGGTCTCTATGAGTGTTACATCGTCACCAGATCCGAAATTTCTATAACCAGCGAAAATTCTGTTCGACTCGATTCTCTTCGGGACGTCCCTGCCTTAGTAGCAACCGACCAATACTTCATGGATGATAGTTTACTCTTCACCATGGAGAAATGTCTGTCGGATGTATCTCTACCTGACACTCTTGACTGTCTCAGACAAATCATTCAACATCGGATGGTCATGAAAGTCAAGTGGCTTGGTGGTCTTTGGTACAAACGTCACCTTTTCCCCCGAAGACGTGCTGAGTACGTCGCACCGACCCCATTGACTCAAGGGCATCTACACAAACTACGGAGAATCACGTTGAAAGCTCTTATGCGATACTTGGATGAACTTGGAGATCTGAAGAGCGATGACTACCCACTGCATTATATCATGGGTATGACTATGACTCAAAGCCTCGATGAAGCAATCGGTTTTCTTTACACTCCTCTCATCGGATTCAAAGAAACCGGCATGGAAGCTGAACTGGGATATACTTTCGTTAGACTCCTAGAACTCGATATCCTTACAGCTTGTCGACTGGTGTCTCAGCTTTGTTTTGTTCAAGATCAACGAACGATATTGCCAAAACTGACCCTAACATCAGATATAGGTGCGTGCATGATCGAGAATGTTGCTTCAGAATTCCTAATATTAATGTTATTCTTCTACTTCTGCTCAGCTATCCGCAACCTGCTCTCGGCTACCTCTGAACATTTAGAACATGCAATTATGCGACGCCCCGAAGCTCCTCCTGAACTTCAAGATACAATACTTGAAGCAGAAGATATCAAACCTTCAATCCTTCTCCAAATTTTACTCAACTTTTTCTCTCAAACGCACCCCTCACTCCTTCGTCGACATTCACAGGTCATCGTTGAACTTATCTCAAGGTTCACACCAGCAATCGAACAAGAACACGCCATCTTCACGACAGAAACTTCGCACACCTACAGAGGAATCGATGTCGACGCTTTGCTCCCCTTTCTGTCGAAAAGTTCCGAACTGATCAGGAATCCCTATATTATAAGCCAATGTGAAGGATTACTTGAGATGCTCCAACATATGCCGAGTAATCCTTCTGTCGCCTACCAGAACAAGTTCAGACTCACCTGTTGATTACTAGTAGAGCCTCCGTTCGTGAGTCTTTCACTACCTGAAATTTTCATAGGACAGGTCGTTAGTACCTTCATCTACCTTCATGCACCATAAGCTACACTACACGTAGTCTCCATCTTTCTCTCGTTGTATTGTACATATAAATCTAAATTCGCTTTAACTCCATACGATGGCATTGCGCATAGTCACTCAAGAGCACCAGGTAAGTAGGACTGGCTACTGAACGAAGACTCGGATTCTTCAACGTTGGGAGCTCAGGGTTGAGGATGTAGCGATATGCATACATGCAAGTAGATACAACACAAAAAGCAAGCAATACAATTAATCGTAGACATGGAAATACAACATGCGAAGGTAATGACTTCTCACTCATCTCTTTCTCTTTCTTCTCTCTATATGTATGAGGAATAAAAACTGGTATACAAGTCTACGTACTTCTAAACCTGCTTGCGTTGATAGTTCTTGGGCAATTCTTTCACCCATGGAAGGAATTCACGACCTTGCATGTATGGACGAAGGACTTCGGGAACGACAAGACCCTAGTGATAAAGTCAATACGAAGAAAAGGTACGATAAATGGATGGATACTGTACTTCTGGGGTTTGATAGTTTTCAACGATACAACAAAGAGCACGCTCCGTAGCACAAAGGGTTCCATTCAACATGTGAACGTAAACCTTTCGAGTCTGATCCTTAGTCTTCAAACCGCATCGGATCTCGAGCCTTCGGCTCTCTATGGTGAACATTCGGTCATTCATTGCGACGAGAAACAATACGGATAAAGAGACTCACGATAATCCGTGCAATTCGAGCAAGAAACCAGTTCCTTGTAAGCTCCCTGGAAAGGGAACCATGCCTCCAAATCACACTTTTGGGAGGCAGCCAAGTTCAAAGCACCAGAAACAATCCCAACGACTCTATAAGGAATCTTCAAGCTCTGATAAAATGCTTCTGAGTTGGCAATCATAGTATCAAACATTTCCCAACTCTTTTCAGGATCGGTAATGCAGAATTGTTCGATCTTCTCGAATTGATGGACACGGAAGATTCCCCACATATCACGACCTGCTGAACCAGCTTCTTTACGGAAACATGTGGAGTATCCAGCATATTGGATAGGAAGCTGGGTATCGGGTGAATCAAACCATTCATCGGAGTGGTATGCTGAGATGGGTTGTTCAGAGGTAGCGATCAAATATCTATCCTCTTCGTCGGCAATGACCTATGCGCACTGAGTAAGGTATGATCGAAGCTTTAACCTCCAGAGCTCACCTTGTACAGTTCTTCGTCGAATTGCGAAAGCTGAGCAGTTTTGGCCATGACATCCTTGTTCATCATGAATGGAGGTTGAATTTTCTTATACCCTCTTTTTCGTAAAAAGTCAAGACTGTAGCTGATCAAAGCTTGATTCAGATCCACACCGTCGTTGGTCAAGAAGTATCCTCGATGGCCAGTGATCTTGGCACCTACGATATGAAATGTCAGAAATGAAAAATCACCTGAAAATATAGGTAAGCACCTCGCTCAAGATCCATTCCATCTAATCGGAGGAGAACTTCGTGATGAGCCAAGATATCTGACTTCTTTTCAACTTGAGCACCCTCGCCATCAGGATGCCATGTTCGCAAAGTAGTATTATCATCCTAGATTTCCGCGTTGGTTAATATGCAAAAATCCTCATCATCAAAATTGCCTACCTCGTCCATGCTAACGGGGACATTCTTGCCTACAAGATTCCCAACCGTAGATGCTTTTGTTCGCATCTTCGCCTCGAGCTCTTTGGATTCATTACGCTTCGCGATAACCTGTGCATCGATCTCCTTCTTCTTCGCTACGAGATCATCTGCGTTCTCTTTTGCCTAGTAAAAACATAGCATTTAGAAACGATTGCATATAGATATCGTGGAGCCGAAATATAGGATCCTGGTGAAATCATAATGCATAATGAGATGGACCGCAAGTCTCCTGAGCACGTACAAGGAACATAGTTCCAACCATAATTTTTTGGTTATGAGAGTAGCAGCCTAGAAACGCGATAGGCATTGACTGCTCTATCGCGCCATACAAGTAGGAATAGCTTGGTACTTGAGAAACGCTGCTCAGATAGATTTCGTCGTCTCTCCAGAGGGCGTCTTCTGATAAATCCCAGGAAAACAATCGATTTGTTTCCAATTGCGTATCTAGTCGGACGCGATCATGTTCTTTGCAATGTATTAAAGAGCTCACCTTCTTCTTGGCCGCAATCTCTTTTTGTACAGCATTCACTTGTTTGCTAAGAATACTAGCTTCGTAGTCCGCTGTCTATCATTCAGAAAAAATGTTTTTTACGTTATGATGGTTATCACTCACTCTTCACCCAGTCGGTATACATTTGAATAACTTCATCCACCAACTCTACCGACAAGCCTCTTTTCCGCTGAGACTCACGGATCTCCTCAGCATTACCCCCCTTGTTGTCGATGAATTGCAGGACGTCGAGAGTCATCTTCTAGTAGTACGTGGCAAAGAAAAGAGAAAAAGTCCCAATGTATAGAGGCAATATAGAGGGAAAGTGAAAAGAGTATGGAGTCATCGATTGTCTATAGATTTCTATCAATACAAAAATTCTAATCTAATCTTAGGCGCTAGAATCGACTAGAAAATGAAATAAATGAATTTGTTTCAAGAGGGGGCACAATGATCACAACAACGAGGCTTTTTCAGGTTGCAACACTGCGAATCGCAGTTTGAGATCCCAACCGCAATGCTTACTTCTGACAATAATGACCAGACAATTCGCAAAAATTCTGGACGAAAAGTCGATAATATTCCCCATCTGGCTGAGTTCGAAAACAAGTGAACAAACACGATCAAACTGAAATTATTTTGCCGCGTTCGCCTGGTACTTTCTTGTTCTCTCTATTTACTCTCTCGAATTGCTCTCGACACGCTCAATTTGCGATGTATAAACTCATTCGACGTATCTCGAGCTCTTTCTTTCCAAGGCCAGATCGTCCATGGAGTGAGGATGGTGTGTATTTCGGTTGATTCATCTTGCATACACTGATTAACAGCTTCTGTCAAATAGCTACCTCAACTGCTCCTCAAATAGGCAGAAAGCGACGATATAGCTCTACGGAACCAGATGACGAAGCATCTTCATCTACTGCGAAGAAACACAGGCTCGACCTCACCGAAGCACAAGGAGCTGAACCGGCAACTAAAGAGGATACCCTGAAGGAGGCAGAGGCCGTGAAGGAGGTCACGAAAGGTGTGAAGGAGGTGGAGATCGCAGACGGGTTGGATAAACCTTCTAATACTGCCTCAGATGCTGCTATCGCTGCTGCTGTACCACTCCCAGAGTCACCAGAACTCAACGCGCAGAAGGAGTCTACTGAAGTCACGGATGTGCCAGAGGTATCTGCATCGCAGAAAACCGAAATTATCGATGAAGAGGGACCGGTAGATGAGCAGGTTGAAGAGGTGAAGGAAGCTGCCGAGGGAGAGCCAGCTGTGGACGAGGTCGTAGTGAATGGAGTGCACGAGGAGAAGGTGAGCGAAGGTGAAACTGTTGTGGCTCCGGTTGAGAAGAGCCCTGTCAAGACACCTGTTGCTCCAGACGTTGCCGAAGTTGCAACACCTCTGGACGAACCAGAAGCAACTGCCCCTTCCCCCACGAAGGACAGTTCGGAAGAGATCAAGCCATCTAACGATTCGTAACGACTTTGCTCATGCGATACCCACTTGGATTCATTGTTTTATTTTATCTTTCTTCTACTATCTATATCCACTACATCTCTTATCATCATCTTGTTTCATGGGTTGTATGTTTTCCTATTGTAATGAATTGTTATACTGTTCTGTTTTCTATATCACATCACATCTTGCCTCGTCGCTTTCCTTCTGAATATCGGAATCATCCTTGCTTTCTCCCTTGCATTTCAAGTATTCTTTCTTTTTATCTTCTTTCTATCTTCATACCGTCTTTGCCATGCTGGCTTATGGTGAGTTTCATCCTTGTGCCCTTGTCCTCTAAATCTGACTGTCAATTTAAGCGGTGCCAGCACACAACCTCTGGTTCAAGATATGATCAGTGAAACTCTCCATGAAGGCATTCTCTGTGGAACATCGGTCATATCTTGTTTTCTTCGTCCCCTCTCGTCAAGAAGCGACTTTCTCTTTCTTCCTCGAGGTCACCACAGAGACTATTCCATGGTCTACTTTCAACGGCACAAGTCTGTCTGGAACCTTTCCCACATCTAAGAATGTATCATAGAATTGGTATTATCCCTTCAATACTCATTGTTAGCGCTACCCACCTCCCTATCACATCAGACTGCACGCAAGGCTTCCTGACGCTATAACATGTTGCCTCCAGCACCTTTACCAGCATGATGAGCTTGGAACCCTCTCCGCATCTATGAAGGCGCATCCCTCGTGTTCTTGGACATCCGTATAAGTGGCCGGAAGGATGCCCCAGTCTTGCTCTCCTCTTAACAACTTCGTTCACCTTCCTCATCATGTTTAACGCTTTGACTCGTATATTTCAGACAGGTTCCGCATCGGATTCATCGCGACTATCCGACAAAGGCAAGCAAAGAGCTATCTTGCCGGTCTCGCAGAACGATGGAGAAACTCGCCCTTCACTTGACCACAAAGCATCCTCTATCATGCTAAGCCGCTCACGTTCTAACGGTCCACCTCAAATCAACTGGATAAGTCCTACCGGCTCTAACCTCTCAGGGTCCTTCACCCCTACCAAGTCGGGTGAAGTGCTCAACAGCTCTCCATCTGCACAATCTGTATTGGAACCTCCTCCTAGTCGAGCAGGGCTGTTCGGCTCTCGCAAACCATCGATCAAGAGAATAAGTGCCGATGAATCCCTGCATCTTCAGTCCGTGTATCTTTCGGAGGCCTCAGATTCGAGCAGTGTCGCCTCTTCGAAAAGCAACGTTAACAAACCTCTCCCATTGTCGCCTATCAACGAACAAGAGATACATGCTCCTATCCGAAGACCTTCGGTGGATTCAGTTCCAACGACTCCTGACTCAGCTAGAACTTTCGGTAAGATTTCATTTAAGAGTTCCATTCGGACACAACTAATAAAAATAATGTAGCACAACGTGCTTTCCTCACTCGAACATTAAATAGGTCTGTGAGTCAAGCGTCAACAAGCACGTTGCGATCGACTGCATCCCAAGCTCCTTCCATTCCTCCGCTTGATTTACGACCTCCATTCAGTCCTGGTGCTGTCAATATACCTCCTCGCAAAACAACTCGGGCTCAGCCTTCTCTCCCGACTGTCATTGCGAGCCCTAGACCTCATGTCTCTGTAATCTACGAAGACTCAGCTCGAGGTAGCGCTGGAAGTTTCCGTACTGCTGCATCTGCTGCTGCAACTTCAGAAGGTTCCAGCGTAGAATTGGTCGAAGAACAAGATATCGTTAGAGAATCTCTTGGATACCCTGAAGAGTATTTTGGGTCGGAGAGAACAAGTAGAGCTTCCGGTCATGGGGAAGGGGATGGATATGGTGAAGGATATGGAGGACATAGTGTCGCTGAAGCATCGAGAAGCAGACTTGGACTGGGGTTGAATGTTCCCGAAGGAAACTACGATGAGGTTGATTTAACTTCGCCACTGGTTGCAAATCCATTCAACGACCATATGAATAACACTACCACCTACTCACTTCCATTATCCCACCATCCAAGTCATATGCGTCTAGCTGAAGCAGCTCAAAGTCAATATCCCGGTTCGAGTACCCTTCATCAGACCGAAACACGATCCGAAGGTCATCAATCCACATCAGCTTCGACAGTCGCTACCGTTGAAACTGCTATTCAAAAGAGATGGCTTAAAGGTCTTTCATTCAGCAGTACAGCAGAGAACTTCATATCTATTGGACCGAAAAAGAATAACAACATCAACTCTGCTTGTATTCTTTTTTGGGTCGGTTTTATTGCTCCTTGGTGTTGGCTCATTGGAGGATGGTATCTTTCGACGAGTGGGGAAATGAAACCTAGTGGTCAGTTTTTGGATTCGGTTAGACTTCGTTGGCCGAGAGACAAGAAACATGGGTCTTTGTCTACTACGAATCCTTATCTCTCCACCACACGTACGATAGGTCGAGATCGGACTACAGCGATGGGAAGAGTAAAGGCTCAATGGTCAAAGGTTTGGGATCCTCTGTTTGCGAATTCCAAGGAGACTTTACCATTGTCTCAATCGACTTCTTTGGCATTTGGAGAGAGACGTTTAGATCCTTGGGTCGCTAGGTGTAGGGTCGCTGCTATTGTAAGTGGGGTTATTATTTTTGTTGGCGTTATTGTTGCTTTGATTGTCGTTGGCGTACTTCATGGTTGAATGCTATCTGGACAGTAGTACATTGGTGTACGTGGTTGAACTTTAAAAGGTATTTTATTACATTACTGCATGGTGTTACAGGAACTCAGTTTGTATTTCGTTCGAGGAAAGTAATCACACCACAGATATGTAAGTGATCTAGAAATGGACTGTTCCATTGCGATGCATGTAGGTAAGATAATGCAGTAGAGTCTGATGCAGATGTAAGAAGCACAACAACCATGTGTGTAGGTACGAGTAAGCAGAATGTAGGAAAATCTTATACTTATAAAGAAGCAAAATCAAGATAAGAGGATGAGATGAAAGCAGCGCAGGAAATCGGTCGAGAGCGGTATGAATAGGAGGATGTATGTAAGGGGGTAACACAGTCTGGGAGGCGGTGGGATAAGGATAGCAGATAAAGAACAACAACTATGCGCGGCAGATGACACTGTCAATTGAAAACAAAATGAAACAAAAAAGGTCCTTGGGAAACCTAACATATACTCTGAGCATTAACTACCCAGTAGTACAAATCAGGTAACATGAGTCGAAGTCTTTTTCTGATCATGACTGCGTAGCGGCGATAGGTGATTGAACAGGTGAAACGGGTGTCGCAGGTGTGATGGTCATAGTAACAGTCGTATCGGTAGGTTCGTTAAGATGTCGTGGGATCATACGAGGCGTTGGAGGAGCTGAAGTTCCTGGTGAAGGTGAAGCAGTGAACGTTTCATCTCCTTCGTCATCAGTATTGGTACTATCGCCATCTGGAATGATGAGTTGAGGTATCACTGGTGTGGAAGGTAAAGACTCCTCTGCCGTTGCGAATGACACGAACGAACTTGCTCTTGATTCGGAACGTGGAAGGTTTGTGGTTGAAGGTGATTTGAATGCAGAAGGGGGTGCGTGTGAGGTTTGTGAAGGACGAGGTGAAGACTGAGGTTCCCGAAGAGAAACAGACGATGGTTTCGAGGAGAGAAGAGCCAAGTTTGCAAGATTGCTCTGCTTGTCAGTCTGTAAGGGATCAGCCACCACTAAAACGTCCGGAATCTTCTCTGACTCGACGACTGTTTCAGGTGCTTTCTCTGACACGGATTCGTTGGGTTTCTCAGAAACCAGTGGAGAATCCGATTCTAACTTAACCGGCACCTCTTGCAAGAGGGGTTTCGTCTCGTCGGAGGTAGACGCAGATAGATTCCGATGTTGCGGCGACGATTCAGTAGAAGTTTCCCTGCCATCGTCTTCAGGTTCAGGATCCGGTTGCGTCTGCTGCGATTCTTCTGAAAGGCTCTCCTCCACAGGCAATAACTGATGATGTTCATCGACAATATCCGGTTCTTCGTGCACGTCTTCAGGGGAAGATGAAGTACCTGATGATTCTGAAGCGACTGCGGCATGCGACGTTCTTGATTCAGAAGTTTCAGGTTCTGCGGTGGAAGATGCCTCTGGCTGAGTAGAAGCAGACGATGGACCAGCACCAGGTGATGATGATTCAGCCTCCTCGAAAGTGGGTGGCGGATGGCTCACGTCCAGTCT
Source organism: Abortiporus biennis (assembly GCA_022606235.1). Classification (NCBI taxonomy): domain Eukaryota; kingdom Fungi; phylum Basidiomycota; class Agaricomycetes; order Polyporales; family Podoscyphaceae; genus Abortiporus; species Abortiporus biennis. Next base: position 1,058,004 of record JABYQP010000004.1, on the reverse strand, counting down.
GGAATGCGATGCATGGTACGCGATAGCATCAGGTCCATACGGCACCCCAAACTTTGCGAATGATTCTCTTGACGATATCAGCTTCAGTTGTTCCGGAGTGGGTCCTGATTTAGGATATGTGAACTCGGTTCGTACGAGTGTGTGAGTGAGAGGTGCAGAGATGGAGTTGATGGAAAGGGTAGAAGGGGAAGTTAAGTTATTTGCTTCGTGAATCAAATTTGAATTCGACTTGGTACGGGAAAGGGTTCGGAATGCGCTTGAGCCAATGCTGAATACTGAACCTGAACCAGAGTGAGAGGGACGGTGAGACTGTCTAGACATCGCGCGAGCTGCGACGTGATTGGTGTCCACCGACGGAGATATCGATCGTACGGACGGTCCAGACTCAGTTCTTGCATGGAGGGTGGTCGAGGGACGGGGAACTGGTTCGGCAGGAATGGGCGGGACAGCAGGTCGATGGACTGAATTAGGTCGTGAGCTGAAGAAACTGAAAAATCCTGAACGACGACGAGCCCCACTTGATTCGGTAGCGGGGGGCTCTGCAGACGATACAGGTGACTCAGGACTTGAATCTTCCAATGATGGTGTGGCGACAGAAATATCAGTCATTCGGCTTGTGACGTGATTCAATTCATCCATTGAGACAGCTTCGAAGTATGAAGGTGCTTCACCGCGAGGATCTAAAGCCGGCGGAATATTGGGGGATGAATTACCTTCTGCACTGAGAAGCGATTCAAAGCTCGGTCTTGCGTTCAGTGTTGACAGATTGCGGGGAGGTAGAAGATTCTGCGTAGAATTGTCTCCCATGGATGTATCAGCGGTATTGGCGGTGGCAAGACTATCGTCGGGATGTAGCAGGGGTTGATCATGTGGACTGTCGGGCATTGGATCATATTCCCGTGTTGAGGCGCGAGACATATCGAGCGTATCCGGTGTCTCAGAACCGTGCTCTCGAACGGTGGGCATGTCTATGACAGTTGGCATGTCCTCCAAATCATCAGGACCACTGGATATATCATAAGATATCGCAAATGTCTGGTAGGGACAAGAAGACATACCGATAGATAACAAGCTCTTGATCACCTGGCTCTTTCATGTAAACTGGTAGTGAACGAGTAGAAATCTGACTTGGCGTCCGCCTCGTTCTCCTCGCAGTTCGTCGAGCGCGTGGATTTACAGCAGGGATCGCCGGGTCGTTAGCAGTTGTACCAGCTAATTGCTCGGCGGTTAATTCTCTCGCTCCAGCATTAGTGCCATTAGAGGTCGTCCGTCTTGAGCCTAACGCAGCACTGACGTTCCAGTTGGGCAAACGGACTCGCCAACCGCGCTTTGCACATGCGAATGCAACAAGGCCAATGACTACCACGGCTACTGCAAGAATTGGGACCTACATTACATCAAGTTGTAAGATGATCATCCCACCGGCTGTTTGTGAAGCGCAGACATACCCAAATCTTTGTGGCAGTATTTGTGCTATCACCACTCGAGCTCCCATCTTGTCTAGACTGCAAATACGGGTAGGGAACAGCGTAGCCTGACGTCGTGAAACAGGTCAATGTTGTGATGAACGCAAGAGCATAACGACCATGTCTGAACGGGATCATGTAGGCGAATCCAATTTTCCCAGGGAAGCACAAGTCTAGTAAAGAAAAGAAGAGTACAAGTCGAAGGGGAAACAAACAAAATATGGTCGGCAGAAAGGTAGGAAGGAGGGAGGAGAAGGGTGGAGAGGGAAGCAGCCTCGTACTATCTGCTCGGTCAAATTAGCAGGCGCCTTTTCACGAGATACATCACAGTCAGCGACTTCATTCTGGCCCACCCCTTATTTTTGTTTTGTTGTTTCATGCAATCACCACAGACAATATCTCGTTTCAAACAATGATTGAATCGCAAGACATCCAGATTCTTGTGAAGAAAACAACAGTCTTACATCGACCACAATTTCAGTTGCACCTCTTGCAATCTTGGGACGCGTTTTTGCAGAACGGAAGCAAACGCTCTTCATGCGTCATTTGAGAGGTGGAGAATTTTATTGAAATGCAGTCTTCGGCCATCCATAAACCGAGCGTTCTCGAGTGCTCCTCACGGTGTCGGGATAGTATCAATGCTGCTGCAAAATTCGTGGCTGTGAGATGCGCAGTTGGCAAGCTAAGAATCTAGAGGCGCACCGTTACCTGCGTCTCGCTCGGAATTGATTTCAACAAACCTCCAATCAAATCGCAGTATTGTTTAGTTTGTTGATGATATGCCTCTCATAACTTATTTGGAGCTGTTCAGGGGATTGCTCGATGCGCTGCAGAAATATTGCCTATCTTCGTCTTTGAAAAATGAGGCGACTCAGAGTGGAAAGATGGAATTTGAACTTGAAGGTTGAAACGCGTTCTGGGAGAAAGGTGATTTATTGATAGTCCTAATAGCATGTTCAAGTTCCGGTGTTCTACAGTTTAGATTGACGAGACTGAGCACTAAGCAGTCTATGTGCCAAGAATTGGCCAATCTCTTCACCTGAATGATCGTTAGTGGTCGGTCCATCAAACACATAAAACACAAAATCACATACCCACTATCTGTGGAAATTCGTGAGGAATCAAGTGGGCCGAAGAATCGATGCGAATATTTGAGGTATTAGCAGCTCGTTGACACACTAGCTCATGGCTGTCCTCCCAGCTCCTTCAGAATAATATTAGTCACCTTGAGCTTCTGAGCGATATTTTTGAATAAGAACTCACTCTAATGGTTGTCTTCCTGGCATGATAAATCTAAGCTCGACTTTCTCGTCTACCTGCGATACTAGTTGGAAGCCCTCGAACGTAGTTTGTGTTTCTGAAAATACTTGGGCTTCTTGAATTCCGGGCATTTTCAGCTTCACACCACCCCGGACTGTATCTTCAGTGAAGCCAGTCTCAAGATAGAGATCTAAAACAGTTGGATCCCACGCTTGAAAGAATGGAGATACCAAAAACAGCTTCTTTGCCTCTTCCCTAGTTCGTTGAATGAATTCCTGAGTCCATTCAAAATGTGGAACCGAACGTACCGCGAAGGCCAATGATCCCTCCGTTGAATTGCACCAAGTACATTCTTGATAACGACGGTTGAAGCAGGCGGCGCGTTAGGGTACAGTGGACGGAGGACAGGGTCTATCAAGACCAGAGAGTCAAATAGCACCGGATGCATGTAAGCTGCACGCGTCCTGGAAAATATCTGGTCAAGACATTCGTCGTTATGAACATGTGCCGGACTCACACAGACGCCCCGCCAAATGAATGCCCAACGGCTACCAACTTTCGTCCTTGGAACCCAAGCAGTTCACGGGAACGGGCAATGGATTCGGACTGTCGTGGAAGATGGACGGGAAGATTTGCTTCGTATGCTGAGCTCGGAATATAGCTGAGGAGGAAATGTAAAATATCCCGTGTATTATCGATCCAGTCGTCTTTTCGAACAGTTGTCAGATTCCGGACTCTTAAAGTTGTCAGAAAGCTCACAGATGCCTGATAATTTGCCGCTATTGACGAGATACGCATCTCCATGATTGACGGCCTCCCAAACCCAAATTTCTGCGATATCGACAGAGCCCTTGACAAGATGGAGTAGAGTGGGCTCCCAAAGCTGCGAACAAACAAGAATTTCAGATTTCTTTGAAGGAAATTCAGTTGATACTGCTACTCACTTCCTTAGGGAAACCGTTAGCATGGGCGAAAAAGAGGGTCAGGCCTTTCTTCTCTCGTGGCTGGTCAGCTCTCTTAACGTATCGATTGACGCAGTTCCAAAGCAAGCTGCGATCCGGCGTGCTATCTAACTCCCCACGCGTTTGTTTATCCTTCAAACCGATTATATTGTCTGCGACGGTCGAAATCGCTGCCTTCCTTGCTTCCCTGTCATTGGTGAACAAGGGCGGTTTATGAGGAGACACGTAAGGGGTGGTACGAGGGTACGCAGCTGGAACAAGATGCGTCGTTAGTGTCCATGCAGGATAGAGCAACGATTTTCTCGGCTTGGAAGGCAAATTGGGGAGTATATTCGGGGATGGAGGTATTTGGAGGGGGATTACTGGTCGAGGTATCAACTTAACAGTGTCCCGTAAGTGAGGCAAGCGAGGATAGCGAGATGTCATACGTCGTGTTTCTTTGTGGGCCAGCCGGGGCTCTTGAAAATGCGGGGTAGCTGTAAATTGAGACCAAGGACTTATAAGCAGATCCGGTTAATCTGAAGATTTGATTGAAGCCTGTGAGTTCCTGGTGCATTCGATCTACCACTCACTGTATTCTATCGGACTCGACTCGGATCGTTGTTTTGACATTTTCTGACCTGTAAGAGTCTTACGAAGAGTTCGGTCTGTTTTTTAGAGGGCATAACACCAGAGTGTAAATGTAAAGAAGGTTGTCTGCGCTAGGGAATTTGGCCGTGTTGTCGGGGTACTAAATCAACGATCTCCGCTCGGAGTCTACCGATGGAAATCCCGAGTCAAACTTTCTCACCTACTGTATTCATAACCACTTGTCTTGAGCTTGCTGTTCGCAACGTCTTTGCTGTTCTTGTATTTTCCCTTTTAACTCTTGCTTGAATGAAGGTCAGCCCTTTGTGTGTTTATTGACCGATGTGATCTAGATGCCAAAGTCCTTGCAAGTGGCTTTTAGAACTTTTCATCCTGTGGGAGGGGCGAGTCATTGGCCGATCCTTGCCTTTACCTTGCGTTGATGCTTTTCGGTTTTCTTGAGATTATGCTTTTTGGAGGAGGCTGTAGTTTGTCAGGAATGGAATATGTGGGATTGGATGTTGAGTGCGATGTGATCATGAGAGTCAAAGAAATTACAACCTCTAGCTGGGTATGTACACAAAAGATAAAATACATTCTCTTAGAGACAATCCTTCGAAATGAGAGCGACGATGTCCTGCGTGATCAGTGCGAATTTTAAACTTTGGAATAAGGAATTGGAGGGAGCTTGTGCCTCCGCGTCCAATTTACGACTTTGACCTTCTTCCTCTTCTACTACCACCACTGTCTACCCTCAAAACCATTTTTATTCCTCGTCGCCTTCGGCGATGTCTGGAAAGGCACCACCACGAGCACCGAGAGCGTTGTTAAATTCGTTAACGGCCCAACAGGCAGCACAAGGAGCAGCATCAGCCACAAATGGCCAGATTTCGTCAACTGTACCTTCCGCTCCCAGCTCTTCACGATTAGGAGCAACGCCTCCAACAGGCCCTCGAAGCCTCACAAATGCACGATTTCCAGCATCTCAAGCACAAAGGAGTGGCCCCTCGAAACCGTTCGTGAACGGACACGTTGCAATTCCAACTGGACCTGCAGCAGCTTCATCGCCACCAACTGGCCCAAGTGGGAAGTACTCACTGAAGGGTAAACAGGTTGAAGTTGCTTGGAACAATCAAGCAGGATCGAGCGGGGTGAATGGCATTACACTTGGTTTTCATGTAACTGTAAGCTCAACGTCGTTTTCATTGCAGCAACCGCCATCTCAACCTCAGGTGAATGGTGTCGGCGGTCACACACGTAGCGTAACAGGACCGACTGCACCTAATGGACCTACTGCTGGGCTAAATCCAAAGGGACCGGCAATCTCTTTTCGATTACCTCGTCCAGTCCCTGTAAATCAACCTCCGCAACCGTCAGTTGAACCACCACCACCACCTCCCCCTTCAATTGCGCCTCCTCCTCCACCACCTCCAACTGATGAACCACCACCACCGCCCCCGCCCTCAGAAGAACCCCCTCCACCTCCTCCGTCTTTCGAGCCGCCTCCACCGCCTCCACCAACGTCTGAACCACCACCACCTCCTCCTCCATCATTTGAACCTCCACCACCGCCATTAGATGAACCACCTCCACCACCCCCGCCGTCTGATTTACCACCTCCGCCCCCTTCGGATCTGCTGCCATCATCGTCTGGCCCTTCTCATTCTTCATTATTCACCAAACAACCTCCTACTGGTCCTCGACACGGACTAGTGAACCCTCCTCAACCGCCCTCAGGACCTCTTGAACCGGCTTCTCAACCACCTCCACTACCACCCACCCCTGCTCCTGCTCCACCACCCAAATTCTATTCTCTTCCACCACCTCCAGAATGGCCCCCTCCGCTATCAGAATTCCCTTCCGCGAAGAACTTCAAAGTCATTTACGACCCATTAGTGGATAAGGACAAAGATGGAAAGTGGAAAAATTTGATCGAAGTGGTTCGACCAGTTGCCCCTGATAGGGTGAAAGGCAAAGGAAAGGGCAAGGAAATTCTTACCAGATTCGATGGAGACGTGGTTGAAGGAGAGGAAGAACCTGTGCCCTCAGACCCGAGAAGAGACGCGGAAGGTAATCTCAGAAAGCTTCCAGTACGGCCTCCAAGAACAGAATTTGTTCAAATTAAATACGAGGTATGCATCTTTACCAGCTGTTTATCTATCCTTGCTTTGCTAATCGATAACCCAGTATGACGACAACTCGTATGGCCCACCACCACCCGCTGCCGTTCTTGTCTTGAATATATCGCCACTATCTGCAAACCAGAATATTCGACGGCATTTCTCTGCACATGGCACCATCATCTCCTTCGAGCCTCAGATTGACCGTGCGAATGGCGGTGCTCTCGGAATCATTCTAATCAAGTACAGTACACATGAAGAAGCAAAGAAGTGCATTGACAAGGAGCATGGAAAGAAATTACCTCAAGGCATGGGTTTAGGTATTAGTTGTGTTGAAGGCGAAGAATTAAAGGTGGTGTTTGATGGAGAGGGAAAGAAGTTGAAAGCAGTGATGAGGGAGTTGGATGAGAGACGACGGAGAGAAAGAGAAGGGAAGCGACGTAAAGAAGAAGACAAACTGAAAGATGTATCGAGAGGCACCCCAAGTAGCGCAAGTCAGACCCCAGGCCACAGCAGTAGTTCTTGGAGAAATGGACATTCAGCTTCCAATTCGCATCATTCTCAGAACCAATATCATCGACAGCCCAATGGTCGACCTCCTACTCACCCAAATAGTCGACTCCAAGCTCAGCCGATGGCTTCGCCGCTTCCACCAAAACCGACTACTCATGTACTTGATGGAAAAACCAGTGATGCACCTATACATCATCCTGCAAGGATTCGGAGACCGCCAGAGAACTTGGTGAAGGCACGGATAGCCACGTTACGGCCCACTGCTACGATTGTTCATCAACTTCCCCCAAGACCTCAAGTGTCACATCACTCATCATTGTCGATACCTACCCACCCTCGAGGACGGAGGCCGTTACGGTGGAATGACGAACGTGACAATCAGGACTCACCATTGCCAACTTCGAGATCACCTTCGCCCATATCCAGACGCCCGGGGCACTTTGCGAAAAGTGCGAAGCAGAGGGAGCACGAAGCGGTGCTAGAAGAGTTGTCGAGAAACGGATTTGATCATGTCACCATTGATGGTCACGGTGGGCAGCTGACTGGGGTACGTGAAGAGGATGTGAAGCAATTCTTTGACGAGTTCAAAGTGGACAAGGTGAGTACATTACATTTTAAGGATCTATATATTCACCTTATATGTGTTACTTGCAGGTTCTTCGAGACCACTCCGGTTGGTATGTGACATTTCAATCTGCTGATGCCGCCCGCCGAGCATCAATGGTTCTTAATTCGGGTACACGAACTTTGGCATACCACTCCGTAAATGTCACCGTCCATCGTCCCCCTGCTCGACTTACTGCCACAAAGACACGCTGGACTGATGCTGAACTCGTTGATCAAGCTCAAAAGCTTATCATCAAAGAGCTCAAGTCTGCATTAGAGAAGGATATCGCGGAGAAAGTGATTGGTCCAGAAGTTAAGAAACTGGTCACAGAAGACCGAGAACAGAGGCGTTCCAAGATTGGGGAGGCTGGTGTTGACGGGATGGTACATGGCCAGGATGTTCAAGCTGCACTGGAACATAAATATGCTGGGCTCAAGGGGTTGTCGTTTAGGAAACAAAAGAAACGCATTAGGGAAGAAACTAAACCACTGACGTCTGCAGACAACCTTGGAGCTCCTGCGAAGCCAGTCGCTGATCGAGAGCTTGACGAACGGCCAAAGAAGAAACCGAAGAAAGCCTCGCGTAAAGCCGTTCATGAAGATCTGGAGTCTGAGGAAGAGGACGAGACTGAGGCGCGGGTCACTGAGCACGTTGCAGCCACTCTTGAAAATCGGAAAAGAGCTACTTCTGTCAGTAGTCACATCGAGGAACCTCCAACGAAAAAGCACAAGACACTTGTCCACGAGGAGGAAGTTGCCATCGTTCCGACCAAGAAGTCCAAAAAACTTAAACCTACCAAGAAGGTCATTCAACCAGAGGAGGTTGTTCATGAAGTTCGACCTCACAGTCTTGATTTCGAGGTTCCTTCTATCGCTCAAGTTGACGTTGCACCCACTTATGAATCGTCGCTATCGCCGCCTTCATCACCACTGGTTGCCAAGAAGCGTGTACCTCGAGGTCCCCCGCCCGATCCATTTGCTCAAGGGATCTGTGACGATGACGAGGATCTCTACTTTGCTAAACTGGCTTTGGCTCGGGATCTCCATGGCGAAGTCTCCTTGCCAGAACCAGATGAGACTTCTGCCGATACTGAAAGATCACCCACCACTGCCCGTGTTCATCTTACTGGATCCGCCCGTACTGAGGGGTACTACAAGATCTCCCATGCAGAGAAATCAGCATATGTCGCGCAATATGCCACACGCACGAATATCAATGATGCCGAAGATGAGGTGGAAGTGCCTCCAACCAAAGCAGTCGCAACGTCACGATCCAACCGAGCGAATGCCAGGCGACTTGCTCAAGGCCTCGAAGAGATCAACCAAGTCCAATTGGCCATGGCGTTGTCGAAAGGCGATTTGCCTGCTGGAAAAGACTCTGTGAAGTTCAATCAGTTACAGACTCGGAAGAAGCAACTTCGTTTTGCACGTTCACCTATCCACGACTGGGGTCTATATGCCATGGAAAGAATAGCTCGAGGCGAGATGGTTATTGAGTACGTTGGTGAAGTTATTCGTGCTCAGGTGGCGGATAAACGAGAGAAAGCCTACGAGAGGCAAGGTATCGGTAGCAGCTATCTATTCCGAATCGACGAGGACTTGGTGGTGGATGCCACGAAGAAGGGCAATCTTGGGTGCGTGGATAACGTATTGGTTTTTTATGTCACGGAGCTTTTAGCTTACGGCGGTTCTAACTCTAGGCGTCTAATTAACCATTCGTGCGATCCAAATTGCACTGCGAAGATCATCACTATCAACGGTGAGAAGAAGATTGTGATATACGCTAAGCAGGATATAGAACTTGGTAACGAAATAACCTATGGTCAGTACTGTCATCTATAGTCTCCTCGACACTGTTGCTCTAACTGTGAATTCCAGATTATCACTTTCCCATCGAACAAGATAAAATTCCCTGTCTATGTGGCTCTGCGAAATGCCGCGGTTATCTCAATTAGACCCAGACTTCAAATTCTTTTCTATCTTTATGTATCAGCTCATTCAACTGCATACCCTTTTAGCTTCCAGGCTCGTCCGTCACCATTGCTGTTCTTTTTTCCCTTCTGTCTCAACACATCTGCATCGCACTTGCAATCACGTCTGTATCTTATAATTTCACGCATATGTATGTTTCTTCTTGTCCTCTTCTGTGGTCTAATTTTCAGCCGACGTATACAGTAGCAACAATTCCTACCTACTCATCATTACATGACCTCGCCACTTTGACATCGTATTCTGATTTTCATGCCTTTTGCTCCCGGTATTCTATTGAGTAGAAATTAGTGGGACAGTACGGACGAACTGACTATGTGCTTGGATATCAGTATCGTTATTAGTACATACTACTGTAATACTTACTTGTGCTCGACGCAAAGAAATGATAATAATGAAATGTAAACGAATATTCGAAGGCAGACTGGCGGGGTACTGAAACATTCCTTCAAATTGTTCACTTCAGTACATGGAGTATACGTATGTATATAAGACCCAGTGTTTTCTCTTACAGGCAAACAACTTCAGCTGCCAGTACTATGATCAAGTATCTTCGATGTATCCCGACAATGTTGATTAGTCAGCGTGCCACGTGGGCTTTTTACGCTCTAGACTTATTGACATTCTGAAATATTTGGAGGATAAACCGCAGAGCTTCATTTATTCTTCTTCATTGATGGAAAATCTTAGGCAACTTATCAATTTTGCACTGTGGAGAATCAATAATCGCGGGATACTTAGCGTGTAATATTTATCACGTGGGTGTATTGCCGGTCAACGCGCTGGCACGTGACAAAAGAGTATGCAAGTGATGTTTTGAGGCAAGATAAATACCGGATTTTAGTTCAAAACAAATGACCGTGCCCGGGTTCGAACCGGGAACCTTCAGCGTTAACCAGAATTATAGGTGTGAAGCAGACGTCATAACCATTAGACCACACAGCCATGTTGTCAACACGGAACTGGTAGATTCGATGGTGATATGCAGATCCAAATCAAGCTACTTACGTAATACAGTAGATAACCGATCTACCAAACTCCGGCGGCGGACGGTGCGCTTCCTGAGTTTTGTTTCGCTTCTCAAATTCAAAGCAACTGCCATCCAAGTACTAGAAGGATCGATTCAAGGTCTCGAGATAAATAAATGGCTACAAATGTGACTCTTCGCGAATCTCAAGCTGTGAATACACCACGAATCAGAACCCCCCCAAAGAAAATATCAATAAAGATCCCTTTCGATTATACACCGAGCGACGACGGAACAGACGAGAACCTTCTCATCTTACTCCATGGTCTCGGTACGCTTATACGTGTTTTTTTTCTGTGTCGGGTGCTAATATTCTCTCTCAGGAGATACTCAAATTCCATTCGCCAGATTAGGCCGTCAATTGAAGTTACCTCAGACGGCAACACTAGCTTTACGAGCACCAGAACAGTTCGTACTAATAAAATGCCTTTAAAATTACACAAAGCTGATATTGACACATGTGTTATGGCACTTAGAATTCCTTTCCTATATGAAGATGCTTATCAGTGGTATACATCTTTCGACGAACTTGGGGAGGTCGTATCAAGACCAAACCCGACCCCTGCATTAGAGCTCTTGGACTCCGTCTTCAAACACTTGACAGAAGACTGCGCTTGGCCGCCAGAGAAGATCCACATGTTCGGATTCGCTCAAGGTGGTAGTGTAGCGGTGGAGTTCGGTATCAGATGGTGGAAAAACGAACTCGAAAAGCAACGAAAACAACAGAAAGATACAGAAACACCATACACCCCTAAAGCATTAGGGTCCATCGTTACAGTTGCCGGTCCTCTTCTTTCTTACCCAACGCTGTCGAAACCAAGTTCTACACCTATCTTGGCCATTTATCGACCGTATCCTGCAGAGACGACTCTGTCTCCATCTGCACTATCTGATTTGAAGAAAGCATACACTTACTGTCATGATGTTGCGATAGGCTCAGGGGAGGGTATGCCTAGGTCAAAAGAGGAGTGGGAACCTATCATGAGATTTTGGAGCGAGAAGTTATCGAGAAGACAAGTGGAAGGATTATACGAGGTGTTGAGCGGTGGTCCGGCGATGTAATGATCGGTGTCGTACAGATACATTCATTCGTCCATCAGCCTTCAATATGCATGGACTTTCAGGGGACTCTTTTCTGCCATTAATTCGAATGTACAATGTCTTTTAAGCATAGTGTCTATGCACTCATAAATTACATATTTTAAGTGGACTATTAGTTTCCACTGGACCCAAATAATGCAGTACATCTACATCTTCACGAGGTGCGCAAGCGCAAGCTAGGATCATTGTTTCCAATAAATCCAACCCGAGTCTTGCGATAAACTCGGGCAGCCATCGCATTGAGGAGGACAAGATTTGGAGCGGCGAATGCACCTCGAAGACCTGGAGGTATCGCTGTATCGAGACTATCGATCAGAGATACGAGGTTGATTGTAACAGCAATCCTAAAGGCATCACCAAAGAAAATAAAGGTGTACATTCAGAAAGCTGCAACAATTATTACGTGTGAAACACGAATGACTCACATATAGTAAAATTGCCCCGATTGTAAAATCCATCGTGTAAGATGACCCAATCCCTGACCCCGTAAGAAAGCGTTCATTTTCCCCTTGAACGATGTATCGAGGAGGGGATAATTAAGCAACAGTCTAACTGAAATGGCGATGAATGTGACGGTGTCATAGGCAGTGAGCGTGATAGCTGGGATCGAAATGAGACTGCTGTTTTCTGGGGTAATGCAATATTTCGTAGGACCAATGTAAATGGCTGTCATGGAATGGAACGCTGCGGGGATAATCATACTGGTCCCAAGGCAGCCTACCCATGCAATGAAGAATATATAGACCAACCAGCGTTGTTCGTAAAACACGGCTCTAGCTCGAAATAGAAAGAGGAGGGAGCATGATGAGATGGTGAGCGCTGAGAACGCTCCTAAACTATTCAGCAGAGTTTGACAATGTTCAACTTTCCTCACTGAGAACGGAAAACGACGGTCAATAAAATCTCAGAGATAAACTGACCGAAACCAACCATTGAAAGAAATCATGCTTGCAATGTATCCCATTGTAAAGAGCCTAATAGACATCATAAATAGGCGTTATTTGTGATTCATGAGGAAGTCAAAAGTTGAACGCACCGAGAGCAAACATAGACAACATCAGACACGGAGAGTTTATGTGTGGTAAATAACTGGACATCTTCTGGGAAAGATGTCAAAGCATCCCACATCCATGCCTATGACGCATACGAGCCAGATCAGCCAAAGGTTTTCAGAACAAATCAAAATGATCGTACTCCAGATGTTGCCATTGCTAAATGTCGCTCGGCCGTCAGCTGTAGAGCAACATCGGGTGGTATGAATGCGAGAGGTGTTATAGGGTTTGGAGGGAGTAGGCTACCACCGGTTGTTGTCGAGTCCATGAATATATATGCACGAGTGTGCTTGAGGCCAAAGAAATTGCGGGGAAGAAACCGACGGCCAGTATACCATCAAGGCTTTGTTATATGTCGAAGTTTTTGCCTTCATCAATTCGGAACCTGTTGGCACAGCTTATAGAGTAGATCGAAACAACAATGACTTTGAACCATCTGCCCATTTTCAGGAACTCCGAGTCGAGCGTTGGAACGTTGAACGCCGATTTTTCAAATTTAATAACTCTCGTCCTGCATGATCGGGTATGTTTGTCATCATCTGCTGAACTTGAAAGACTTGAAGTTAAAATATGGTCTAAGACTGTTCAGTTTGGGATAAAATGGCATCAGATATTATCTGTGATAGCAGGTTCGAACGTACCAAGCTTAAGAGCCAGTCCTGAGTCGTCTCAGGTCTGACAATACCACGGCCACAGCGCAACGAGGATGCAATGCATCCAGGGTCCTGTCATACTGAATTCATTGACTATGACAGATACTATGATTCTATGAAGAAATGAACCAGCTGATGGGAGAAAATGAAGGATCAACGAATGGCGAAAATTTTCGCGGGACACCGCACTAGTTATGTATCACAGAATCCAGACCTCTCGAAATGAAGTCCTTCAGTTTGAAAACATGCAGACTCTTTGTCCTTAGGTTCAAAAATATATAATGTAAGTACAGGGCAAAAATCTAACGAAGGCCGACCACACACGTCAGTGTACTACTTCAAACAAGGGGGGATTCCGACATATGACAGTATGCACAGGCACTAGGAAAAAAAGTTCGTCAGCCTCTATACAAGATACGCAGAATTCCAAAAGGAAAGAAAATCAGATAAAGCGAACCAACACACCAAAGCATGCTGGCTCGAAGGTAGCTGAGTTAATGTTCTGCACCGTGAGAAGGCGTGAGCCCTTCACATAAAGCCAAATGCCTCAAACATCCTGCGGACAAAGAAAGCTAATATAAAAGAGAGGCACTCACCGATTACAGACATTAGTGTACGTTTAAATTGAGTGCGACATAAATTATCGGGTCTTCTTCCTGCCTTTCCCTTTCCCCTTGACCCGCGATCTTCGAGGTAAATACTCGTCATCATCGGTGGAATCGATTGGCGGCTTGAAAGCTATAAAAGGATGAACGACTGGGAGAAAATTAACACAATAGTGGTCTCATGCTTACAATCCTCTGGAATGGTGGCATGCACATCCAGCATGAATATAGAATCGTCCTCTAGAGCGCTGATCTGCGCCAGAGCTCCTGAGAGAATGGAAGACTGTGAGGGCGGGTGAGGCTTTGAGGTCGAGGTCTCCGGAGGATTGCCAGTTTGATACATGTCTACTAATCGATGTTTAATTGTATGCAGTTTACTGCACATTTTATTAGCAACATTTCGATGAATATGAAAAGCTAGACTTACTCCCGATCAACTAGCCCAGTTTTCTCAGCAGTGTTAAGCACAGTCGCCCAATCGAATGGTTTCACTCGATTACCCAAACTTTCGACAGGAACCCTGCGATTTAAGTCGGCCAACGAAGCAAAGATGCGAGACAAAAAATGAGAAGTTTGAGAGGTAATGACTTCGAGGACCTCCGGCGACAAGAGACGTTGATAAACATCCTCTTCTTGTTCTTCTTCGTCGCCGTCGCTTGAGAAATCCTCCGAGTCAGAGTCACCTTTCACAGGAATTCGACGGTGGGTAGCTTGAATAGAACGAAGAGCAATGAGTCGTATTTCTTCATCGAGCTGCCATTCCGGAAGATGGACATCTCCGAAAAGTAAGGGCCATCGACTCCATGTATTTCTCGAAGACTGTTCTGGCTCCTCGTCTTCAACTAGCGCATTATTTGGATTCTCTGAAGGGGGGAGTACGAAGTCTACTGCTTTCGGTCGAGTTGTAGATGTCTGCGAGGCGACAAGAGTAGCCTGAGTTCCTTGCTGAGATTCTGGGTCATCGGCAGGTTCTATCTCTTCCAAATCGTCCTCGAACTTCTCCTCTTCGTTACCGTAAGAATATGGACAGGAAACGCCAGGTAAAAGATTGGAGGTCAAATCAAGAGTTGCATCGGTTCGCAAGGCTCGTAGGAGATACGAGTAGTCTGTGAGTTCCGCGTGAAAGGCTTCTTTCACTCTTTTCCGGTAGGACATCTCCAAACATCCCAGACATTTTCCGGCGGTGATGAGTACGAACGACAACGAGGAGATCAGAGGATAAGTCTATCCCAAGTTTGCTCTCTAGCGCTCATTTGTTGGGCGTCGTCTCCAAATAGAAATTCTTACATCAGCAGAACTGTACAGTTGCAATCAGCCTCATAACCCAAGCGGCGATGCTCCACACGGGCTTTCCCAAGTTCTCTCCCAACATCATAACAAGTGAGATTATTTGTCTGTATTTCACACTGAATTCATGCTGACTTCCTATCTTCCCGTGGCTTAGAATGAGAGAGAAGTGGAAAAAGAAGAGGTCTCGCAGACTCCGTCGCAAACGCCGAAAAATGAGGGCTCGTTCCAGTACGTTCTACCATCCCAGTCATTATTCGTACCGAGATTGACATCGACATCTTGTTTTGCAGAGTAAATGCCTCGTCGACTGCTAGGCTTGCACAATAAGGGATGTTCTATGCCAATGCCAATCTATGCGAAGCGCCTTCGCGTCGCCTCAGTCCCCGCGGACGTGTATGTTGTCACTTCAAAGATCGCCAAGTATCCTCGTTTCGTTGTCGCACTGCCTTGCGCTGCTGCACTCCAGGAGTCGTTATGTGTGGTGGTTTCCTTGTCCTCCCCATTCTTGTCAAGGATGAGTGTCGGAGGGTTGGGTTAGTCTATGGGCATCAAAAGCAATATGTAGTTTTTGGAATCATGATGATTTTCGCATTCATTGCACTGTGTGATCTTCGTGCTTTGGACCGGTTTGAGACAAGTGAGTTGTTTCGCAAGATTTGGACCAACCTTTGAACTCGAATTTCGAACTTCACCCCTATTGGTACATGTATATGTGCTGGGCCAGAAATGCTGTTGCACAGGCATGTACAATTAAACACGAGTAATATTTCATACAATATATGTTACTGGTACAATATTAACATTGCTGATGCGAGTAGCGTAGATTGTGGCCTGGTGGCGAATTCGAAGTAACAGTACAATTATCAAGGGTTGTCAACATGTCTCATTCCTTCAGTCATCATCGCTCTCAAACTCCAACGCTTGGTATTTTCGAGCCTTCTTATTGGGATTGGCTAACGAAGCACCCTTCATCTTCGTTTTCAATCCGGAATTTGTTTCTAAATGAAACGTAGTCACTTCAGCAACAGTGGAATGGAACAAAGAGTAACCTTCACTTACTCGCTCGAGAAGCCAAACCATCCGAACTGTTCTTAGCTTGGGTGGAAGATTCCGCCTTCTGCTTGGCTTTCTCTTCTTCCTTCAGATGCGCTAGTTTATGTTCAAGTTCCTTAATCTTAGTTTCTTGAGCTTGCAGTGCTAGTTCTGCTGAACTTGGCTTCTTGTGGATTGACTTTGCACTGGAGGACTTTGCATCATGTCTGTCATGATGTGAATGATGGGCTTGAGGTTCTTCTTCCGCTTTCCGTTTGTGAGCTGCATAAATCATGAGCACATACAGTTCTGGAATGATACAGAGCAATATACCGATTGTAGCAGGGGGTTCATGTCGAGTGGTCGGTACAGGAGAAATGGACGAGCTTTCCAATGATGAAGGATAAATTCGACAGCCTTTAGATTGAGATTGTAAAGCCAACTGTGGCTCCATTTCAATACCAATAATATTAATAACACGGGGTGGATATTCCACTGACCTCCAAAAAAACCTTCCATGTAAATTCTGAAGTGTCTCGAGAGCTCATCTCTTGAAGTGGTATATGTATTGGAGTCTTTGCCGTAGGTCCAAAGGTCAACTATTGTCTCTCAATGAATGATACCAAGTCAGCTGATATTGTAATAACGGATACTTTAAACTCACGTTAATATCAGCTCCTTCATCTGCGCTCCAATTACCTACGAATAGTTCTCCTTGTACGAATGTAGATTTCAGCTTCTCGGCGAATGATTCCAGTAAAAACGAAGATGCTTTATGTCCCTAACGGAAGAGCCAAAGGTCTATGTCATAAGTCACGAATTTATGCAAAAGTGAAGTGCTTACGACAAACTTTTGGATATCTTTTTCTGTCCATTGTCCTTTCCACCATCTATTTTGTGAACCGGTTAGTCCAAGATGTATCGTCCAACTCATTTCGTCTACGGCTGACAGAACCACGAATTTATGAGATCCTTGATAGATGAGTTGAATTAGTTCGTCTAAAGATGAGAAGTGTGCAAGTATATCTTCGTTGTCGGAGGACATTATTAGGATCGTGTACAAGAGTAATGATTGAGATTTTGTTCAACACAGTGTTACTTAAATGTTAAAAGAACCTGAACCGAAGGCCACAGACGCGTTCGAGTAAGCGCCCCATGGTAACCACGAGGCTACCAAACGGCAGCAGAGACTCAAGTTGGCCCGGGGATCTTTTGGCACACCGCAAATGGTTGCGATATTTATGCACTCGTTATTCTAACATATTGTCTCTTATGCGAATGATAGATGGTCTAGAATTGATTTTCTCAGAAAGCCGAAGGTGATGAGTGCGTTGTATTGATATCGGCATTCATGAAGAGCATGGACTGGAAATATCAAGCGATAGAATGACAGCATGCTAATTCGAACACATTGAAATTTATGATTTCCAAAATCCTTGTAAGATACCGTTACAATTCAATAACAAACTTGAAATCCTCCGTATTGTTCGGACAGCAACTTGCACTCCTCCCGTGTGAGAACCTCCGTTTTATAGTTCCCAATGCGAGTGATATCGCCCGAGACACTCTGTGGATCAGAATCCGTCCCCTCCGCAATGTGCCAACCCTCTATCGACTGCAGAACATCGTAAGAAGATGCTGCATATTGCCGAACACAGTCCAAGACGATATACTCGAGGGACGGCAAATTCTCCACCAAATGTACTAAAATAGCATCCTTGTTCGCGATAAGGTATTCATGGTATACATCACGAACCTCAGACGCAGTTTCCAGGGCCTTTAGTCTGGAATGACAATCACACTTCGCGAGGCCTTGCGAAGCATGTTGAGAGCAGCAGTTTGGTACATGAAGGTATCTGATCCAGGAAATGCTTAAGGTAAGATGGGTGACCGACTTTGCAGCGCTGATGAATTTGAGAGTTTTATCCTATATGGGTAGCACGAGATACGAATGAGTGATATAATATAATCCGAGTATACCAACTTGGTTCACTTACCATGATCTCCTTGAAGCTTCCATATTCTCCCTTAGGACTGCTTAAGATAGCACTCCAACTTTTTGCTACATCCAATTGGACAGAAAAGTGTCTGAGCTCGTCATATGTAATCATTGGTCGAAGATCTACGACACCATAATCTTCGTTCGAATCCGTGACAAACATATCGAAAGGATTCTTGATATCCAATACCAGCAGAGTTGGTCGCGTCTCCTGTACAGCTTCTAAAGTTCGCCGGAGATCTGGAAGATAATCAATCACTCCGTACAAGTGATGGACTTTGCCAGACAACCCCAACGAGTATAAATCGGAGAGAGATCCTCGTACATATTCCAGATGCGACCAAGCATCTATCCTTGGCCTTGGTGCCATAGGCAAACCATGTATAGAATTCATCAAAGTGAGTCTTTTGAGATTTGGGAATGAAATGGCGACTTTATTATAAGGAGGAGGCGTGTTTTGTAGGTTAAGCTCCCGCAAATTAGGATACTGTAATGATGAAGAAAACGGCTGGTTCCAACTGCCGCGTACGATCGATAATACTTCAAGAGTGGTCCTGAAATTGACCATGAATATAATTGGATTTCGTATGATAACGGGTAGTTCGATGCGTCCTCTCCCAGCTCGCGACCGAGCGAAAGCGATAGACACGGATCTCAGCGGTGCGTGAAGGTATTTGAGCATATTCACAGCGTTGGCTGTAGCATACGTAATCTCCAGCCTCTGGAGTTTTTGAAATTCCATTGGAGGAATCGTCTCCGTTTGGTTGTTAGGAGATGGTATGATTTGTCCCTCAATCGAAGGAACGGAGAGTTGCTCTAGTGATGGGAAGTGCTTGAACACAATCTCAATAATACCAGCGGGGAGAGGTTGGTCTGCTTCTATCTCCAAATATTTAATCAGATGGCAATGGGAAGGGTGATCTAGCATATATTGCAGGAATTGACGAAGTCTTCCCCAATGCTCCTTCCCTGAATCGTCAAATCGCAGAGGAAGCCGAAGATAATGCAAATGACTAGATCTGTAAGCCTCTCGGGATGTGAGCATGAATGAAAATACGTCGGAACGGTCGGTCAAATATGACAGAATGTGTAGTTGGACGTCGAGAGGAAGAGCTGGACGAGAGTGATCGGTCATTGTACGATGAGAACTAGATTACCGGTCGTTAAAAGGTCCATTAGTGTTGATGATATGAGAGGAAACTCAGAGCGTACTTTACGAGAAAGAAGTCTGAGAGACCTTGTGCAATCCTACGTCGGTATCGAAAGTGTTCAAGTTCAAGAGGTTGAGTCGCAACTTGCGGCACCGTTTCAGTCACCGTGTGACAGAACACGAGGCTACCAAACGTGGTCACACAATCACAGCACTTAACGCCTTCGTCTGTGACTACTAGTGACTCTGAGACTCCTGTCCTTATCCAGAAATTCTCTATAACGGTTGGTTGGTCCCTGATACAATCCTATCAAATAATAATCCAACTATTTAAAAATCCCATGCAAGTAAGTAAT
Organism: Abortiporus biennis; assembly: GCA_022606235.1. Taxonomy (NCBI): domain Eukaryota; kingdom Fungi; phylum Basidiomycota; class Agaricomycetes; order Polyporales; family Podoscyphaceae; genus Abortiporus; species Abortiporus biennis. The sequence goes on along the minus strand of JABYQP010000004.1, from coordinate 1,038,256 downwards.
GATATATCAACAACACGGAGATTGAATGTTTTCTTCAGATATGCAGACATTGTCGAATTAGACTGCCTCAAGTTCCGGACCACTTCAAATATTCCCGAGAAGGATATTGAATTGAATCTTCTTTATAATCGGGGATGGAACCTCTCTCGAAGGTGGGGAGGAACCTGTGTCCGCAGTGCTCATCGACATGATTCAGCGCACTCACTCCTCTCTCTTAGTATGTCTCTCCGACATTTCCCTTTCCGAATTTTCATTGCCACACCCCCAAAATATCTCCGAATCGCATACTGTCAAAACCTGCACACACTCGGAGACAGCAACAATAGATTCACTAGTAATTGTGAAGATCAAAGAAACCTACAAAAATAGAACAGGTCGTTCCTGATACCTGTTCAAGCATTGACATATTTTTCCATTGTCACAAACAGTATTCCTGTTCACTTAGACATGGTTCTCTCTCTGCCTCCAGATAAGATCGCAGCTGGGCAAGCGTCCTCGGTTGTCATGACAGAAGACACCCTGAGAACAGACAGTTGTTTTCCTTCACCCAGGGAATAAAGGGCTCCTCGAGTTGTACAAAAAGAGGTTGATGTTTATAAAGGATTGCTGGAGATACAAGTGGGTTAAGGTATACAAAACGACTCTGCAGATTATTCTTCGGGCCCAGCCGTTGCTGAAAATCTTCTACCTCTCTGTGCGAGAGGAGGCTCTATCGATGTAGACCTTAAAACCTTGCAGAGAAGAATTGTCTCCAAGTATAACATTATTGTTTCCGCGTTCGAATTCGGCGAGCTGGGACTCTAGGAATTTGAATGATCCGCGTCGGCTGGTTAAGTATATGAACCTTCTGGTTGGGCTGGCAACTGACATCGGGATGGAACAACTCATTGTTTTGTCATATATGACATAGACACGCAGTGGGTGCTAATGCTGGACAGATGATTCTTAAGATGTTCTTGGATACATTTGTTTAATTACAGGCTGTGCAATTTCATTGTTAAAGATCATAAGAATAGTAGTAAAGACCCTGATAAGCACGGAGTAAGAATTATGAGGCTTCCTGTAGGTTTCTGGAAAGCCATTCGTTCTCATGTCTTCGTTTCAGCCCAAGTCCTTGACAACTACCAGTGCTCTTCGTACAACACAACATATCCCATTTGTCTCGATGAACTTCTTCGATGAACTCGAGTACAGGCCCGCGGCTACCTCACACCGTGAAAGACAGTGGGCCAAGTATTACAAGTGCTTCAAATAGTACGGCAACTGTCAACTGAACTTCCATTCCACCCAATTCCTTTTTCTTTTCTTGCGGCCCTTCAGAGATCTTTACCTTCATTTTTTATACCTTGGTTTCATTTTCTCAGCTGCGCTTTAATTTTACATTTGTCCAAGCGCAGGGTCTCATTATTGAACCGGTCGACCAACTTCAAACTTCAAACTACACAAGTCACAAGAAATCAATATGGGAGACATTTGTGCAGAAATTTGCGCTTCTTTCTGCGCTGTTTGTTGCTTATGCTGTTCATCAAGTCTGAGTACTTGGTGTCTGCAACGTACGTCCTCTCCCTGTTTATGCTATGTTCATTAACATCTCTAAGTGAGACAATGTGTTGGTGTGTTTAGGAGGAGGACACAGAGGTGATGATGAATACGTCGGTTCTTCGCATTCGGGGTGTTGTACATCCTTGTTCAAGAGACGATTTGACGACGATGATTTTGCGAGAGAAGAAGAGCGGATACAAGCAGAGGCTGCTAGAAAGGCTAGGGAACAGCAGGAGAATGCAGAGAATGGCGATGGGACAAGTCAACAGCAGCCGTTACCGAAGGATAACATGACTGTGCCCCCACGAAGTGAAGGACACGAACGTTCTCCATCTGAACGTTCCGAACACAACAACCAACAGGATAAGTAACAACCTCAAACTGCAAGTGTATACATGCATTGCTTTCACGGTGAGTTGTTATACTTGCTTTCTGTGTACGACACCAAGCTCACTAGTCTTATAGGACTATGCTGCTCAGCCAGACTATACGGACTTCTTGTTCTTGGATTCAGAACATATTCATATTCCTTCTCTCTTTTTAGCACATACACGCAAGGACATTCTTGATACCTTCTTCCACTGGATAGGAATGAACGCTTCAGCTTTTCTTCATATAGGGTACTTGCTTCTCCTTGTTTCTATCCCTTCATCTTATCATACCAGGTTGTCTTTATCGTTCAGTATATCATGTATTCGGATTTTGTACCCCAAAGTCTTTCTGAGTGGCTCGCACGAAATCTCTTGTGGAAATGATATATTCAATTATCTCTGATGAAAAAACAAGCTCCACATTGTCTCCACTTTTGTGCCTATGCAATAGTCCAACTGAGAGGGGCAAAAGATGCTTACGGAGAATGTTCTATCTCAGTCGGAAGGTTGGAGTGATTGATGCTCCACTGTAGTTGACATCTCTGTGCCCTCTGTGCCTTTGCCTACGAGAGCGGATCTGCTTGAACTCCCACCGTCCATAATATCTGCGAGCCAAAAGATGTCGTGCCCCATTATGATGAGGAGTTATGTGAGATGGAAGGTATGGCGCGAGATTATTCATTGCTGTCATATCTTCAGCCTGGTGTCGAGAGTTGAGAGATACTCTCGGAGGATTTAACGAGCGAAGCGTAACAATGACACGAGCATAGCCCCAGAGCAACAAGGTCAAGAGACTGTCAGTGTTCTAAAATCAACAGGTGGTCTGGTGGAGCCCGATACATGAGGCAGAAAAGCTTTGGTGAAGCTGGTGGTCGTGCAGAGTGAAGTCAAAATCTGATTCGTGTCGATCATTTGACTTCATCTCGATCAGGTGATGTGGACGCGTTCGCGAATGAGCCTGCCCTAAAGTGAACCATTCGATCTAAGCGAAATAAGCGACGGCAACAGACAAGGTCCAACAATCCAATTTACGTTCTGCTTTGTCTTGTAAAATCTAGGCAACAAACTTCATCGACACCAGCAACATCGACGACCACAACAACTAACACGACTTCTAGTATGCGAGCAGCTAGATGACAGAATACTCGTATACAGACACGTCTACGGGGGGACCGAGGTCTCCCCTCTTCGGAACAGCTACATTTTCTACATTGACTGCAACACAAACTCCGTTATCACCCTCAAGAGCCTCTACCTCTTCAAGATCTTGTATGTTCTCTCACCATAAATAACGCTACTGGATGGATTTCGAATCTGACCGTCTGTGTTTCTTCACAGTAACACCTACACCTTCTTCATACGACAGTGATGAAGGTTCGTCTGGACCTCACATGCGCAGGATCACCATGTCTCCCTCTGCATCTGCTGTCAATTCTTACACGTATTCTGACACGTACTCTGATACCTATACCGAGGGAAACTCTATCGACGATGCTGCAGAAGTCGAGGCGGCTTTAACTCAAATTGACGACGAACTCGACGACGCGCCGTGGTCTAGAGATCCACCTAATGTCGGGCATTCTATCTATTCTACTTACTCCGGAGCGGTTTCTGGTGTTGATACACTCGGTACCGCTGATTTCTACTCTGCGCCAAGTACCTTTTTGGACCCAAACAGGCAACGATTGAGTACTATCTCTGAACATACAGAGAATGCATCTTCTCGCCCTACGTCTTTTGCTCAAACTCATCCTGCTGAAGGGCCCGGAAGTCGACCTATCACATTATATTCTAACACCAGTGGGGATGCGAACAGGCTTTCGGCACACCTTGCGCGACCTATTTCCCCCCTTCACATCAGATCTGCTACTGAACCTCCCGGTGGCACACCAACTACGCGACCAGTGACTCCTGGCAGAGGCGTGACAACAGTTCCTGGTAGACGCGTTGGAGAACTAATTGCAACTTTCGAAGATAGGAAAAGCGTCACTCCCGAAGCTGCAAGTTCGCCCTTCAGGCATACTAGAACGACCAGTGCTCCCTCTGGTCCACGCTCTCCCAGTCCTTACACTACTTCTAATACTCAGACGGCAAGTTTCACGACAAGCTATGGGTATGGGACTGGTTCTTTCACGAGTACAGGGTACGGAACTGGTTCAGGTGGATATACTAGTACAGGGTATGGGCCGAGCACGTTTACGAACACTGGGTATACTTCAAGTACGGGATATGGGTACGGATCTCGTCCATCTTCCCCTACGAAGAGTCGAAGTGGATCCTCAGTAACGGGAACTGGAAGCTTGTTGTCGCCTCCTCCCGGCGACTATACGTCTACGTATTATAGTTCTCGCTACACCCCAAGCAGCGTTTCACAAACTTACAGTAGAAGTGGAACCAGCACGTACACCGGGGGAGCAGGCTCGAGTACTGTGACAGGAACGGGAACAGGAACGTATACTGGAACATATACTGGTACCAATACCCATACATTTACAAGCCTGACTGGGACAACGCAGACTCCTACGACGTCCTCACTTCGACGTCCCCAAACATCGCCACGTTCTCCTTTGACATCAGTTCGAAACATAGTTCAAGCTTGGAAAGAGCGTACGCCATCTCTGTCAAAAACAGCAAAGTCTGGGTCTGTTTTGAGCACTAGCGATCCTTCTCCTCCTGGTCAGGAAGGATTGTTCAGCATGAGGAGACGAGCGGAGAGGGGAAGTCTGAGATTGAGGGATGGGGTTAAGAGGAGGAATAGCGACGGGAGCACAGGAGAGGGGGCAGAAGGAGGAAGAGAAGGGGAGAGTAGTTCAAGTGGTATGGGTTTGCTTCCCCCTAGCTTTGATATCGGAGATTTGTCTCAATACGGCGGAATCAGTAATGGCAAAGAGGTGAGTTTTACAAAGTTTCCTATTTTGGATATTGTGGCAGTCGCGTTTGTGATTTGCTATACACGATCCTTCTCTTGATCATGTACCAAAAAGCAGAATGCTAACTTTGATTTCATCATTAGCCCATTCGAATTGGTGACCTTTGGTATCTTAATGTACATGCTTCGCCACCATATGCATGGCAACGATGTCAAGCCCTCTTGTACCCGCACATGCTTCTCTTAAGTTGGATTGCTCCGGGAGGAGGCAGAGGTGTTGTAACACTTGACTTGCTTAACTGCACGGAAGTCAGGAGCGCTCCTAGTCCCACTCACATTGAGGCTCAGGACGATGTAGGAACGTTGGCAGCGAAGGAACAATATATCGAAGGAGGCAGCTTGATGGAAGTTTTAACGCCCTTCCAATTACTATATGCCGATGGTGTTGAGAGACTTGCAGCAGAGAGTCCAAGAGAAAGAGTTAGATGGGTCAGCGCAATCTGGTCAGTGCATCATATTTCAGTTCTTCATTGGGATCTATTCTGACAGATTATCATAGGGAGGTCATGAATCAATCTGTGAACCTCCCTGATCGTTCAGATACTCGTTCGCCTACCGGCTCTATTAGGACAATTCGTTCAATTACAAGCACCTCAACATCTCAGTCCGGCTCAGCTGCTGGCTCAGGATCTGCTTCTACGATCTATGTCCCACCTTGGGATTCTATTCCTGACATGTCTGATGTTCATTCTATGACGTCAAGTTCAGTCTCTCAAAGTAGATCTGCTACTGCGTCCGCTTTTACTGGTACAGGGACTGGTACTTTCACGGGAACTGGAACGAGGACCTTCACGACTACAACAGGCTTAACCCGAACAACGACGGACGACAGCGCGATTTCTACCTCTATCACCGGTTCAGGGACTGTTACATCTTACCTGAATAATTACTCCGATCCAAGGCGTATAGCACCCTCTCGTAGTTCTTCGCTAAGACGTACGGCATCGTTGACAGATATTGATGAAGAGTTTGAATCAGCTCTCGCAAGGCGTGCTGAAAACTCTCGAGGAGGTCTAGGATTCGGCTTAGGACTAGTTGGCCTTGGCAGTATGTTTGGTTTGGGAGGGAGCGGTAGTCCTGTTACCGTCAGCAGTGGTCCTCGCGAAGGAAGAGATGTTAGAATTACGCCTCCACCCAGTAGAAGAAGCAGGTCAAGACCTAGGTCGGATTTCACATCAACGAGTACAACGAGATCCAGTGATTTATCTGACGAACATTTCTTCTCGGCTGGTTCGGGAGAGACGGGTACAGCACCAACATCTAGCTGGTACTCTTCTTCGGGATTCACGAAAGATCTCACTACCAACGCCACCACTTCTAACGGTTTAAGTACATCGTCCGGGACTGGTGTTGAGATTGTTTCTGGATCAGGGACGAATATCGTACCGAGTACCTTGAGTTTCCGAGGGACAGCCTCAAATTCGATGTTGGGAGATTCTCATTCAGGCTCCGGAAGTTATACCTATGACACATCATATGGTAGCGGCAGTGGAAGTTCAAGCACGTTAACTAGAAGTGGAGGCGTCAGAAGGAGGACACGATCTTATATTTCTTCCGGCACCGGTTCAGGCTCGGGTACATACACCAGCGAAAGAGAAAATTCTGCGTCTGATTCGTATACCTACTCGGGTGCGTACTCGGGTGGATATACTGGGACTGGGGGGTTGAGTACCTTGGAGAGCTACTCGTATTCATATTCCGATGATAGTAATACGCGATCGAGGAGTGTGACTCCTACGCCTTCCAGTGTTTCTGGTCCAAGAAGTCAAGTCAGTCGGGTTACGATGCGGACTGAAGAGAGCGATACCAGTGAGAAATCTTTGGAGGTTCCTATTCTCTCTTCTGGTTCGTCCTCGTATTCCACGGCCAAGAGTCCTGCAACGTCATTTGCAAGTTTGCCCTCCATTCCTTCTGAGGCCGATTATGCTACTGCGGAGATTTGTGAAACGGAGTACCAGACAATGGATGTATGCACTTCGGATTTAGGGAAGAGTTTCACCGAGTACGAGACTGTGGATATCTGCCCAACCGAGCCAACAGAGTACATAACAGCGAGTGTTTGCACGTCCGAAGTCGAAACAGATTTCTTGACGGCCCAGTGTATCAAGGATCGAGCAGCCCAAGAAGCGGATGTGATTTCTATCACTTCACCCTCGGAGTTGCCAACTATTCCTGGAAGTGATATCGGCGAGGAAAGTGAGGATATGGAAGCAGTGTTGCCAGAGGATGTCCCGCTACCACCATCGACTATCTACTCACCAACCGTCTCAAGCATCACTATCTCCTCTCCACTCATACCGGAGCCTCCCAGTGAACCATTGGCAACGGTCGCCAGTCCATCGACGATGTCTATGTCCGTCTCTTCAGGTACAACACCGTCTTTGTCTTTGTCTCTTCCTGGTCCTTCACCCATCACTCCTGTGCAAATATCACCACTGTCAAGTGTATCTAGCCCCACTGAGAGCTCAGTCACACCCACGAGTTTAAGTGATGTCGGAAGGCTTACGGTTCCTTCTACTATTCAGCCTCCTTCAACCGAGCTCTCGTCGAGCCCTTCATTGCCTGAATCCGTGTGGGCTCCTGAAACAGACCAGTCATACGAATCCTCTGTCCTCAGAGCGTCGCCTTCAGTGCAATCCCAGGCTATACCAGAAGGACCGGATTTCTCGTTCGAGACCAGTTTCCTAAGACCCACAACTTCCGCCATGACTGTCAGTTCAGAAAGTCTTTCTATGCTGACGCCAATCACTGAGTCAAGTATCAGCGAGGAGGAGAGTGAAGAGAGTTCATTGTCAACTTCAGAAGTTACACCAACGATGAGCTTGCCTCCAAGTGTTCCTTCACCATCCCCCATCACATTTTCAAGGACTGTGTCATCGTTGGCTAGGACACCGAGTACTATTTCTTCTGTTTCCAGTATTTCAATGACCTCGTCAAGGATGGCTCCAAGCGTATTCGAGGTTCCATACTCTCCGTCGACGGAACCGTCGTTGCTCTCGACAGAGATGTCTCCTCCTACGGTAGGTTTTGAAAATATTTTTATTCGCTATTTGTACTAAACAATTCACTCATTCCAGATCTCACCGAGAAACATCCCTCTTCCAGCTTCGCCTTCACCGTCTTCTATCTCATCTGTCACGACACCGTCCGTCACGATGTCTGTCAGCGTTACAACACCACGAGGATCTACTCCCTCTCTTCACTCTATTATCGAAACAATCCCGTCAGAACACACACCAATACCTCCCATACAGCCAAGCAACATCCTCACCCATGATGTCAATATGCTCTTGCAGTATCTTCATGGTGTAGATGAGATGCGAGGTTTAGAGAACCGGGAAATAATTGATAACATGCGAGAGATGAGAGACGAGTTGAGGGAATTGGCAGATATGCTTGTTCACCAACCTGAACCGCAGCCACAACAGCAAATTCAGCTACAGATACAGCCGCAAGCACCTCCTAGACAAGTTGTTATGACTCCACAGCAACCCCAGCAAGTAGCTCCTCGGGAAGCTCCTGCGCCATCTCTGCCAGAAACTCGAGATGAAGGTGTAGAGGCTGAAGAAGAAGTACCACCTCCAGTCCCTCACAAGGATGTCTCTGTTGGTGGTAGTAGTATTATATCTTATGGACCGCGAGATATGCCGACTCCCAGAATCGTTGCCCCTCAACCACGACTCTTAACACCCCCACCCATCAGACTTGCTTCTCCTGATACTCTTACAGAGACCATGTCGTTCTTGTCATCTCACCATTCAGACGATATCAGTTTCATGGAGTCTGAGTCGTATCCTATGCGTGCTGGTTCACCCATGTGGTCGGAGTCTTCTCCATCATCCTCCGAGTCCTCGTCACCCTCATCGCCTTCGTCACCGAGTTCAGAGGCTACTGAACACAGTATTAGCGATGTTTCTTCTCTTAGTTACTCGCCTGATGTCCAAGCGGAAGTACCACTCCAAGTGCCGGCTCCAATCCAGGTCCCACCACCTATTCCTCGAGCTGAGCCTGTTTCACCAACACTGTCGACTTCCTCAGTGTCAACCGCTCGGCCTGTACCTCCGCTGAATATAGGGCAACTAAGGGATATGCTTGACAGAGTGATGAATCAGATTGCAGACTTGGAGGCGGGGCAGAATCACACCCACAATTTGCTCGGTAATTTGCCACAGCCTGTTGATTCTCAGAATCAAGAGATGTGCGATAAATTGAGAAGAATCGAAGATATGCTTCAAAGGTTGTTAGCTCAACCGCAACCTCGACCTACAACGATTCAAATTCCAATGCCAGTTCCTCAACCAGCTACATATGTACCAGCCCCAGCCCCACCCCCTGCGCCTGCACCTGCACCTCAAGAACGTGATGAACTGCCGCCTCCCGAGGAGTCAGAAGTATCGTCTGATGTGACTGATGACTCGGAATTCTTCAGAAGACTACAGACTCTCCGTGATGAATATCGTCGAGAGCAACCGATTCATATGCCTCAACCAAGTCGCCCCGTAGGCCCGTCTTTCGAGGAGCAATTAGCTGATATGCTCGCGGCCCCCGCGCCTCCAGCTCCGCAGACAATTCAACCTCCACCGGAGTTAGTACCCTTGGTATATAGACCTGGTCCTCGACAATCCAGACCACGCAGCGCGAGTCCAACATTTGAGACGGACATTCCTCGTCGCGCACGATCTGTTCCAATTCCTACAACAGAACCCGTTCGGTTCGAACGACCAGATGGCCTTCCTCGAGTGCGACGAGTCCAGAGACCGCGCCAACGCCCACATCCTACAAGAGAAGAAGATGTTGAGTCTCAATATGTTACTCCTATGGAACCTGCTCCGGAGCGAACTCCGCAGCCTGCAGTACGTCCTCAGAGACAGAGTCAAGATATCGATTTCTTACAACACGTCGTTGATCAGCGCCGGAGGCGTCAGGGAACAGATGGCTTTCATGGCTCCCAAGTAAGTATTCAGGTCTTGGATCACATCAATGTATTCTAACTCTTTGACAGCCTGTGCTGCGCCCTCCTACCGCACCAGCCGATCCTGGAAGGGCTGAAGAAACACTTCCTGCCACCTGGTATACAGAACGTCCACAGCCTCGACCAACCACTGTAAGTAGATCTCACAATCTAAAAAATTTCTGAGCTCATCAAGGTATTATTTAGCCTGGTGTGGTCCCTCCTCCTGGTGCGTTCGCACCTACAACCGCGCCGTCTGCTGCAGTCCCTCCACCAGTAAGTTTTGACATCTCGTTTATCTATTCAATATGCTGACATCTGGACCTTTGCAGACGGTCGTGCAACTTCCCCCCACGTTTGACGATATCTTGGCACTCCTTAGAGTGAGTTTTATACTCAGTCTCATCACGTATATAATTCTTATTCATTGCAAACAGGAGAGTCGTTTAGCCCATGTTGCCACTATAGAACAACAAAGGGAAATCATGAGATATCTTCATGGGCTGAATGAGTGGTTGGAACGCGATGTTCACGATCGCCATTCCGAAATCCAGAGTGTTAGCGCTCGTGTAGATTCACTAGGTGATGTAGTAAATCAGCTTTACGATATTTTGAGAGGCACCCGCCCAGAAGGTAAGCTTGCAAAGTATTGCCATGGTTTTGTTGTCTCTGTATTAATGATACATTTTTAGGCCAAGCTCCGGGGGTTCCCCCTGCACCGACTGTCGTTTTTCCTCAACCTCAACCCCAGCAGGCTCAGGGTCCTGTGGTCATTCCTCCAGTCGTTCCGTCAGGTTTGCCTCCTGGCTTCGTACCGCAACCCTACCAACAGACACCGTTCCAGCAGACACCTGGCCGAATGTTCCCGGATATGAGGACACCTACACCTGACTATTCCCCAGTCATTCCACCTTATCCTCCGGGAGAAGGTGTTGAACCACCTGTTATCCCTCCGTTACCACCTCAACCTCATGGACCTCCTGTCATTCCCGACATGTCTCAATATGGAGCACCCCCGCAACCACAACCGTACACGTATCGCCCTCACGAACAACAGGATGAAGGACCAGTTCGTCCGCCCCCACCCTCGGACTCAAGATCGTCTTCAGGAGAGTCATATGAAGAAGCTCCACACCCAATTGTCATTCAACCTCCCGGACAACCGCCAATAATGCTCCCACCTCCACGTTTCGATCAACCTCAACAAGGACCGGTGACGGTCGTTCCATTCCCTCCTAGTGGACATCCCGGTAGTTCACCTTCACGGTCCTCATCTTCCAGTAGTTCCCGTCGATCGCGTCGATCTCGTCCGTCTACCTCCGCCTCTCGTCACTCACGGCCATCGAGCCCTCAACGACATGATGCATACGATAGGCCCCACTCTCCTGCTGGACAACCGCACGCCCAGTCACCAACGATCATACAAGTGCCAGGACCATCCTACGTTCCGACTGAGCGTCCCGCCTCTCCGTCTCAACCTCAAAATGTCCCTCCTGTCGTTGTTACAGTGCCAACCCAACAACAACCTGCTGAGCCTCCAATTTCTGCTCAACAGCCTGCCATAATCATCCAACCACCCACACAGCAAATGCTACATTCTCCCCCTCCTACCATGATCCCTCATGTAGTCCCCATTCCATCGCACCCCTCCGAATACCGAGAACAAGCTCCTCCAATTGCACCTACTCAAGTCATAATCCATTCTCCATCACATCGTTCCTCTAGGTCACCATCACACCGTGGTCGCTCACGATCCCATTCACCTCGATCTCATGTAGTGTATGCCCCTCCAATGTCGCACAGGTCCCGATCTCGCTCTCATTCACGATCTCGTTCAAGATCCCCTCCCGTCATAATCCAACAACCTCCATCTACGGGTTATCAGGGTCAACCTCTTCCGACGACCGTCATCCAACCCGGGCTTCCTGGGGTGGTTCCTATGCCTGGCATGGCTCCTGGAATGGGAATGATGCCGCCAATGCAAGGAATGATGCCAGGGGTACCACAAACACAACCTACAATAGTGGTGCAAGGATCTCGTTCCCGTAGCAGTAGCCGTAGCAGGTCAAGAACACCCCCACAACCGATAGTGATTGGAACTGGGACACATCCAAGTGAAAGGTTTGACGACCACAGAAGACCAAGCTCCCGAGGACGATCTCGTACGAGATCACGTTCTCCCATCATTGTAGGAGCTCCTACCGGTGGACAACCAACTGTTCTTGTGCAGCCATCCCATAGACCATCTGAAAGGGACAGACGTTCCCGTTCCCGCTCTCCTCTACGCGATCGTGACCGTCGTCGCGATGATCCTTATTACCGGGACCCTTACGATCGAGCCCGACGTCCTCGAGACAGATCGTACACTCCAAGAGGCCGGCATTATCGCTACCGTTCGAGAACACCATCTCCACGTCATCGCTCGTACTCACGGACACCTCCTCATCGATTTGGCAGGTCCCGATCATACGGTGAACGTGAAGATCCTAGATCACACGCAAGGTCACACAGAGTCTCTCGCTCACCAACAAGAATTCGCAGATCACCATCGTACGGTGAGCGGGAGGAACCAAGGTCGCACCCAAGGTCACACAGGGTCTCTCGCTCACCAACAAGAACTCACAGAGTTCAAAGATCGCCGTCCTATGGTGAGCGCGAAGAACCAAGTTCACGGAGGGGTTCCCGTTCTCCAACGAGAACGAGATATATTCCGACAGTTCACACACAGAGAACACGTCGTTCTCGTTCCCCACCTCTTGTTGTTCATGCACCGAGGACTCGAACCTCTCGATCTCCTGAGGAAGGCCGACGCGTTTTGGTTCGTACCGAATCTGGTCACCATCGACCTGCATATATTGTAGGTGAAACACATCGCTCACGGTCTCCTACACTCATTGGGGTTCCATCTCGTCGACCATCTGAGCATGCCTCCCGGCATCCTACCGAACCTATCACTATCCGCGTGGTCTCTAGCCGTAGCCCCTCCCCTCCTCGTACTCACCGCACTCGCAGTCAGCGCACTCATCGACCACGATCTACATCTCCTTCTGTGGCTCATGAGGTCCCGGAGTCACCTGTCATTCGACGACAACCAACCCGGACTGGCACTATCCGAACAAGACGTTCGCGTTCACCTTCACTGACTGCAGGAGAGGAATCTCCTCTTCCAGTTCCTATTGGTAGAACTCATTCCCGAGCTTCTCCCCCAATCCTTGCAAGACCGGCTTCCCCTACTACACCTCGCACTCGAAGGGTGGCACAGGGACCTCCAACCATTGTGCACATTGATGAACCTGAGCGTGAGAGGGTTTCGGTACCACACACAGTTGAGCGACTGCCAACGAGATCCCGTCCAGGTAAGTCTTTTGGTGATCATTCTCTGAGATATCTATTGACAGCCTTCAATAGTGACTCAAATATCACACATCTCGGAGGAACCACATGGTATGTTGTATCTTGTTAGTACTTACTGTGTTACTTATCTATGTATTCAGAAGTACCTCCTTCAAGACCAGTCAGTCGGCCAGGTTCTGATGTAATGGAGGAAGTTTATAGTCAACAAGATCACCCTGGAAGTATGTTCATCTCACAATCATCAAGTTTCATTATGCTAATGATTTATTATTTTAGTCATCTCACCTATTCGACGTCCGTACAGTCCTCGTAGTGAGTTGAGGCAGCAACTAGCACAGGGTCGACTTGATGAACCTGTTATTCCCTATGTTCCCACAGCACCCAGTATTGCACCATCACGAACACCCTCTCGAGCTGCTGCTGGTCGGCCTTCTCGAGCGCCGACTGTCGATGAAGAGGTTAGACCTGTCCCAGCTCCAGTTCCTCATGAAGGTGGACCTGTAATGCACGAAGTCATTCCAGAAGAGGGGGAGTCCCTGTATGAACCACCATCCGAACATGAAGCTGCTCCCCATGTTGTTTTAGCTCCTCATGAGGAAGGTCCTCCCCCTACTACTGCACCAGCAGATATAGCCAAAGCTGTTCCTGAGCCTGTTCAACCTCCACCACCAGTCTCGTATCCTCCTCCCCATGCACCATCATACCCATTGGAGTTGGAACTCGCAGATGCTGAAAGAGAACGTGTTGATAGGTTTGAGGATTTGGAAAGACAAGCTAACCAACTTATACAAGCAACTGTCGAGGGTGAAGACCAGCGTGAAACTGCATTCCGAGCAAACGAGGATGAACGAGAGCGGCTATTCCTGGAGCATGAACGGCGACGAGATGAAGAGGCCATGCAACGTCGCGAAGAAATGCAAAGGCTTATTGATGAGCGTTTAGCAGCTATTCCGTTAATTGCACCTATTCCCGTTCCTCCCCCACATGGTGACATGACTCCTCAGTCATCTGTGCCTCCCTCTCCAACAATAGCTTCAGTCTTGGAACCAGGACCTGAAGAGCATGAAGAGACGGAAGAAACACAAGAGCCGCTCATGCGTCCTCCTCCCGAACCGGATACTCAGACAATCATCGAAACCGTTTCATCTGCGGCTCAGGAAGCAGCAGCTCGACATGCCCAGGAAATTCGCGAGACTATCGACGCCGAACGAGAGTTCATGCGGAGAGAATTTGAGGAAGAGCGCGCGGAACGTGACCGACAACGGGCCCAATTCGAGGAAGAGCGTCAAAGGGAACGAGAAGACTGTGACGAGCGCGTTCGTGCACTTCAAGCTCAAATCGATTCACTCACCGCTGAACTGGAGAGCGAGAGACAAATGAGAATGACTGAGGAAGGTCAAAGGCGAGATGCAGAGAGGGCAGAGGATATCGAACGTGCCGATGCTGTTACCAATCAATTGTCGGATATCACAAATCTTGTGCAGCAACAAAGAGAGGAATGCGAGCTGAAGAAGGTAGAGGAATCTCAAAAGGAATTGGAGAAACAGGAGAGGAGACTTGCGAAGGATGCGAAGTGGCAGGCTATGCAAGATATGATCAATCAATTGCTAGCAGATAGACAGGCTGACCGTGACAGGGAAGAGGAGGAAAGGCTTGCCGCTGCTGATCGTCCTGGTAAGTATTCCTTCACGTATTTTCCGTGTCGTTGAGACATTAACGCGTTGATTGCAGGTACCGATGCTGTACTCGACCAACTACGAAATGTGAACGATCAACTTCTTGCCAAGATCAGCGAGCTTGAAATCACGGTTCACAATATGGGAGAATGTAAGTTGTTATCCAATCTTATAACACCTGCATAGAGTTCTCATAGATATTCAGCACACCGCGCCGATATCTCACGATTGCAAGACGAGATGCTCAATGCTATCCGCGCATCTGCAAATGAGCAAGTTCCCTTCAACGTCAAGACAGTAAGTTGTCGCCAAACCTCTACGGAATTGTAATTGATCCATCCATGTTCGACAGTATCTCGACGAATTCAGCAAGGCACTTGCCAGCGAAGTTCGTATGCTACTTGTTGAAGTTGGACAACTTCGTGAACAAAGGAAAGCGTTGCAGTTGTACGTTGAAAAACTATTTCACTTCGTGTTGTAGATCTCTGACCATCGTTGCAGTGAGATTGGAGAAACACTCATCTTCAAGGCCAAGCACGATCCAGGAGGCATGTTCGATCCCAATTAGTGAGTTACTTCAGTCAATCGATCGTCCTCTTCTTTGATACGAAGCTGTATCCACCATTCAGCCGACCCGACATTCGAGTTGTACCACGAGATTGGCCAGAACCTGAAGCACCTGCTCCAGAAGTACCACCTGCGCCTGAAGAACCACAACAAGCACCGCCAGCTTGGCGACAAGTTCATCATCCCTCTAGTCGACTTCGCAGACCAAGACGAAGTGCACCAACAGGACAGCAAGCAGCACCAGCTCCCCCTGCTCCCGTACAACCTTCAATCGTATATCCTCCTCCGGGCCCTCAGGGCATGCCACCCGACAGAGCACGTTCTTGGGCGACTTGGCAACGTGAGTGCTACTAAATCTTGTGACCATCCGTTAATACGTTTCTCTAACACTTGTATTCTGTAGCGGATTTGGCTAATCAACCATCTCCTGTCTCCCGCCCACCTAGTGAGTTGCTGGTTCCAGCTCATCAGTCTCCTCCTGGCTTGTTCGGTCCACGTTCACCTCGGGAATCACTTCACCGAACGTAAAACGCAAAATCTTGATGGGGTAATGTGGTCGAACTTGGTCATTGTATCTTATGCTTTCTTATCTTTTCGATATGCTCTGATTTTGGTCTCTCGTTTCTACTTTGGTTTCATCTCTTTCTTGTATGTAAGATCATCATCTGTTTGCATCATTTATTTGTTTAGATATCTTGTCTTTTTTGCACTTGCTCCATCTATGGCATACCTTGATTCCGTTACAGTAACGACTTTTTCTTGCTATCACGATTAACTTTCAATACCGTCTCATGCATGTTATACCTCATGTGCTATGTTAATGACTTAATGAACGAATCTTTTCCGTTTTCTATTCACTCATCGTGCTGAAGTCCCGAAACCTAGTAAACTCTTGGTCTGCCGCCATCAGCTAATGCCGTTGATAGTGCAACGGCAATAAAGCTATGCATTAGTTGATTCAGTTCAGTATAAAAACATTCAGCTCGCGCCAATGGGTTTCAAACTTCATCCCCATCATTCAATGGGGCTAAGCTGTGTTTCTCCCAAGGTACTATATATACTATTTGTTTTGCAATAACTATTGGTCCTTGTCGATTAGTGGTTAGATCATCACGTTGTGGTAAACGCAAGTCCGTGAAGACGGAGGCTCGAATCCTCCCTGGGACACTTTTTTATTCCATCTTTCATTCAATCGCATAGGTTTCGGATATCTTTGAACCTTGCCTTGTATACAGAGCTCGAGGTTTGATATGTAAACATCCATGAACTATATTATGGGGAAAACTTTTTATTTTCAAGATACTTGAACTCTTTGTGACTGCACGAGAAGGGTCTATATGTATGATTTTCGATTAACTCTTTGCCTTTTGAATTTCAGCCAACCTGCCACTTGACTCTAACCTGTGAGTCGGATGCGGCGATCGAACAAGGCGTTTGGTATATCCTCAATCTGAGATCAATTTCACAAGCTTATTGACTTTGCTCAACGGCGCTTATGACTTAACATTTTCAACTTTGACCACCCTTCGTCGCGCTGCTTTCAAGTTTCAGGTTTTCAGGTTTTTCTCCTACTTCTCTCCTCACGTGCAAGTGCGCGACTCTCAAAAATAACGAAGAGCATTTAAAATCGAAGGGGTATAACAGATATGCCACCTAAATCAAGTTCGACGCCTAAAATTATTATCAAACCACTTGGGAAACGAGGAAGAGGGCGAGGTCGCGGTCGCGGTAGTGGAAGTACTGGACGTGGTACAGTTCGAAATGCAAATTCTACACCTCCAAGTACAGGTTCTTCTTCAGAGAACGAAGAGATTGAAGCCCAAGAGCGAGAAGAACGGGAAGAATCAGAAGATATGGATGTGGATATGGATGTAGATGAAGGAGGAGAAGTAGCTAGTTCTTCACAACTTCCTTCTGTTCCTCAAACGCCAGGAGAAGATGATGATGAACGACAAGATTTTGATGATGAAGACAATGCCAGTGGAAGTGGGGAGAAAGACAAGGACATTGCTAACTCAAGCGACGAGGCCGCGATTCCTACCGGAGATGCTGAAGTTTCGAACCAATCTGGTACAGAGGAAGGAGCAGATGATGAGGAAGAAGAAGGTGTTCCCGAAGTCTCTGTTAAACGAGGAAGAGGTCGGCCTAGAGGTAGACCTCGAGGTTCAGGTACTCCTCGAACAACTAGAGGGAGAGGAAGAGGTCGTGGTAGAGGCAGAGGTAAAGGGGTAACTATCAGATTACCGAAACGTGGCGGAGAAGATGGTGCAGAAGGGGAAGAGGACGGTACTGGCGCAGAAGAGGCGGTGGCGGTGGGTGAAGGTGAAGAGGGAGGACCTACAGGTGGGGGAAGACCGTTCAGGAAAATCAACGGCCAGGTTTACATTATCGACGGAGATGCGTATGTCACTGAGGATGATCCCAAGGGTGATACCAAAATTGATATCAATGGCAATCTACTTGGAGGTAAGTCGTTTAATTCGTTTCGTTCATTCGGTTTATATCTAACATTGTTCGATTTATATGTAGGTCGAAAATTTAAATCACAGACATTCTCTCTTCCGAACAGACATCCAGATCGACAATACATGTTAGCAATCGACGCAGCAAGAACGTCTGGTTTCCGAGATTCACTGTATTACTTCCGCAAAAATCCACTAGCAATGAAGTTAAATGCGACCCAGTCTGAAAAGGAGCATCTCATCGAACAGGGCAAATTGGGAAGTCACCTCAGAACTAGAAGTGTCACCCTTGTTACAGCAAGGAGTGCATTCAAACTCCATGGTGCTAAGATGATCCTTGGTATGCATTCGTCCCTGTCAACTTTCGACAAGTACATGTAACTATCTCCCTGCTAATTCATTTCTACAGGTGGACGATGGGTAACAGATGACTACTATGAAGACAAAGCCTTAGCTGAAATAACAGCCAAGGGACTCAAAGCAGGAGACCTTGTTGGAGACTTGGTAGATCCAACTTCTCATCAAGCCACCGCTCACGCCGACGATTCATCCAAGTCTTTCCTCGCTTCCGAAAAGTCAACTACATCGTCAGCATCAGGAATGTACAGAGCAGGAGGACCGACGACAATATTTGGAGGGTCTGGATTAGGACCTTATTCAGATGGACCTTTGAATGCTGTTAAAAAGAGTATGTTGAACAGGGAAGGGTTGAATGAAGAAAATTGGATGTTAGTTGTCGCTCAAAGAGCTATTGGTATGGATGAGGAATGGAAGAAGTTGAGAAGGGAGAATTTAAAAGTTTGTGGGGGTATTTTGGATGTCCCCGGATCTGGTGGAAGTAAGAGAGATGCGGGAGACATCGTAGATGTTGGAACTGAAGAGAACTCTAACAAGAAAACGAAGGTATCGGACGAAGATGGACCTCTACCTTTAGGTATCTATGAGCCTCAAACTGGTATCGTTCTCTGTAAGTCAATATTCCTTTTACTCTACATAAATTCTTGAGCTAAAATCATCATCTTCAAAATCAGACCGGTCTGATACACAGCCTACCACTAGTCGTTGGGAAGCAGTACCCAACTCTCGGCATATCCTTGGCGGTACGAAAGCTGGAAGTGGAGCGTGGGGATTGGCCTATGTTGATACCGTCATGGAACTCTCACAACCTCATCCTTCGTCGACTGGCTAGTGACGACTCCTTTTCTTTCACTTTGGACAATTCTTTTCATTCAGGGACGACCTTTGACGCGAACGATTATGGTATGTATTATTATGCTAACGATAATGGTTTACTTAAATGTATAATGTACTTTCCGCATATTTGGTGTAGTAATAGGAAGTAACGCGAATAAAAGAGCTTGATTTTTACGAAAAGTTACTATTATAATATTATATTACTGCCTACGATCATCGTGAACTTGGCGATTGTGATTGTGTCTTTTCGATCCTGTTTTCTTCTTCCAGCAATTCTTTCAGCCGTTGGAATAACCCCTCTGTGAGTTGTACAATACCGTCTGATGTGCAAAGACGATACGAAGGCATTGCCTGATATGTATCCGCCAGTATCTATTCGATGAATTGTTAGCAATGTGTCATGAATGAGACCAGGTCATGAGGTACGTACCTTTCCTTCTTCGACTCGTACGGAAGCTAATATATCATCTGGGTCACCGATACGTCCAAGAGCAGGGACGTTCCGCTCATCTAACGAATGGGTATAACGTCAATTTAGATTTATACTCTGACTGTCATAAGAAAAAAAAATCATACATACCATGAATATGCATCCAACCCTGTTGAGTCTGAATAGCACCATTCTTTTGAATCTCGTCAATACCATCTCTTAAAGCACTCTGAACAGCTTTATGCAGAACATCCGTGAATCCAGCTAAAGTGATTTTTTATATAATAATAACGTCGTGAGTAAGGTGAAAGTTTCTAACATGAAAAACGTGAGATATAGTAAAAAAAAGAAAAATAACTCACGATTTTCTTGAAAATCATTCAAACCCGCATCACCTTCTTCACCAGTACTAGTCTCCGCAGGTAACCAACCAATAATAGTTTTTGAATCAATGCGAGAGGGAGTTTCATTCAAGAAACTTAATGCAAATATGGGTGTTGGAGCATGATTAGTTGTAGAAGTTGAAGGTGTATAGAAGAGGTGATAGAATAAGTCTGGTCGTTCAGGATCAGCAAATGAAGTTTGTTGGTTTTTTTGTAGGTCAGGTGTAGATGAATCCTGGCCCTGAGGTTGATAATGTGTCGTATAACGACGAGAAGAGCCAGCAGTGACCACAGAGATTGAAGATCGTATTGAACGACAGTTTGAAGGTGATATCCTGGATATTCGAAGGGACAAAGAACGACATGCGATACCATGTGGTTTTAATGTATTTTGAGTGGTCGTCCTGAGGAGTTGTGACGTCGAAGTCCGAAGTGCGTTCATGATAGATGAGGGAAGGAGTGAGAGGTGTAGTAGCAACGTGACTGAGTGTTAGTGTGACGTCGATAGGCTGATCGTGGAGAATGAATTTGAAGAACCAATTGAATTTCCCGTATTATTTGATTGACACGAGGCTACCAAACGAAACCAGGCGGGATCATGAAAATTCATAATCATAAACCCATTACTCTCAGAGTGCATCTCAGAGAAAGTGAATAAGGCATTTGACTTCTCATCAAGAAATTAAAATAATAGTATCTGATATGATAAAATCTGCGTGTAGAGCCCTTTCGAGTAGTACTAAATTCTACATGTGGCAGAAGCCTTGAAGAAACAACAAAGATATAAAAACATGTCCCAGGGAGGATTCGAGCCTCCGTCTTCACGGATTTGTGAAGTAACCACAACGTGATGATCTAACCACTAATCGACAAGGACCAATAATCATTGCGTAACATACAATATATGTAGCAGTGTCATCAGAACAGTTTGGTTGCACCAGTGATTGATGGGGATAGAGTAACTCCGTGTAAGGATCGGAAGGACTTTATGATATATAACAAAAGTGCGTGCGCTGAATGGAATAGAGACAGAGCTCCATGCTGTGAGATCCATCAACGGCAAGAATTCATGGCGGCAGGCATTATAGTGACGTTGACTCGTTGGAATGCCGTTAGTAATAGTAGCGTCAATTGAGCAAAACATACATAAAGTATCTGAACGCTGGAGTATTCCTGATGATCCTGCGCAGTATGATCCATATCGTTGTAATCATTCAGACCAAACCAAATAAGTAAGAATATACATACAATAAGATACAAGCATCCATAAATGCAAATGTCTGTGATGAGATAAGTTCTGACGACAAAAGCAGCAAACGAATGGACGAAAAAAATTGTTATACAAAAGTCTATGATATCGATCTATACTGGCATTAAGAAAGTGAAGTCTCTCAAGTGGGTGTAGTTGGGCTTTGAACGTGAATAGAAATGACGTCTTGATTAACTGCCCTTGGCGAGTTTGTTTGTTGTTCGTTTGGAATTCGGATTGGTAAAGCAGGTGTGATCCCTGAGAAGATGAACCGTTCTTTCCTTAGACATACGAGAATAAGGAGAGACAATGATGTGATGACCTGAAGACAAAATCATAGTTTAGCCCGTCAAGCCCACGGCAACAGCAAAAAGAAGGAAAAGGGTATGCTCACTGAGCAAGTTAACCACACGATGGCTCCGGCACCTTCCATCTGAACGTCCACCAATGCTTCAAAGATTCTCGCAAGTAGACTCTTCCCAGGAACACCAACACTGAATAAAGAATTGAATATAGCAAAGTTCGAAAGAACAAGGCCATATTGATTCTTTCTCGGTGTTGAGGCCAAGAATGTTATCAACGAGAGCATACTTGGAAGAAATGGCGCTCCCAATGCATACACGGCAGACGCTATACGGAGAATTCAATAAAATAAAAGCTCAGTATTAATTCTGTTTGAAAGGTGATCAGACACACCATAAGTTATGGAATCAAAGTCCCTACTCAAAAAGAGCTTTACGAGGCCGATGACACTGAGTATCAGAGCGAATCTACTCAAAGTCAAATCTTGAGATATCGCAAGCGAAGTCTCCATGCGTCTGACGTTCTCTTCTGACTCTAAATAAACAGGGATAGGAGAAGGCGACGGTGAAGACGATACTCCATTATTTGATGTCCCGACATTGCCTGTGGTGGATAACAGGGGTGTCCGTTCTGTTATTTGTCGTGGGCTCCTCATCGGCGTTGTCGACATGAAAGAAGGCTTGAAAAGGTATCTAAATACCGTGTTGAAGAGAGGAAGGAGGTATTTGATGGAGAGAATTCCAGTGATGAATAATCCCGCGTCAAGTAAGCTGACCTAGAGTATTCAAATTACGGTCGTCAAATCATCGGCCCACGAGAAAACAGAGATACTCACCTCAAGAGAGGCAGGGGATACACCAGTAAGAGGCTCGCTGAATTCTCCCAAAAGCCCCATTGAAGAAGCACACAACATCCAAATGCCCAGAACCAATAGTGTCCAAAACAGTGTCCACCTTCTCGTCCTCGGTCTCGCTTTCATTTCAGGTTCTTCTTCGGCCTCTTCAACTTCAACTTCCTCCCTCGTTGAAGTAAAACTTCTATTCTCAACCAGAACCCACTTCAGATAAGCGAAATATAGACCCCAACATCCTAATACCACCAAGACGAATTGCAAGGTTTGGCTTTCTTTGAGGTACTCTGATATGAAGGAAGCAAATGGGTACGCAACGAATGATAAAACGATGAGTGAACCGAACCGTTTAGATCTAGTGAGGGGTGTATATTTCGGATTCGTTGTGATATAGGAAAGGCCAGGATAACTAGTCGCGTCCGCTATGAAGGCCAACTGGGTGGATTGAATGGTGTAAATGCTTCCTCCTAAACCTTTGACTATCCCTGAAAGAAATAACATATGTTTCGTCCTAAAAGGAAAGTGTAGCAGAGCTACGAAAAACAAAACATGTCAGTGAACGGTCACATTGTTACTCTTCGTCAGAGAATGTGCATGTACTATTCGCATCGACATTCGCTGTCCTCTGCAACAGAATAGTTCTTCAAAAATCACGATAAACGTAATTTTATGACAGCAGCACACCTGTTCTGCCCAAATTCTACGCAATACATATACGATTTACTGATATTACTCACCTGCAGCACAAACACCCAAGTCACCGACTAGTCCAATAAGACCCACAGCAAACAAAACCCATTTTCTTCCTTTCGAATCACTCAGCCTTCCCCAAACCCTCGAGACCAATACACTGCAGCTCACGACCAAACTCCAATAAATCAGAATGTCAAGTTCTTTCGACTCTAAGACGGGAAGGGTATCACATAGATCATTCTCTGGTATATGAGGTGGAGCCTTTAACGACCATCTTTCGCATTCGATTGCTTTGAACAGTGATGGAATAGGATGGTATGTTGAGGCTGCTAAAAGGGACGATAGGAATATGTGAGGCGATAGTGCTAGCGGTGTCGCTCGCCATGATGACCCTGTCCCAATCAACGTAGACATCCTATCGACTAGTTTGATAGTACTGGAATGAAAATGAGAGCGTTTTGTTGGAACCAGCCGGCTGAATGAGTAAGAGAATCTAGCACGAGGAGTTCAGTTAGAATTTCTGTGGGACCTGCCTATCTTGAGGTTTAAGTTCGAAGAAAAGGAGTTCTTGAAGATATCGTTGTATGAGTACCATGCAAAGTAGGAGAAGAAATGGATGAAGAGAGTGAGAGATCGAAGTGGCCGTCGTGGTTTTATGCAACGAGACAATTTCAAGCGCAGTAGCGGCGCTACCTCAGAATAGCAATGAGCAGAAACATGGTGGACCTGATTTGTTCTTGTTCGTTCGGTAGGACGATGTGAAAGGTTTGTACTTTTGGTAAGTTGGTTTCACGATAACATAGTGTTGGGATAGCTATTGACAGTGATGGATATTGGATTGGATAGACAGCGTTAGCAGTCGCAATACCAAAGATCTACCAGAAGGATGTCGCAATAATCAATTCAAGTATCACCGAGACCGATGTCACAATAACAGGGAAAATCTAGTAATTCAGTCTTCGGATTCTATCTAGTACATCGACAGTAACAGATAGCATCATGTCAATTCCAAGAAACGGGCTTTACACGAACGATAGCAAACACAGAAAGAAACGTATATATGTATTGTACACTTTGATTCAGACGGGAGAAAAGCGGGGATGTAACACTACGGTAACGATGATGGTTGGATGTTTATCGACCGTATCTGTAAAGAAAGAAAGACAGATGAGGGTGAAATCATTAGCAAGAAACATGCAGACGCACTTCTGTAACTCCCATTCACGATTATCGAGAGGACAGACGTTTCTGGTCTTGAGCCATCGCGAGATACAATGGAAGTGGAATGCATGCTAGGTATCCAAGAGGTTAGTATTGTCGTATTTGATGACCTTAACAGACTGCAAGAGATGAAGACCGATCCTCACGTTACAGATACCCCAAGCCGCGTTGCACTCTTCACTTGTTGCCGAGACTTGGTTTGCTTGACAGTCAATGCCTGTACAACAACAGGTGAGCAAGATAATATTATACATAACATCGATAGAAACATACAAAGATCCATGATGTGGTTTCTGCAAATGGCGCAGTTGTCTACAACGATATCTGGAGAGAAATGGCAATCAGTATCGTTCAATGTAATCGTGTAGTGGACTATAGCCTACCCCATGCCCATAATGCGACAGCATTCCACTGAATACAGGATTTAACCACCAATATACGCCATATACAATATGTGGATTGGATTACATACCTTCTTGACCTCAAACCTCTTCTTTCCATCGTCTTTGCCCTTCGACTTTTTGACAACAGCAACTGGAGCGGGCGCGGGAGGATCAACATCCATGTCAGCCATTATAAGAGTAGTTGACGGGGTGGATTTGGGAGGGAAGACAAGTAAAAGGAAGTGGCGAGACTTAAGTAAGACCGTGGAGGTTATAAGCTGGGGACAGCAGCAATGGCCGCGCGCCTAGTACATAAGATCTAAAGTGTGATATTCAAGTTTGATTGTCACTGGCACATGTCACACCTTCTAACTTGTACCACTACCTATTTGCCACTCGAAATGTCAGAAACAAACAATCAGAGACTCATCCAGGAATTTTACACGTGTTTTCAGGTCTCTAAAACTGGTGCTTCCTCACGTATACTCCTGGGTCAAAACATTCACCTGAGCGTATTCTGCCGCCTTTCCTCTTTCCTTTTATCGCAGACTTGACCTCTCGTCTCGAAAAATTGAAGGATCAAGGAGACGTATCTAATAATGACCTGAATGGGTTGACTTTGGATATCACCGGGCTGAGAAAGAGCTTAACAGACGCCACGGTCTACCTTAACATACCTTCGTATGATCTCAGGCTGTACGAGGAGGTGAGTTCATAGCAGTATTCAATGAACATAGATCCTGACGGTTTTATGTAGGCTTTGAAATCATTAGAACAATCCTTGGATGAGATTAGAACTTCCTTTGCTCCTAAACCAAAGTTCTCTTTCAAGCGGAGCAAGCCAGCGACCACTCCATCTTCAGTTATCTCTCCGTCACCTGCACCATCTGGGACATCGTCAGGACCTCATCCTGTCTCGCCTCCTGAAGGATCTACAAATCGGTTACTTCTATTCAATCAGTCGAAGAAATATCTAGACTGGACTTCATTACCGTCCAATTCATCTTCGGATCTAACAGTTTCGAATTTGGATCATTGCATCGTGAACTTGGTAGGCGGAACAGAAGAGCCAACACAGAGCATAACAGCTCTCCACGTCCAAAATCTGCAAGATTGTGTATTGATTCTTCCACCATCTATCGATGGGAGTGCTCTATTGCATGACTTGAAGAGATGCACGATCATATTAGGATGCCATCAGGTAGGTTATCGTCTTCTTAATGTTAATGTCTGCTTTATGTTTAGAAAATATCTTTATTTTGAATCTAGTTCCGGATGCATAGTTCGACCTCTGTCAACGTGTATCTTTCTATTTCTTCAAATCCTATCATCGAGCACTGTTCTGCGGTCGCATTCGCCGCGTATCCCCCTGAACTCTCCAAGAGCGCTATCCCAGTGGCTGATGTATATTTACTTCTCTATCATCATCTCTCTTTTTTGACGCAATTATATATAGAGCAAGCATCTATCTGTTCAAGACTTTACACATATCCGAGCCACCCCTTCACCGAACTGGAAGGCCTTACCCTCAAGTGAGACAATCAGTGCAGAGGACTGGGGGATGATCTCTACAATAAGGGGTCCAATTGGAGGGGATAGATTAGAGGAGGTTTTAGCCAAGTTGCTCCCGAAGTCATGAGGATATTTGTCGCCCACAAACCGGAAAGATATGGCTCTCTGGAACGATTCTCATAAAGTACACGCCCAACTCCTGCAGCATTGCCTGCGTATGCTCCACGTATTTTATCCTTGGTTGTAGGATATCGGCGTTCAAATTAACATTCCTGATTCATTTCACATATCTGCCTGACGCCATCAACCCTTGCCGTTGATATTTTGAGGTCAAGCCGTGTCCTGCTGTCTCTCAAGCCGACACACCAAGTACAAAAGACCTGGATTGAACATCATCATGTTTGGGAGACCCCCATCAATCATTCGTGTGTTACTTAACCCGTGTCGTTCTGATGATACCTCATAGATCATACCTTCGTCTTCTACTATCGGTCCTTGTCGATTAGTGGTTAGATCATCACGTTGTGGCTCATTCGCAATATCCGTGAAGACGGAGGCTCGAATCCTCCCTGGGACATTATTTTTTCTATCAACCAATTCTCATGTACTCGTACACATCTTGCCAAGTAGACTGGGAAGAATAAAACGGCATAAGATAAAGATCCATCTTCAAGTAAAGTCTTTTATTTTAGGATGAATATTCAAGTTTTTACTCTTTCAAATTTACTGCAAAATACAACCCTCTTGTACATCGG
The DNA here is from genome assembly GCA_022606235.1 of Abortiporus biennis. Lineage (NCBI taxonomy): Eukaryota > Fungi > Basidiomycota > Agaricomycetes > Polyporales > Podoscyphaceae > Abortiporus > Abortiporus biennis. Next base: position 1,011,431 of record JABYQP010000004.1, on the reverse strand, counting down.
AATCTCCTCTAAGCAGAAATTGATTGAAGGCAGATTGAGCGGTTGGTAGCCTCGTGGTGATAGACGCTAATTACCGTTTACAGTAATTACAGCACAGGGCGAATGGTTGTGCATATCTTAGCCAGCGACTGCTTCGATGCAGCATTGAACATCGTCCTTCTCAGCTTCAGTCTATCTGTCAATCCTACTGGTGTCTTCAATATTATCCCCCTCCCAATAGTTCTGACATTTCAAGCGGGTATCAGATCTGGAGCCCTCGATAGTCTTGCCTAGACATCGTAAATTGGGAGAGTGGTAGATCCCTCACTCGACCACCATGTCAATCACAGCGAGCTCGGGCACCAATGGCTCGCATATACACCGTCGAAAGTCAAGCAGGGAGGAAGACGATAACGTCGTCGTAATTCCAAGTTCACCGCCGGCTGTACCAACTCTGAAGACACCTCCAATCCATGACTTTACAAGCAAAACTAATGGGAATGGAATCTCGCCTTCGAGCAACGGAGATTTTGGGGATGCGGTCGCTTCACTGAAGGCTAGTAATATTATATCAAGCAATGGTGGAAATGGAGTAGCAGGCTATCTTGACCCACTACTGTCTGAACGTCCTCGCGTCAATTCGACACCTTCTGCTCCTCAACCAATCCCGCAAGTCCCTGTTTCCCCATCGTACCCCTTGCACCACCCCCCCTCTGCTGGGCCGTACCGCACAAGCTTTGCTGCTGCTTCTCGTCCCCCGCCATTGAACAGCCCTTTCAATCCTCATCGTCACCAACCACCTGCCTTGCGTCAATCGTTCTCCCTGCCCGCTCATTCAAGTCGCGACTCCCATTCTCGTAATCGTTCAGTGTCGGGCCCATTTTCACCCATTTCCCCTTCACCACTTTCTGTCTCGTTTCCACCTTCGATCTCTGAGCCTCATCAGGTGTCCAATCATCATCATGCGAGAACATTTTCATCTTCTCTAGCATCATCTTCGACTGCTCCAGAGTTACATAACCCATTCCAAGCAAACCCTTCATTCTCGAATTCAAGTTCCAATGTTAGTGGAATGACACCCTCGACTTCTACGTCATCGTCTTCCTCTGCGTCTTCTTCATCAAGAAGACATTCAAGACTTCATTCCAGGAATTTGTCGATATATTTTCCTCGCCCAGGTTCCATACCTTCAACCTCAATAGCCGAAGACGGAACACAAGAGATTGATTTCAGTCCATCCGCCAGTTCTCTCCCCAGTGGTGATAGTGGAGTACTCATGCCGTCTGTGTCATCTCCAGGTCCAGGACAAAGATCATTCCGAGAAGGGTTCACTTTTGGAGCTAGGCCACCTTCACACTCACTTCCTATGCCTGAAATGATACCTTCCAAAGCCACAGTTGCGGCTCGAAGAGGTCATCATCACAAGCATTCGCTTTCCCATAACTTCTTTTCGTTCTTGGAACCCGGCCAACACCATAGTGATGAGGACTTGCATACGAGCCCTACTCCGACCCCTGTTAGTCCTTGGGCCCCTTCTTCAACGATCAAACAAGGAGATGAACAACATACGCATGATCATAGTCATAGCCACCACGACCATTCACATTCACACTCGCATCCAAAGGATTGCGACGACCATCAACACGAACACCACGAACATGATCATGATCATGACCATTCCCATTCTGCGTCTCACTCACATTCACACTCGCATTCCCATTCACATGGCCACACATCCGTACCGTCAAAATTAGTTGAGACCTCCATAGGATCACTAAATGCCACTCCACACATAAGCCCTATAGCACTCTCCATGTCAGTAGTTCAGTTCGTTCTAGGAGCGATGCTTTGGGTTCAAGGACAGCAAATCGGCTCTTTGAGTTGCACAGGGTTGGGATATTGGGTGGTTTTCGACTCATTTGGTTTGTTTTTGAGGAGGGTCTTGCCGAATTGGTTAGAAATGCCTAGCATGAAGGATCCTATCGCTAGACAGTTCGGGTAAGATCTCCTTTTTTTCAATAATGCAGCGCGAGACTTACATTTTTTGGGTAGGAATGCAAGAGCAGAGACACTTGCAATTTATGCTCAGAGCATATATCTTGTGTTTGCTTCTGTGTACGTATTCAAAGAGATGATCGAGCATCTCTTGCTATCGTCGGGAGAAGGACATCATCATCATGCTGGCGATGAAGTCACAGATATCTTCGGGTCAGTAGTATTCTTCATTCGCAATTAGGAGTTGTTGAGTAATGTGTTTATCTAGGATCGAATTCCCTCCTGTTCTTTTATCGACAATACTCCTGTCACTTCTCGTCTCAGCAATTGGCTTTGACAATCATGCAAAGATTGCATCAAGTACGTCTCTTGTTTTGTTTTTTTGTGTGATTACATCATTAACGACGCAAATGTAATGAACAGTTGCTGGCAATCATATTCCACCTATACCTTCATTGCTACCATCTCGCTATCGATACCGTTCATCGTTAAACTATACCTACCCAACATACCTCGCTAATCTGCTCTCAAACCCGTACACTCTTTCACCTGTACTTTTTTGTGCTTCTATCCTCTATTCTTATATTTTCTTACCAAAGTATGTTCCGTGACTGCACACTTTGATTTGATTAGTCCATTAAACCACTAACATATGTTTTTCTTGATCTAGATTCCGGCATCGACCCTTCGACTTGTACCTCGCGTGTATTGAATCAATCGTTACCTTCATACTGGCTTATGCTGCGGCCGTGAAGTTGGGTGCTGTTCTGCTTCAAACGGCGCCTTCAAGAGGACTTCCAGGTGGCCGCATGGAAGCTTTTTTGCGTGCCATGAGAGAGGTGATGCCGTCCATTTCTTGTCATCGTTTCCTTCTCCACTAACTTCTCCACCTCCACTTTTCTTTCAAACGCCAATGAACCACTACAGATTGAACGACATCCTCAAATAATGCACCTCCCAGCCCCTCACATTTGGCAACTCACGCCAACGTTAATTAGGCCCGACGGATACGGAGCTAGACATGTGAAATCGTTAGGACCAACTCAACGATTGATTGTGACGATTAGTTTACATGTTCAGAAAGATCTTGACGATGGTGAAGTTTTGAAGTTGACGAAGTGGGCATGGGAGAAATGTATGAGTGGTTTGAGGTTAGGGAATGGAGATTCGAGTGGGATCGGGGAATGTGAGGCTTTGGTTAATGTTGGAATCGTCAGAGGGTAGTACAGTAGCGCTGGAGGATGGATGGTGTTTTTGGATTGTTTCGAAGTTTCTTAGGTATAGTAAATATAGTTTTTTGTTCCACTTTTTATCTGTTTATCCGTTTTTTTTCTCCTCTTCACTCTCTCCCTTTTTCCTTGGGATAGAATGACCGCTTTTGTGAATTACGTCGGGGACTAAGCTTGCAATTGGTAATTTTGCTTCATTGGATAAGATTGTCTGAATGATGATATGGGTTACATTCACAGATGATCTATACAATCTCCTTCGGTCGGTGACAAGAGCTCCCTTTGTACATATATGTAAACAGCTGAACATTGGAGAAACTTAGAAAATAGTAGAATAAGTAAGATGTAGCACACCTTACGCGCTATAGTCACTTATTGATGAACGAACGTGGATCATATACAATTTAGAGAGTCCACAGGTAACGGTAGGTCCAACTAGGTATCAGCAGAGGCATTTAAAGTAGCAAGTGGCATCGCTACTTAGTAACACTTCAGGACCTATGTGCACGAAGATGGCGATGACTTACAGGCCTAACAGTGAATTTTCCTCGTATTGGATGCAACAAGTTCAATGGATGTCGCCCTGAACTTTCGTGACATGTCACGTCATCAGAAGCGACAATTTAGGTGCACACGTAACATCCGCCGCAGTGAAAGGGCAACTTCTACTCAAAAACGTACAAGTCGTAGAAAATCGCTCCTAACCTCCTCACTTTTCTCAAATCAATCGATATGCCACTAGTTTGCAGCACCTGCAATTCATTTGTTCCAAACAAATCTGAACCTCCCGCCATCTCTTGTCGAGTAGATCGCCTTCAGCACCTTGATAGGGAGAGCAGTTTTAACTGACGGTCTGTGCTGCGCCAGGGTATTGTCTTTACGCACGTAGTAAAAACTTGTTGGAATAGACGGTCCTCCGTAGATACCACAAGTTTCACATTGCTCTATTGCCTGTGTACCCAAGTAACTTCTGTCAACATAGAGGCAAGGAACAAGAAAAGGACTATTGCAATCGAAGAAGACAAGCATAATTTGTGTTGATGCACATATGACATGGAAACGTTCGACTCCGATATCAATAGTAGGCAGTACAAGCTTCACTTCTTCCCAGAGCCTTTCCCGCCAAACGATTTCCCTTCAAACCCAGGACGGGATTTTCCTTTACCAGACGGACCACCTTTAGATTTCGCCTTGGGTTTTGCCTTGATACCTTTACGTTTATCATTTCTTCTTTCATTCCTACTTGCGAGATTGTCTGCACGTTTTTTCTGTTTGGCGGCCATAGATGTTTGAACTTGTTCTTTCCTTTCATCCCTGTAAAATAAATGAGTGAATGAGTCTCAGTGAGCCGCGGCTGGGAGGAAGCTGAAAAGAAAACCTACCAAGCTTTCTTGCTCTTCACTTTCAACTTCTCCTTCCTCTTGACCGCTTTCTTCAATTTCGCCTCATCGTCGAAAATCTTGACACCTTCCATTCTGGCTTCCGCCTTTTGCCATTTCTCTTTTTCTTCTTTTTCTTTCTGTTTATCAGAAGGTAACGAAGATAGTTTGGCTTTTCGACTTTGAAGTTGAGTTAAAGCTTGAGCTGGATTGGAGGAAGTTTTGAGATTCGAGTGAGAGTGTGAATGAGATATATGAGCATGAGAGGTCGAAGTTGTTGGGAGAGAGTATGCGACTGTGGTATGCGACGGTGGGACGTGAGATTTGGAAGACGACGATTCGGGTACAAGAAGTTGGTTCTAAAATGGTGAAATGGTAAGCAAAAATAATCATTGAACTCTCCATCTCGCCTTACTCTCCATCTTGCCTGTGACATAAAGCATGAAATAAAGAAAGAAAACATACCTTAGCTTGAGATCCCTTGACATTATGTCCACTTTCCCTCTCCTTATCCTTCCCTTTCTTCCCGTTATTTTTCTTCTCCTTCTCTCTCGCAATCTTCTCCCTGGTCTCTTTCCTCCTGCGTTCTCTCATCGCAGCTCGCTGTCTCCTTCTCTCCTCAATCAACTCATCTCTACCTCCCGCATCATCGTCCCCCCAATTGCCACGACCACCTCGACGTAAAGAGGCCATACGAGAGTGAAGTTTTTCTCTTAATGCTTGGATACCTCCTGACTGAGGCATAGGTACCAAATTTGTTTCACCTAACATTTCTCCTTCCTCTTCATCATCGCCGTCTTCCTCCTCAGAATCCCCCACACCCGAATCCTCTCCATCGTCATCTTCGTCACTGTCAACTTCAAATGCAACATCAACCTTCATAACATCTTCATCTTCATCATCCCCAGAATCATCCTGAACGGCTTTTCGTTTGCCTTTTGTTTTCTTAGAGGTTGTTGCTGAGGATTGCTGTTGAGCTTCTTGCTGAAGTTCAAGGATGGTCTTGTTGTTCGCCGGGTCAAGCTAAGTATCGAGGAAACATGCGCAAAAGATGGTATAAGAAATTCCGATAGAGACATGGGGAAAGGAATCAGAATCAAACCTTTTCACGTTTGGCTTTCTTAGAAGCTTCCTTGATAGCTTGTTTTGGTGCCTTTAGTTTCTTGCTGTTCTTTTGGTATTTAGAAGCAATCTGAAAGACAAAAACGTAGTCGATAGATGTAGAAGGTTTCTCAACAAAAAAATAGAAAATACGTACCTGTTCCTCTGAAAGTTCTTGCACCAAGTAATATTTTGCAGGAATGAGATTTAAGAGAGACTCGAAGGTAGCATTGTGGGTTTCAAGGGAAGCTTGAAGTACGCTCGTCGGTGTAGGCATGTTTGCAGACTCGCCCAGTGGTCTTTGAGTGAAAGTAGCGTTGTGAACCGTGAACGAGGTGAAGCATTGAAATTTGGAGACTTTCCTTTTCGAAACGTGTGAATTTAAGGAGGATGGTGATAGACGCCAGGATGTCGAAATCCCAGGCAAGCGATAACTTGACGGTTCGTGCGCATTTCATTGTTAAGACGTTCGATTCATCGCAGATGTAAGTAAATGAACATAGTGCATTAAATAAGGTATATCAAACAATAAACCCTCTGAGGAAATAACTCTAAGATCGATATAGACACACACATGGATGAAAGAGAAGGGCAGGCATATAAGTGACGGAACGCAGTGGATGGCATGAGATGGTCAAATAAATAGAAACATAATGTTGAATGGAGTGCATGTAGATGAAAGGATATGAGATGAAAGGATATGGGATGAAAGAATGTGGGATGTGGGATGAAAGGATATGGGATGAAATAAATATGGAGAGAGGCGAGGGTATAACGATACTCGAAATCAATAAAACAAACAGTCTAGTATGCAGTATTCTTGACGTCGAGGAATGGGTCCTTGGGCAATTGCGTGATGAACTGTATGGCAGACAAAACGCCACTAGCAGCCAGAGATTGGTGGAAAGTGTAGACATTTGGAATCACAGCACACTTGTCTGTGTGCCACCTCAGAATTTCAGCCTTGAAGACAGATCTTCGTTCCTCGGGCTTGACGTTGCGATATTCAAAGTAAGCGCGGTAGAACTCCTTGATGTCTTCCATTGTTATCTCCTCCGGGGAACTAATTCGCTTCAGTAGAGGCCACGGAACCTCCGTGAACGTAAGAGGAGTCGCATGTCGAGCTAATCCATTGTCTATGTATGACCAAAGAGTGTCATAGCGGCGAGCCCAGTCGGTGTTAGATGTAGGGTTGGTGAGGTACTGATCAGGAGGGGAGGAAGGCGGCGGTTGTGGTTTTGGTGCGGTGTTCTGAGGAGCTTGAGAGAAGCGTGGTTGATGGGATTGATGGGAGTAGGAGGAGGTGTTAAAGAAGGGTGGAACGTTGTGATTCGCATTGGTGGATCCTTGCTTGTGCTTGATCTTCTCCAACTCAGAGTTCAGCTGGTCTACGAGGTTGTTGGCCTGATCCAGCTTCGACTGAAAAACGTCTCTTTCCCGCTGCGCCGCGTGCACCTCGTTGAGAAGTTGTTGCTTGAACATCTCATGCTGTCGAACCATCTCCTCCAAGTTCGTCACGGTACGCTGCGAGAAACGAAGCTCGTCAATAACACGCTGATGAGCCTGCTCCTCCTGATACAACCTCTGTTGTAGGTTGGATGCAGACTGACGTGCGGCGTTAAGGTCGGAATTGGCCCACCCCTGTTGGCGTTGAGCATCGTTGAGCTGACCGATGAGAATCTGTTCTGCTTGTCGGTGTCGTTCCTCAGCTTCCGCCAATGCCTGCGATACCAGCGCCCTCTTCCTCTCTACCTCCCGAAGCTCCCTATCAATAGCCCGTGCTTTCTCCTCCAGCTTCCGCGCCTTTACTCTTTCCTTATCTGCTACCGTCTCGAACTCCTTTGCTTTACGAGATGCTTTCCTGGCACGCTTCTCCGATTCCTCAGCCTTCCGCAACATCTTTTGTGAAAACCTGAGAGCCCTACGCAGAGCCTCCGTCTTCGTTTCGGACGCACCGTTGCCCACATCCTGAGCAGATCTGGAACGCTTACTGTCACCTAGCAATTCACGGATGCTGTCGACATCACTGAGACTACCGAGAGATTCCTTCAAAGTTTTCGGTTCTATATCCCGAAACAAGGACCTGGAACGTTGGCGACTGACGCGTTTAGAACGCTGAGGACCGCTTGCTGGGGGGATGGGTGGTGTAAAGAAAGAATCCGAATCGGATTGGGCGAGTGGTCGTGTTCGTGCCTTGGGTGTCGTCATGTGAACATCCGATGAGCTAGATGCTTCAGGTGCAGGAGTTTTTGTACGACACTCCGAAAGCGAGGAGACAGAGGAGTCAACAGGAGGTCCACCAGGGACCTTCATCCTGTGATTGGGAGTGGGGGTAGATTCTTTTGCGACTTCCGAGTCGGCCACAGATGAGTCGTCCACAGATGAGCCGTCGGAACTAATCGAATCAAGGGAAGATGTTCGAGCAGAGAACACTGCCATTGTTCAAGAAGAGCGGGGTTGAATCTAAAGTGAGGGAGGAGGCAAGGCCAAAGGGCGAAACTGCTGGACAATGGAAGTGGTGATGGGGGAAAAGAAAGGGAGTTGGCGCGCAGTTCACGGTTTTTATATTTCCTGTGGCCGTTTAGCTCACGTGAGTTTGTTGACAAGACCTGCAACTTTCGCGTCGCGGTTGAACCTATCCCACGATATCACGTATTCCCGATAACAGATCACGCTTAGAAGGCTGGCGCATATCGATGGCTTGCCAGAGACAACATTCTTTTCCAGTCAGGCGAGTAATTTCGTTCGCCAACAAGGTAGTGACTTTGTCGGCCACAGGCCAAAAATACAAGTTGGACAATCCCGCTGAGATGGACATTTGAAAGTAGAGTAATCTTGAACTTTGGCCAAAGCGACATGTTGCATCTGCGCTGGCAGACAAAAAATAACATAATTGAAGGAAGACCGCAATTCGGGGAGGAGAGGGTTAGTCTGCGAGTACCCTTGAACCGTTCGTCGCTATCCTGGAAAATAGCGGGCAACTCCATGATAACGCATGCTTATATTTTGCCTCTATATCTCTTCTCCATGAAAACCGCGAAATGACCTTATGGAAGTCATGGTAGACCGACGCATGGGCCAAGCAGCGCAAGTCTTGAACCGGAGGCGCCTAATAAACGGAGCGCCGGAGCTGTATGTTGATCACGCGCATCACGTGGTTCTCTTTGTGCGTTTGAAACACCGTTGTTCGAATTCACAACTACCAACTTGGCAAGGATAGAATCAGCGAAATGTTTCGCATCATGCAATGAAACAAGGTGAGGCAAAATATACACACCAAGGTAGATTTACTGAATTTCAAACTATTCATCTATAGCAGAAGACAGTAGAATTCATGACGCGACTGTGGTTGTAGGGCACAATACTGCCTGCTACAGTTCCTTGACCTTCCAAGTCCTTGACATTCTTCGCCAATCAATGATCTCGTGGTAGAGATGTCGATACACAGCTATCCGGGGCGTATTGTATGGCCACTACGCCGTCGACTGTATCGCATGCGCCAACCGGACATCTCAATAATGCACCACGATTGGTCGTCCGTACTTCCAAAAGCCTTCCTCTTCGGCAAGCATTGCTCTTGAAGTCCTCGACAAGTTTTGTTCTCTGCCTTCCGTTTGTGCATCTCATAGCATAGAAATCCAATCGCGAAGAGGATGCTCTCCAATCCTGGATTTCTACGACTCGGGGAGGGGCTTGGCTGAATAACATGATCCGCGATCCAGGAATAGAGGATTTTGTACCAGGTAATGTGATAGTGATGCTCGACAATGATACTGAAACAGAGTTGACGACCGCCTGAGGTATTGGGGATGGCAGGTAACGTGGAGGTGAATACCACGGGACCTCTGAGAGTAAGATACAAAGGATCGCCACTTGATGCATTAAACCTACTTCTCGCATCAATCGTCGTCAACACAACTTTCGTCCACTCTGATAGGAGCATTCACCTCTTGACTAGCACCCGTTCTCTTATGGTCAATTCTTGGCTACCCGAAATCCTACTGCGGCGTTCGAACAAAGTTGGGAGGGGGATTGTCCCTTCTCTTGACTCGCATTCTCGTTTTTAAAGCATGAAGAGAATCCTCTGATTTCCTGAGGCCAATGCCTTTGGAATGTGGATAGGGTTGTTTCTTCTCTGGTAAGATGGTATGGAAATGGAAGCTCAGTACATCCCAGAACAGCAGCGCGCGGAGTTCAAGAGGACCTCTTGTATAGCGTACTGTATAGACATAAGACATTTTTGGTTCGCAAAGCAGTGTACGCATACTATTCACCTTCTGTAATCCATAGCAGCTCGGCTCCATACGAGATGTCATAATTCAGGGAATTCGTTCATGTATGTTCCTCAATGTATCCTGGCACCTGCATACCATGGATATATGTGAAGGTGGCCTCTGCTTAACTCGGTGCATCGCATTCATCCCGAAGATTGAGTAAAAACTCAGTACAAAGATCCGTTTGCGTTGTTGCCCTCAAGGGTTCCGTATAGTTTTTGCCGTCAAAGCTTCGTTCGTGGGTCTGACAACAAGTCCCGAGCGTAACCAGATGCGATGTATAACAGAGTAGAGAGAAGCAGAGTGCTCAGACTAGAGTGTTATCAAGTTCTTTGTTTTTGATAGTAAGTTGTGGTTCGTAGCTTTGATGACTGGCGTCAACCGCTCTTTCTCACCAACCTCGATGCTCTCGCTATCTAGAATATCGAGTTTCGACGACGAACTTCCTCTATGCGAATGAGTAACTATAGAGGTCTGAACTAGAGACTATCTCTTCCTCGCATACCTCACCTCAAGCTCAAGTGGAGGACCTTTACTTCCAATTTGTCCACCAGCTACTATCGTTCTTCTTTTCTTCGTGAGTTTTATAATGAGGAAGTTCATCGATAGACCGTATCCGAGTTTGATACTTGAGGCTGATTCGGTCCTTTTGCACGTATAATTACAGTACATACCTACATGGTATCAAGTATACCGCGTATACTCTCGTATACTATTACTACGATGAATACGAACAAATCGCGGCATTTTCCGGTTTATGTTACCAAGTCGGAGTTACCAAGACTGCATGCAGCCTGAGGCTGGCGGTTATGTTTACAAGAGCCCTTCAAGAAGTTCAATCTTTCAAAGTGGCAACCGTACACCCTTCCAGTGGTTTTTTGAACCTCCTCCGAGTCGTTCAGTACATCTCCAAATACGAATACCACGCGAAGTATAGAATGGACAGCTAACCTTTGGCACTGTTGGTGTTACAGACTGTGCCATTGAGGCACAATTTCATTCAGCAGGCTGCGTTAAAAATACGCGTTCGAAACTATTGCTTAGCTGGCATGAAACTGGGTACAACCACTGGTAGGCTCAGTCAAGAGATGTATGTTCCTCGATCGTTCTTGGCATTCTCACGTCGTGCTAAACATCCTTGTTATAGATGGCAAAACGTTCTGTTCACACAAACCACTAATCCGTCGGTGGGTAGATAAGAATAGGCTTAACAACCTTCAGTTTTGGATACTTATCTAGCTGATATGTAACAAGTTCACAGTGACGCGAGCTCGGTGAAAGCTCGGTTGCTTGAAATGAGGTCGGTACTGAATATTACAATGATATCCCTTGTATCCCGGACGTTACAAACAAGGCATCATGCCGTCGCTTTGAAGTCGGTGAGTAGACTTGTCAAGTTGATAGATCCGCAGTGAAGGGACAAAGTTCTAATATTACCTTGTTGTGCTATGAAAGTACAGTGAACGTTAACTTGAAAATGATTCCATGAACCAGTTTATAATCGACCGTAAACATCTACAAGCCGTATCTAGACCGATAAGATCTATGCTATCATTCTTCCGATGGTAAGTACAGGTAACTTAATATTTGGTCTCCATCGACACCCGGGTTGTTGTATTCATGCCATTCAGGCTATATCCTCTTTACATGTGCTCGTTGATGCCTGGTTACTATGTTGAGAGATTTTTCAACGGTCCGTTCAGGTCCGGCGGAATCCCTCCGACAATCATCAACTTTTTGCGGACTACAACGTACCTCTTCAGATCTTCGGGCTGCATACTAGAGAAACAGCAGAAGTTGGATCTTGATGAATATCACAGTCCCAAAAACTAATAGGAACTCGAAGGACAGATGGTGCTTCCCATTTGCTCGTTATACTCATTCTTCTCCCGTTGATTTCAGATAGTGAGAGTGTGACAAAGGCTCCTCCACTCTGTGTAAAATTTACCCGATAATTCTGGACAGGGGAATCTCATGACTACCGGTGAGTGTGTGGCATCCGACATCCATTTTTCGTAGACGATTGTACGTGTTTTGATGTTCCATGTACCTTCTAGGTAACGCAAAATTCGTTATTGAGAAAGGGATGATTATTAACGGACCATGCTTGCTGGTAACGACTTCATATAAAAACCCTACTTGTGTCGACAATTGAACTCCAACCCACTCGCAAAATCGCAAGTAGCACCACTGGTTCTGTCAAGAACCTTCGAATTGATACACTTAGTCATGTTGTCTACTCGCACACAAGGACTTTTTTCACTCTTGGTTCTCGCTTGCGGGCTGGTCAATGCTGCATCCGCCGCCTCTCACTGTACCGGTACTATCTCTTCCTTGGATGATGTCGACGCCGCCGTCGCATGCACAACTGTCAACATCAACTCTTTCACTGTTCCCGCTGGCAAGACTTTCAACCTTGATCTTGCTACAGGGACTACGGTGAACATGTGTATGCCATTTCATTATAATCCTGATAACTTCTATGTTGATGCTGAACTTTTTCTTCTTCCAGTGGGAGATATTACCTTCGGAAACAAGACTTGGGCGGGTCCGTTGTTCCAAGTCAGGTAAGCCTCTTAATTGGCTATTATAGCGATGTGTATGATACTCATGGAAGATTAGCGGAAAGAGCATTACATGTCAGTCGATTCGGTTTACGTTTATAACCTGTTATGCGATACGGCAGAGTGCTGATCGTTCCGTCTACTAGTCAATGGTAATGGACACACTTTCAACGGAAACGGTCCTTTCTACTGGGTTGGTACTTGATAATCTTCATGGTCACAATTTACTGACGAGTTTTGTAAAGGATGGTAAAGGTGGTAACGGTGGTGTTACCAAACCAGCCCCCATGATGAAGTACGCGCTTTCTATTATCTTCAATTTACGGTTTCACATTGTTCTTAACTATAAACTTGGCATAGAATTAAGATTTCAGGAACTTACAGCGTACGTTTTTCCTTGGACGGTTTATATCATTTCTTATATTGTTCAATGCTAACCGGAAGCATTACAGAATGTCAAGGTCTTGAACTCCCCCGCACGCGTTTACAGTGTTTCCAATCCTGCTGCATTGACGATGTCGAGTTTGACAATTGATAACTGTACGGATTTCATTCATTATTTTTCATTCATAATCGTTTCTTTATACTTCAATTCACAGCTCTTGGAGACCAGCCGAACTCAAAGAGTAGTGGAAAGGCTGCAGGTCATAATACTGACGGGTTCGATTGCAGTACCACCAATCTTGTTATCCAGGATAGGTAAGTTTTATGATTTGTTGTCCATTATCGAGACTAACCTTGTGAAATTATCGCAGCACGATCCATAATCAAGATGACTGTCTTGCTATCAACAAAGGAAGCAATATCACTTTCCAACGTAACTCGTGCACTGGTGGACACGGTATTTCCATTGTCAGTTCATTTTAACCATTTCCTATTCTTTTCTTTGGCTAAAACGCTGGCAATTGCGTTCAAGGGTTCCATTTCCGGCGGTGTCACTGTTTCCAACATCAACATTATTGGCAACACAATCACCAACAAGTGAATTTCAGCCCTCAAATAATTTCATTATTGACGTGGATGTTGATATTCCTCTCTTTCTGCCTCCAGCGATCAAGCTCTTCGAATTAAGACTGATGCAGACGCTACTGGTTCTACTGTCTCTGGAATCACATACACTGGTAACAAAGGTACTGGCTTGAAGAAATACGGTGTCATCATCGACCAAGTACGATTTCATTCATCTCAAAATAGAAATCACAGAAAATTGATATACCATCCACAGAGCTACCCAGATACCCTCGGAACACCTGGAAAGGGTGTCAAGATTTCTGTATGTTTCTTCAAGTCCCTTGATATTGTAACAGTTTGACCGTCGCTCAACATTGAACGACCGTGTTTTGTAATCCTAGGGTGTTAACTTCGTTGGTGCCACAAATACCCTCACCGTCAACAGCGGTGCTCAACGAGTGGCTGTTAACTGTGGTTCTGGCTCGTGCACAGGTAAGTAACATAATCATATCCAAACCGAGCTTATAATTTATTCTTGAGAAATTGTAGGCTCCTGGGACTGGTCTAGCCTCAAAGTTTCCGGAGGTTCAGCAGGAAAGATTGTCAACTTCAGTGGTATTAAGAACTTTGCTCAGTAGTGTCCATGCACTATTATACTAGTAGTAGTGGAAGAGGTATTCACATGTTTTCAATGATGGTGTTGCCTACCTGCCAGTGTATGTCTGAGCTCTGTTCCGCTCGTCCTACTGTTTGGTTAAAAGTTGTCATCAATTGATATTCGCCTTTTTTCTCTATGCACTATTCTGAATCCTTGTTGCATAGAGCAGTCCGATTGCCATATCTCAACTTTCGGCTTGGACTTGACAGAAGAAAGACAACGAGCTCAGTGGAGTAGTATATCATATCGACTAGTGTTCTACGTGTCGAGCATACCTTGTGTCACGGTAATCATAGCAGATCCCAGCTCCTTGAGATATTTTATAATTCAGGGTATTCATTCGATTATGCTCCTTTATGTATCCTGTATACCATGGATATATATACGCATTCTACCAGAAGATTGAACAAAACTCACCACAATGATTCGTTCGTACTGTCACATTCAACGGTCCCATAGAGTTTTTTTGCCACCAAAACCTCAGCCATGAGTCTGACAACAGGTCCCGAGCGTACCCAGATAGCTAGACATGTATATTAGTATTCGAAAATAGACAGAAGCAGAGCCAGCCCCTAGACTAGAATGGATTCTCCTTTGTGAACTTGAAGTTGTGGTGAGGTTCGTAATACGTATGTAGCTTTTAAATTGATGCCTATGAGGCGTCAACGTTTCAACCACTCTTGCTCACCAACCTCGATCTTGTTCTTTCAACTACAGTGGTCTGAACCGGACACTCTCTTCCTTGCATATCACTTCAAGCTCAAGCGGAGGCCCTTCACTTTTAACCTGTCCAGCAGCTAGCTCATCTGTCCGAGTTAAACCTAGCACATCCGAATCGTAGGACTGTCCGTATGTTCCCTCTTTTGGATCAAAATATCGTCTACTGTACTCAGTACAGGATACACAATAGGATTCTGTTCATCGAGTCCATATGCGTAACTGTGGGCTGTCTGAAAGCTTTTTTTGTCGATACTCAGTGAATATTGACGAAGAAATCAACGGTGCGCATTGCACCGCTTGCATCTCATAGTCCATATGCATATGTCAAATGTTTGTAGAACATAATATGCACCAAGCTCATTGCCTTTTTTTTCTGTCATGCCCGTGTCAAAACTTGGCATACGATTGGATCGCTACAGGTTTCTCAAGTTGATTGGAACCCCCCGGAGTCGTTGAACTCTTTCTTAACTCCGAATACCACTGCCATAAAATCTGGATTGATCAGCTAACTCACCAGTGTTTCGTCATCTCGACGATCTCAGCTTCAGGACAACGTCAACATCGCCGTCGTTCAGCCCGCAGTTCAACTTAAGGACGTAGACCTTAAAGCTACCGTAACGCTTTGACCCTCGCCGTGTGGAACTCAATACCTTCTATTCCGCAGACCGTTTGCAATCTTCCAACTCCCCTTCCCGCTCTTCACTGACTCACCTTATTCCTATCCCTTCTTCTGATTTGCATATACGGCATAATACTGCATGAATCCCCGCTTTTTTTTTCCAATTCCTGAAAGTGACCTCCACTACTTTTGACCAGCTTTTCAGATCCGGTTTTTTGGTCAGCTAACTCCTGCAACTGTTCTTGTCGTAGATCATCGAGGCTCATTTACATGACCAGGCTGGATTCAGAAACGAATTGAGGGGAGTACACCGGATACAACACCATCCACTCATAAGTTCATCCTGGCTCATCGCTCATGAGTCAAGATTTATCCGTTCCTCAGTCTTTCCGGTCATTCGAGGATATTACATCGTGCTAAACATCTTCCTAACGGGATATCATTTACACCTACACCCCTTCAGCAGTTGGTGAGAAGATAATGATACTTCAGGTAAAAACTCCAATTGCATAACTTCACTTTGGATGTTTGCCTGATACGTAAACCAGTTTACAGTGATGCGAGCTCGGTCAAAGCTCGGTTGCTCGGAGTCGGTGGGATAGGCATTATGATATTCATGGTGTTGCGGACATTACAGCATGAAACAACAGCAAGGTGTTGACAATGATGCATGGATCATGTGTCGTAGCTCGGTGAGTTGTCTAGCTTTGTCTTCATAGTTCCTCAGGACAAAGTTCTAATATTGTCCCGTTGCAATAATACAGTGAACTTGAAGACTTGTTCCCTGAATCATGTCAGGGTAAAAATAACAAACCTTGTAATTTAGGTGAAGGTTTGATAGTAGCATGAAGCTGCTTGACACAAGTTTATGCAGGATGGATGCTTGCCGTGTGGATGAGGGCAAAATTTCTTCCACTTCAAGGGTGCCAACACGAACAACAGTGTTTTTCCTTTTCTTTCACGCCAGGACTCTGTGAAAGATTTGGATCCCCTGCTACTGAATGAGCCATGCCATTGTTTCGCGGCTTTTCTTCAAATTGTCGTATCATTTTAGGACCAACCACCTGAGCGTGCAGGCCCGGGTCGTATTCATTGTTCAGTTGCACTTTTGAATCATTCAAGCGTTCACGAGTCATCTCAGGACCGGGCAGAATTTATGGACACATAATGCAAGAGCATTTGAGAGTCAGTCGCCGTTGTATGTTCACCGTACTATCATCCCCACATGACAACAAGCGTACTCACCGTTCGGATCATTCCAGTTGCTTCTGTGACGAATCGTCCTCTTTTCCCATCGTAACAGGTATACATCGGTAAAATCCATCATCCAAAGATTCTCCTCGAACCGATCAGTAGGACAGTTCTGATATAGACATGTCCACCTATACTTGTAAGTACCAGTCTGCCCTCGAGCAATCCAAGAATAGCTGGTCTTCTTACAAGGCAATAGTTGCTCTCCACTCAAGTACACCCGGGTTATTGTATTCATGCCACTCAAACTATACCCATCTGCATGTGCTCGTCGCTGCCCGGTCACTATGTTGAAATATTTTTCGACGGTCCGCTCAGGTCCGCCGGAATCCCTCCATCAAGTTTTTCTTGCGCACAGCTATTACAACGTACATCTTCAGACTTCACGGATGCATAGAGAAGCAGCAAAATTTGGAACAGTCTCCCAAAAATCAACATGAAGGGAAGACGAAGGTCGATTCTCAGAGGACATATGTTGATGAAGCTGTTCCCATTCACTCGCTATACTCATCCTTCTCCCGTTATTTCAGATAGTGAGAGTGTGACAAAGGCTCCACCCTGTGTAAATTTTAGCCGATAATTATGGACAGGGGAATCTCATGACTACGGGTGAGTGTGTGGCATCCAACATCCTTCTTTCATCGAGCATTGTACGTGTTTTGATGTTCGAGGTACTTTCTAGGTAACCTGCAAATTCGTTATTGACAAAGGAAGGATTATTAACGGACCATGCTTGCTGGCAACAACTTGATATAAAACCCGCGGTTGAGTGGACAATGAAAGCTCCAACTCACTCGCAAAATCGCAAGTAGTATCACTGGTTAAAACGCCCTCGAATCGACTTTCTCAGTCATCATGTTCTCTACTCGCACACAAGGACTTCTTTCACTCTTGGCTCTCGCTTGCACTCTCGTCAATGTCAATGGGGCACCCGCCGCCTCTGACTGTACTGGTACTATCTCTTCCTTAGACGATGTCGACGACGCCGTCGCATGCACAACTGTCAACATCAACTCTTTCACTGTTCCCGCTGGTGAAACTTTCAACCTCGACCTTGCTAAGGGAACGACAGTCAATATGTGTATGTCATTTCATTTACTACATATGTTCCGTTTTTGGTGATAAACTTTTTGAAATTTCCTTTTTGCTTTTTCAAGTGGGAGATGTTACCTTCGGAAACAAGACTTGGGCCGGTCCATTATTCCAAGTCAGGTGAGCCTCCCATACTTTGTTATTGCATTTAATGTTATGATACTCATTGAAGTTAAGCGGAACGGGAATTACATGTCAGTCAACCCCGTTTATTGTAGCAAGAGACGCCAAAGTTTGAGTACTGATCTTTCGGTTTAGTCAATGGCAATGGACACACTTTCAACGGAAACGGTCCTTTCTACTGGGTGAATAACAAATTCATTACTAGAACCTAATTAACTCGATGATCACAATTTGCTGACGATTTTGGTAAAGGATGGTCAAGGCGGTAATGGTGGTGTCACTAAACCAGCTCCTATGATGAAGTACGTGCTTTGCGTCCCACAAATTTTCGGTCGCATACCGTTTTTCTGACTAGTAGAACCCTGGTATAGAATCAAGATTTCCGGGACGTTCAGCGTACGTTTTTCTCTTGGATGGTATATATCGATTCGTATATTGCTTGATGTTAACTGGATGTATTACAGAATGTCAAGGTCTTGAACTCCCCAGCACGGGTTTACAGTGTTTCAAACCCTGCTGCGTTGACCATGTCGAGTTTGACCATCGATAACTGTACGGGTTTCCCTTATACCAAATTGTATTTTTCTTCTTTATACTAATGGTATTCTAATTCACAGCTCTTGGAGACCAGCCGAACTCAAAGAGCGATGGAAAGGCTGCAGGTCATAACACTGACGGGTTCGATTGCAGTACCACCAATCTTGTTATTCAGGATAGGTAAGTGTTATGGTTTATTATCTTCTGTATTCCATCTTCGAGACTAACCTTGTGGAATCATCCTAGTACAATTCATAACCAAGATGACTGTCTTGCTATCAACAAAGGAAGCAATATCACTTTCCAACGTAACTCATGCACTGGTGGACACGGTATCTCAATCGTCAGTACATTTTATCTCTTGCCTATATTTTCTATGACTCAAAAACTCTTTCGATCACATTATAGGGATCCATTTCCAGCAGCGTCACTGTTTCCAACATTAACATCATCGGCAACACAATCACCAACAAGTGAGTTTCCAGCCTATTTTCAAATTCAAACTTACTTTTATAATTAAAAATCGATGACTAATGTTTCTACATTTCTGTCTTCAGCGACCAAGCTCTGAGAATCAAGACCGATGCTTCTGCTACTGGTTCTACTGTCTCTGGAATCACTTACACCGGTAACACCGGTACTGGATTGAGGCAATTCGGTGTCCTCATCGACCAAGTGCGATTTCAATCCATCTCGAAATTGAAAACACAGAAAATTGATACATTCGTTACAGAGTTATCCAGATACCCTCGGAACACCTGGAACTGGTGTTAAGCTTTCCGTACGTGATTTCAAGACACTCCATTCATACTATACCAAATCTAATACTGAACCATGGCTTTTCTTTTTATAATCTATGATTCTAGGGTGTTAACTTCGTTGGTGCTACGAACACCCTTACAGTCAACAGCGATGCTCAACGAGTAGCTGTTAATTGTGGTTCGGGATCATGCACAGGCAAGTAACATAACATACATACCAACTGAAACAACATGATTAATTCGTAAGAATTGTTTAAACAGGTTCCTGGGACTGGTCTAGTCTCAAAGTTTCCGGAGGCACAGCAGGAAAGATCGTCAACTTTAGCGGTATTGAGAACTTTACCCAGTAAATGGTCGTTGTATATCACGATATGATGTGATTATTAGGTGGTCAGAAGACTTTTGATCTATATCTGAGCTCTTGTTCTGCTTGTCGTACATACTCACTGTTTGGCTGAGAATGGTTATAAATTGATATTCAACGTTTTTCTCTACCCATTGTGCCCAGCGAATGGAAATAATTTATTATAACGAATTTGGCCGCCAGGAAGAGAAATTGAATGGTGGCCCGCAATGGCGGAGATATCTTCCCTTCATTGATTTTGAGAACAATGTAGAACGTATAGATCTATGTACGCAGGAAGTATGCCAGAATTCAATAACTCCGAGTCCGACTCGGAGCTTCAATTATTTAAATTCAGACGTCACGTCTATCACGTGGCCGTTTCTCGATCATCTGAATTGACCTTCTCGTTAGTACACAACCATTTTTTTAATGTCAAAACTGGAGTACTAGCGGTGAATATTTAGATGTTCATCTTTGGTAGCACAGAGAATTGCTTACTTGCACATGGAGGGACTTGCAGACTAAGTAAGTACTTCGGAGAGGGATTTGTTATGCTCATTCACTCAAGGTACGTGAGATCTACATATCGTCAGATATTGCTGATCGGATGTATGATAAGTGCCTGGCCGCCGGCTTTCCAGTGTGAGTGTCGATGGAGGATGTACACGTCGCACGATATGACGCAACATACATAATGATACTGTCCTGTTGAAACGAAGATGGCGTGGCATAATAATCATATCCCGACTGTCAGACTTAGAATAAAAAGGGCCGAATGAGCTGAATCAGAAAAAAAACCATCAGACTCTGTGGATTTCTGTGACCTGTCGACAAACTGAGAACTTGCCAAGGACAGCAACAGACGGGTAGAAGGTTCTTATAATTAGAAGAAACGCAGCCATTTACTTATGTGGTAGAAGTACAAGGTCACCTTGAGGCTTTCAGTTCATCCGTAAATTCAAGCTGTTGGAAAATCCATCTGGAACAAAACCTCCGAATCTCAATCTCATTTATCCTAACTTACTTGACAGTCTCGGGCCACCAATTGGTGAAGAAGTAGTAAGCATGAATGACACACAGCGCTTATCAATCAGAATCGTTTTAGGTGTTCAGTATTGTCGAATCTATTTTTGGAAAGTCTTCAAGTTAGCCCTGCTCCTTATTCAAATTCGACAATCTCAACGTATCGAGCCTGTCTGGTTACATTATCTGGTAAGCGAGTTTTGGCGGCCGCAGTTCCGTAGTTTGAGTTTTCTGAGATCAATGAGTCAAGGGTTGTTTCGTACTCAAGGCTGCTTGAAGCTGGAGGTTTCACAAGATCGCAAGATTTCTTGATCGACCAATCAGTACGGCAGTCCCGACTCGGATTCCAACCAATACTGAATGTATCGTTAGCCAGAGACTACTTTAAGTTGGTATACAACGGATAGATACCATAAACACACCTATCTCTCATGTATAAGACTGTCTCGGAACGGCTTGCACAAAATACACGTACACGTTGTCAACAAACACAAGTTACACACTATATTTTACTCAGTTCAAACAGCCTATAGAAACACAATCGAATTCGAATTGTTCTTCATAGACTGATAATTTATCACCACCTTCTAACATGGCTTGGCTGCGAAGGAGCGGTGTTTGAGCAAATACAGCGCTACATCTATCAAATCCCCGGGATTTGGTTCCGTTCAACACACAGCTCAAGCGTGTTCCAAAGTAGTCACCGATCTCGATCACCGTTTTCTCAGACCCTTCAAGGAAAACGCATGTAAGTACTAAGCAGTGATGTTGTAAAACTTGATGCTTGGTAGCTAATAGCTATAGCACGATTACCATGGATGTTGGAAGGTTCTTCATTTTCCCGAACCGCTTTCAACTAAAGTTACTATCCGCGAAAACGGAAGTAGCCTGCTTGATAATTCCATTCTCTAGGATAAGTTCAATGTCATACCACTCTTGAAATATTCCGACCGGGGAAATGGATGGATTTGCATGCATGCATACATACAAACAGTGAAAGGATACCGGCTCGGGTCGGTGAGAAGGATTGATATTTGGCCGAATGTCTGTGTTCATTTGAATCGTTGAACGCTATAGCTATGTTGAAGAGAACCTTGGGTGAATGGAGACATGTATACGTACACGGAAAGAACAAAGAGAACAAGGAAAGTGAGATGAGACACTGGCATTGGTTTCAAACACAGCATTCTCTGGGCGAGGATTGAAAAGCCCTCTGCGGGCCTGTGTGTGAGGATTATAATAGTTTGCTTATCAGTATTCTGTTTGATCTTGGGTTCATCGAATGTTGTAGGGAACTTTAGAAAGTTCAGTTGTTGTGGGAGTACGTTCAAGGGTCTAGAGATATCTGTCGTTTTGTTGAGGTGGAAGGGAATGGAATCTATTATAGCCTTGATAGACAGATAAACAAGCGATGTTGATCATGATACTTGTCAAGTTACTTGATTCTATGTCATTGTATCCTCGGGATACTGTGAAACTGTTACAATAACAGAATGGAATAGAACAAAGAACGACAACAAATAATGTCGAGAAACGAGTGATTTGGCGTCTAAAATTCCGAGAAAGTCGGATTTCGGAATAAGGGCAAGATGACACAACGAAGATTATGCGATGCCGAGCCAAGGAAAGCAATTAGATGCTGATAGCTCGCAATCTCAGTTGTGGTGAGCTGGAGGTTACGATTCGTTGCCGAGCCATTACGAGCGGCGAATATTCAGTCGATAAATCAATGCAGAAATGTTGAGATGTTGCGATAAATAAAAATACTATACGCTGTACCTGCCCAATATGGAAAGCGGAGATAGAAATTTCCCGAGGGACTCTGAGGTTGTACCGTACCTGCAGAGTTCTGAGTTCAATACCTTGCACCTCTTCTCTGAAGCATGTCTCCAAGCTGTCGTGCCCCGGATACAGAGCCTCTCAAGCCTGCAGGGTTGCTCAGCAAGTAGACAAAAGGGAATCTCGTAAAGACATCAGCATGATTAGGCGAGGCTGGAGCAGGCATTCCGAGAGCATTCGCAAGCAAGGGCGACCGCGATCAACTCAATGATTGAAATCACTTGTGGAGCGCCCGTCTGCGTCAGTACCGAGCGTACGATCTCGGATTAGCCTGGCAATCTTCCAGATGTCAACGCATGTCCCCTCTGGGCCGCGCCGAGCTAGCATTTCCTACAAAACTATAAGTTTACCAATCCTCTTTTTCTCCATGCCCACTTTACTCTAATCCTTTCATCTCCCACATTTCTATTCCCCCCTTTCGTTTTTAACGCTTCCACTCAGGCTCATGTCTGACCACGAAGTGCAGGAGAAGGTCGCAGAGCTGCCTGCGAGCCCCAGTATTGGAGGCCACCACCACCACCATGGAGAACATCGCAACCCACTCACAAGGCATGTCTCCAGAGCAAGCAGCACACATGTAGACGTTGGTTTCTTTGATCCCGCCGGAGTTGGTGAACTTCGTCGGACAATGAGTCGCATGTCCGCTGAACCTTCCCAAGTTCCCCTTCCTGCTACCCCTAGACCAACCACCTCAAATTCAGCAACAGAATCATCTGGAGATACCCTTGCAGAAGAAAACAACGCCGATTTTGATTTTGAAAAGATTTTACGCGATGTTATGCGACAGTACGTTTTATTCCTGCGTACCCCCCTTTTATTTGACAAATTTTTCATAATTTTTGTAGAGCGGACGAGTCTGAAATTCAAAGGAGAGAACTCGGTGTTTTGTTTAAAGACCTTCGAGTTGTTGGTCTTGGATCAACCGCCAGACATCAGTCTACTTTTGGCTCTGTTTTGAACCCTTTTCATGTCCTGCAATCAATCCATGCACTCCGCCATCCCCCGTTACGTGACATTTTGAGTGGTTTCGAAGGTGTTGTGCGCCCAGGGGAGATGCTGCGTACGTTCATCTTGTTACATTGTTGAGTTTCATCATATTGACCGGGATCGGAATTTTTTTGAATAGTCGTTCTGGGTCGCCCCGGTGCCGGATGTAGTACCTTGCTTCGCACGCTTGCCAATCAAAGACACGAATACTACGCCATCGAAGGAGATGTCCATTACGACTCCTTTACTCCTCAAGAAATCGAAAAGCACTACCGAGGAGATGTGCAATATTGTCCAGAAGATGATATTCATTTCCCAACTCTTACCGTCGAAGAAACTTTGACTTTCGCCGCGAAAACCAGGACTCCTCATACTCGTATCGGCGGTGAGACCAGAGAGCAACATGTCGCCCGTGTCGTTGGTATTCTTTCGACTATCTTTGGTTTGAATCATGTCAAAGACACTCTCGTCGGTGATGCATCAATCCGTGGTGTTTCTGGAGGTGAGAAGAAGCGTGTTTCTATCGCTGAGTCTATGGCCACTTTGAGTCGATTGTCATCTTGGGATAAGTGAGTTTTTCGAACCCACCATTTTCATAACGTATATACTCACGTTTTTCAAGTTCTACTCGTGGACTCGAGTAAGTTCAATTCGCATCAATTTTTGTCATGGAAAACTAATATGTCTACAGCGCATCAACCGCGTTGGAGTTTGTTCAAGCCCTTCGGATCGCCACCGATGTCGCTAGAGGCACAACTTTAGTATCTATCTATCAGGCCGGAGAATCTCTCTACGAACTGTTCGACAAGGTTTGTGTTATCTACGAGGGTAAAATGGCCTATTTCGGTCCTGCGAAACAAGCCAGGCAATACTTCATCGACATGGGCTTTGAACCTGCTAATCGTCAAACCACCGCCGATTTCCTTGTTGCAAGTAAGTAGAAATTTACGTTTGTTCCACCTTTTGAGGTAGCTGAATTGACATAATAGTCACCGATCCGAACGGTCGAATTGTTCGTTCTGGATTCGAGAATCGGACCCCTCGTACTGCGATTGAATTTGCGGACGCGTTCAAGAAATCCGATTTGGGGCGGGCCAATCAAGAGGACATGGATTCATATCGATATGAGTTCGTTGGAAAGAAAGAGATAGCTTCTAACTACCGGAATAGTGTGATTGCTGCTCACGCGAAGCACGTCAATCCGAAGAGTTCCTTCATCACATCTATTCCTATGCAGGCTCGTGCATTAATGGTTAGGCGGGTGCAGATTATGAAGGGTGGTTATGCTGCTCAAATCATTCATCTTTCGTACGTTTACTTTTTCGTATATCTCGAAGCGGACAGGCAACTGAACAATTGGTCTTCTTAGCACCTTTGTCATTCAGGCTGTTATCATCGGTACCGTCTTCGTTCGTCTCCCGGCATCTACTTCTACTTTCTATTCTCGTGGAGGTGTTATTTTCTTGTGCGTACATCTCTGATGATTTTCACTTCTTCACTCGTTAACAGTTTTTACAGCGCTTTACTGTTCGCGGCCTTGACATCTATGGCTGAAATTCCCGCTCTTTTCACTCAACGTCCTATCGTCCTCCGACAATCGAGAGCAGCGATGTATCATCCTTTTGTGGACTCGCTTTCTCTTACATTGGTCGACGCCCCTATGACTGCTATAACTCTAATTGTCTTTTCTTTAATTTTGTACTTCGTGGTTGGACTGCAACAGGAAGCCGGGAAATACTTGTAAGTCATAAGGTTTCAGTTTCCTTGGTACTTCGACTGACCTTCATTTTTTTTTTTTTTTGCGACAATGATTAGTATTTTCTTGCTGTTCCTTTTCTCCATGACAATCACCATGAAGGCTTGGTTCAGAGGATTGGCTGCTATATTCTCGGACGCTGCACCCGCTCAAAGTGTTGCCGGTCTTTCCATCCTTCTTCTCGTCTTGTACACCGGTTATACTATCCCTCAGCCAACCATGATCGGTGGTTTAAGGTGGATTACTTGGATAGATGTGAGTATCAGTTTTTTGTTCGCATAATATTTCACTTCTGATATACTTTCATGGCGGTTAGCCTTTACGATACGGATTCGAGGCATTGATGGTTAATGAATTCCATACATTTGTTGCTGAATGTGGCAGCATCATTCCTCAAGGACCTGGATATGAGAATGTTAGCGCTGCTAATCAAGTTTGTACCACGGTTGGATCCGAACCCGGTCAAACTTTGGTTAATGGATACAGATATGTTCAATTGTCTTTCAAGTATACATTCTCACATCTCTGGCGTGTAAGTCCCTCTGTTTTCTACTCGACGGCTTATCTAACGCTGTATATGTGTGTAGAACTTTGGTATCGTCTGGACTTTCGGTTTTGGTTTCATCGGTCTCTATCTTCTCTTCACGGAAATCAACAAGGGTCATTCAGCCGATTCTGCTGCTGTCGAGTTCAAGAGAGGCACTAATACTCAGGACATAAAAGCCTCCGCTGGTGACGAAGAGAAACAAGCTGATTCTACGCCTCCAACTTCTCAAGCTGAAAAGCAAGCTTCGCTCAATGACGCGGCTGCTGCTGCTCCAGCAATGACCGATGTCTTTTCGTGGCAACATTTGGATTATGTTATTCCCGTGGGACATAACCACACTAGGAAGTTGCTCGATGACATTTCTGGTTATGTTGCTCCTGGGAAGTTGACTGCATTGATGGGTGAATCTGGTGCTGGAAAGGTATGTTTAATTTTGTTCATGTCGCCAAGGATTTAAGAGTTTGTGAACTTATGATCCATTTTACAGACTACTTTGCTTAACGCTCTCGCCCAACGTACATCTACTGGTGTTATTCATGGTGATAGATTCGTCAACGGACATCCACTTCCTTCTGATTTCCAAGCTCAAACGTACGTATCGTCA
This sequence comes from Abortiporus biennis, assembly GCA_022606235.1. NCBI lineage: Eukaryota > Fungi > Basidiomycota > Agaricomycetes > Polyporales > Podoscyphaceae > Abortiporus > Abortiporus biennis. Next base: position 985,096 of record JABYQP010000004.1, on the reverse strand, counting down.
CAGTTATTTGAATATATTCGATTATTAACTGTGATTTTCATTTTTCAATGTAGTGGTTACTGTCAACAAATGGATACTCATCTTGAAACGACTACAGTCCGCGAAGCGTTATTGTTCTCCGCGAAATTGCGTCAACCTGCTTCGGTTCCTATGTCGGAGAAAGAAGCCTAGTATGTTTTTGATATTCTGCTGTTCTCGTGATCATAGCTTGACTAATCACAAATTGATTTCGTTTAGCGTCGACCAATGTTTGAAGATGTGTGGTCTTTCGGATTATGCTGAAGCTATTGTTGGTTCGCTTGGAGTTGAACATCGGAAGAGGACTACTATTGGTGTCGAGCTCGCTGCTAAGGTATGTCTTTTTTCAGTTTTATCTTTGAAGATATAATGGATTGATGGTTATCCTTTTCCTTCACTTCTTTCCAGCCCCGTCTTTTGCTGTTCTTGGACGAGCCTACTTCTGGTTTGGACTCGCAAAGTGCATGGGCTATCATGTCGTTCTTGAGGTCTTTGGCGGATAATGGTCAAGCTATTCTTTGCACGTGAGTTTTTTCGTGCTGCATCGCTGATTTCTTTTACAGTCCGTACTGACTGACTATTGGTTGATTTTCTTAGGATCCATCAACCTTCTGCTGAACTTTTCGAAACTTTCGACCGGTTGTTGCTTCTTCGTCGTGGTGGACAAACCGTCTACTTTGGTGATATCGGATACCACTCTGAAACCATGATCAATTACTTTGAACGTAATGGTGGTCGTCCATGTGGACCTTCTGAGAACCCGTACGTTGATCAGCGTTTTTTCTTTTCTTTTTTACAATTAAACTTATCATCATTGCTTGCCGTATTTGAACAGTGCGGAATACATATTGGAGGTCATCGGTGCCGGTGCCACAGCTCGTGCTGATCAAGACTGGCATGAAGTTTGGAAGAACTCTAATGAAGCTCAACAAGTTCAAAAGGAAATTGAAGATATTCACGCCGAAGGAAGAAGTCGACCTCCTCCCCCTGCAGCTCAAAAAACTAAATACGCCACTACATGGTTCTATCAGTTCTATAGTCTTCTCAAGAGGGACATGGAAGCTCATTGGCGAGAACCTACCTACATCTTGGCTAAGATTGGTTTGAATATTACGGCTGGACTTTTCATTGGGTTTACTTTCTTCAAGTCCAAGGATACGTTACAAGGGACCCAGAACAAACTTTTCGTCAGTACTTTTCTTGGTCCTATTGAATCCTTCATCTTACTGATATGATTGCACATATTGTTCTAGTCGATCTTCATGTCTACCGTCATCAGTGTCGCCTTGGCCAATCAACTTCAAGTTCCATTCATCCACATGAGAGAAATTTACGAAATTCGAGAACGTCCTAGTAGGATGTACAGTTGGACTGCACTTATTACTGCGCAAATCGTAGCTGAACTTCCATGGAACATCTTTGCGTCTTCTCTGTTCTTCCTCTGTTGGTTCTGGACTGTAGGATATGCGACGGATCGTGCAGGATATACTTATCTCATGATGAGTGTTTCCAATCCATTGTATTATACTACGATCGGTCAAGCTGTTGCTGCTATGTCGCCTAACGCGGAGATTGCGGCTTTGTTGTTCAGTTTGATCTTTTCGTTTGTTATTACTTTGTGAGTTGACACAATTGTCGCAGATCGACTTTTTTCTAACGACTTTTCTTTTTGTGCAGCAATGGTGTCTTGCAACCTTTCCGTGCCTTGGGATGGTGGAGATGGATGTACCGTGTTTCTCCATATACCTACCTTATTGAAGGTATCTTGGGTCAAGGTTCGTCTCGTATCTTTTTCCCTCTCTATTCAAAATACTGAGTGCGCTGTTGTTGCTTTTAGCTATTGGACACAAGCCGATTCAATGTTCAGCAGTGGAATACGTTAGCGTGGATCCACCTTCGGGACAGAGCTGCGCGCAATATTTGAATCCATTCATTAACAATGCGGGAGGTTATATTACGAACCCAGACGCCACTTCAGCTTGTCAATACTGTGCATTCGCAACCACTGATCAGTATTTGCTCACGAATTTCAATATTCAATATTCTCATCATTGGAGGAATTTCGGTTTATTCTGGGTTTTCATTGGGTTCAATGTGAGTTCCTAGCCTTCTTCCTGTCTCTATGTCATTTTTGTCGATGTGGAAATTGACCGTTGGTTGTCTGGTGTTTTTAGATCGCGTCGATTTACTTCTTCATGTATGTCTTCCGGATACAGAAGACTGCTATCGCAGGTGCGATCAAGCGTCATATCGGTGGTATTTCTGGACTCTTCAGGAGGCGCAAGTAGATGATGGTCTTCGACGTCTCGCTGCTTCTCCGCCGCCATAATTATATCTCCTCAACTTAATGGACTCATTTTATTTCACATCACCACATCACCGTTCATGCCGTTACATCCCAAGTTCTCGTGTACGAATCCCTTTCTACCACAAACTACTCCTACTTCAACGCTCGACATGTCTATACAACGTCCCGCCATTTTTATACTATTAACACACAACTACTAGTTCCCTAGAATCTTCGATCATTTCATTGTCTCTTTCTTTCTCTATTCTTTTCCAATTCTCCCTCTCCTTCACGATGACTTCATACCTCTTTTTCTCTTTCTAAGCTCGAAACCATGATCGAATATCTCTCACCGCTTTCCTTCTACGAAATTTCAAGTTCTTTTTTGTTTCACGCGTACGTGGTTGATATCTTGTATCATAATAGTTGAAGCTTGATTGTAGGTTGGATTTATATTCTGACCGTTCATGTCTACCGTTAGAGGACTCTTCTGATTGGAGTAGATCATAGTTAACATTTCCTGAATACTAATAACAGTATGATACCAGTCGTCATTGTGTGCTGTGTCCGATTTTCATTGTTTCAAAGTTAGATGTAAGGTTGTAATGGGGTTGAGACTTATTAGCTTCGTTGTGAACCAACGCTTTGTAGCGAGAAAAAAAAGTGTCCCAGGGAGGATTCGAGCCTCCGTCTTCACGGACTTGCGTTTACCACAACGTGATGATCTAACCACTAATCGACAAGGACCAGAAAAATATAAAATAAAGCTGCATAAATACGCGCAGACGCGGCAAAGGATCTTGTCAAAAGTTCAATCCTCCGAGCCTTGTCCATGTTGTGATGCAAGTGTTTGTTGACCGTTATAAGTCCAAATCGATCAATTGACACGGTATACTCTACATGCGACTGGACAGCGCGGGCCACCAGTCTTACGGTACCACTACTTTGACTCATAAATGCACCAGTCATTGAACTAGTATATTCAGGTTACCGAAACAATACGAAATGATTCACTATTACCTAGAACACGTAGCGATCATTGTGTTTTCCGTCTGATGCAACAATGTTCTAGCTACTACAGTTCTGATATCAATATTTGTTTACCACTTCACCATGTCCACCCCTGCCAGTTTTGATACCATCCTAAATTACTATTTCCATTCCAACCTGCAACTTTCGATTTGCGCCGTCAGGACCACGCTCATCTGAAGTACCAAACGAACACCCTGATCCAAGACTAAAACGCCATATTATTCAGCCAAGAAATGCCAACAGGGTAAATCGAAAGAAAAGAAGGTACTCACAAATGACATCTCATGCTGAGAGCCTTATCCACCTCGCAGGTTCTGAGTCATCATCCGCTATATCAAGGGCCTTTCTCAACCGGTGGAGGTTTTGAGGATCAAAAGCCTTCTTCAATGATTCTTCATCCCGATTGAAACCGATGAGAAAGACATACTCATAGGGTCCGTCGCCCTCTTTCGTCGACAAGTATCTCTCTTGTCCGATCTGTTTATAAATGTACTGTGCCGCCACTTGAGCGAGGTCATACTGGCTTTGTATCTCTGGTATAATATCAGCGACAAGTTGATGTTTGAGTGTGTATTCACGAAGCCAGTCGCGGCTGCGCTTGTATCCAAATGCGCACAGGGGAATGCCTTTCTCGAAGGAACAGAGCGGGGGTGGTTGGGACACGGTGTACGAGTCGGGTTTAAAGTCTTTGTGGACACGAAAGACTTTCCGGGTACGACCAGATTGCCTTCATATATGATAAAAGATGGTCCGAGTCAATATTTCAGCTATATCATCTCATTGTGATGAAATGCTCACATTATAACTACCAGTTCTTCTGAAAGTAGTGGCAATTTAGAGGGAACGTAGATGTGATAGAGCTTGAGTTGTGACTGTTGTTGCTGCTTCAATTCAGGCGTTAAATATGGTGAAAATTGGTGGTAACAGAATTAGTCTGGTGTCACGCTGTACGTATGTCACGAAACAAATGTTCTTCAAGGCTTTGTCCGTATGGGCATGCCCTACGGAAAAGAGGAATTATCGTGAGATGTATTGGCGCATTGGGATACAGGATGACAACTTTTTCCTTGGTCTATGCAGAGTCGCCAAGTGAGGCGATCGGCGAGTTCAAACCAAGTATATAATGTGTCGCCACAAGGGTCAATGTGAAATCATGATGAAACCATGATCATCCGAAACTCCGTTTCATTTTATTGTTGTATTTTGGTACTTGTTGGTCCACATTGGTCCAGTCTTCAGCACCGGTCACCGGTTGCCGTTCAACGGTTGGCGGTTACCGGATATCCTTGGACTTGGACTTCCATGTTGTTTTCATCAATTTTAGTTGTCGGTCACCTGCTTACGGGCATATGTTCAATTGTGCTCCAAAAGGACACAGCTCATTTTTTTCTCCATCCAGGTTTTCATGTACAGGACCGATGCTACATACATCCGGACTGTGCCTTTTGTTTTCTTTGCAAGACTAACGGGTATCGCTCTGGTATATGCACGACAGGGTCATATACATATATAAGTAAGAGTTTTTCTGTAGCAAGACCTCATCACTCGTATTTCTCATCGAGAACCCAGCATTATTTGAATATGTGAGTGTCTAATCGCAGACCAACTGTGGCAACCAACAATAGCTGACGTTCTGACTTATCAGCCAGCAAATTGCATACAATGTCAGCAAATGCTGCACGTCCACTTTCAGACCTACCTTATGCCGATTTTCTGCCTTACGTTTCCCTCACCCCAAATGAGCAGTTGTTCAAGACCAGCCTGGCAGCTTCTTACGCTAGTCGCTTCCGATTCAATCCTCATAACCTTGAATCAAGCTGGTATGGCTTTGGATACCGATTCCTTGATGCACTCACTGGTTCAAGCAAGAGATTGATTGTAGTACCACAAGAGAGATTTGTGGTGGAGCAGGAATTGCCCGATTCAAACTCAGAAAACCTCGATCTTTCCAGGTCAATAGGGAGCATCCACACAGCACCTGCTCTGTCTCTCATCCCAGACTTCACTATGATCTACATTTCCAGTTATTTTTCTGGTATTGATAACCTCAACAATTTCGCTCAAGAAGATCCTAAATTCCGCCTCCTCAAAGTCTCTAAAACTTATAGTTCTGTTCCAATCATTATGGAGGTTAAACCCATGCCTTCACGGAAGTTGAAAGAGAAGGATTTGCTGGACAAAGTCATGAATAAGCTTGACAAGGCATGCGAGCAGCTCATGAGACAAGCTGCATTAGTATTTCATTCATATCCTCAACAAGGACGTCTGTTGCTAATTGCGATGGCAGGACCGTTCTGGAAGAGAGTTTGGGTGACTCCTGCAGATGTTCCTCGACTCGAAGATGCGATAAACAAATCTGACAGCGATTTTGAGGATTGGTTGGAGGAAGACACTAATACCAAAGATGGTAGTGGAGGAGATGACTTCCTATCTTTTCCCGAAGCTTCAACGGGCAAAGAAAATCCGCAGAGATTCACCTTGTCACTGCTCCAAACTTATGAGGTGGTGGATTACACACGCTACCCGAATATCCTAGCGGAGCCGTTGAGGACAGCAGAACTAATAGAGAATGTAAATACTTGGATGGAAAAACCAGGTAGTAGCAAATGGTCCCTCCTATACCAGTGGGGAAGTATCACCTCGAACCAGCAAACCGGGGTGATTCACAACTATCTCGAGAGTATCTGCGACAATCCAAGACAGTACTTGACGCAGGATTGATAGTTGCACTGTGTATTATGTACCATGTATGGCGAAGAGTAGTTTTATTGTAAGTTGATATCTGCATCGTTTCCCTTTGAATTTAGGTCCTCCATTTTGTCGACTCTGAAATCTGAGGGACCACCAATCCTAGAATATTTTGTTTTTGGATTTTATCTAGATTTCAGATATGATTTATTTGGTATGCCACGACTGGCTATCAGACTCCACACTATTGACAAATCAAGGATCGTAATCGTAGTCAACACATGCATAAATCACTGTAGAAGAGTCAACAGAGTAAACGGAAATAAGACAATGAGCTCACTGTGATTTATGCTGAAGGCCTTATCCACCTGGGAGATTCTGGGTTATCATCCGCAATATCAAGGGCCTTTCTCAACCGCTGGATGTTTCGAGGATCAAGCGCCTTCTCTAATTCTCCTTCATCCCGATTGGAACCAATGAAGAAGATACAATCGTAGCACCCGTTGTCGACTAAGCTCGCCAAGTATTCATCTTGTCCTATTTGTTTAAAAATGTACTGTAATGCCACACCAGCAAGGTCAGAATGTTTTTGCCTCTCCGGTGGCATATTGACAAGTTGGTGTTTTAGTGTATATTCACGTAGCCAGTGGTGGCTGCGCGTGTATCCGAATGCGCATGGGGGAATACCAGTCTGCATGGAATACAATGGGGGTGGATTTGAAGAAGTGTATGGGTCGGGATTGAAACCTTTGAAACGGGCTTGAATAGCTTTCAATCGACGAATGGACAGATATCTTTGAGAAGAATACAAAGTTAGTAATTCTAAATTTCACCCGGAGTCGTTGAATATTGGCACTCACATTTCCCTTGAAGTTGGCTTGGGTGGAATTCTAGGCTCTGGAGCAGAAAGGAAGGGAAGATCATTACCTGGTGAAATGTGAAAATATATATACCAGAGTCAATATCCCGGACAAAGCTAAAGAAATAACAATCTCAGAGATTACTTACACCTTCTCTCGTTTTTTGGCACCAACCACATCGGATTTTCAGAATCATCATTAGAAATATCCAAAACACGTTTTAATTGTTCGATATTCTCTGAATTGAGAGTCTTCTTCAGATCTTCTTCGCTTTGATTCGTACCGCAGAAAAACAGATAGTAGGTTTCGTCCTCTTCGATCCTAGTCAGCAATGTATGTTGTCCAAGGGTGTCCAAGATGTAGTGTAGACCAGCCGTCCAACCCATCGGCTCGGACGCGGTGTCATCTTTTTGTGGCGTAATCAATCCATGCTTCATTGAGTATTCTTGGAGCCAGGTTTTGTTACGTGCATACCCAAACACGCATGGAGGAATGCCTTTCTCGAATGAAGCGAGAGGAGGTGGGTTCGAGACAGTGGAAGAACCGACATTGTTCAATCGAAAGTCGCTTCTTTGAACTAATACATATGACATTAGGCGGTTAAAGTGAAGATACTTGAACATGTGTTAGGCGTGAGACTCTATGAGGTTTCAATATAGAGATACTCACATTGATTACCAGGGAGCGGGGTGGGCAGAGAGAAGAAGGACATGTATATTGAGGCCAGCCGAATGACAGTTACGTATTTATTTCGTTTGAAGTTAACGTTACAGCCAATTTGAACCTGTTCGAACACAGTCGGTAGTGAGGGATCCTCGTGGTCATACAGAAGGAAGACTTGAAGCTTCAATAATATCACCCGAGCGTCCATTGGAATATTCCGCCCTCTTTTTCTTTTTCTTTGTAGAAAAAGAAAGACAAACGGGTACCGTAAGACTGTCTAGAAGGAAAGGAATTGCGGTAGTTTATTGGAATCATCACGTGTCATTTGGGCTACCTGTGAATAGATACAAGCCACGTATACGATATTGATTGACATAACAGATGAATCCATGGAAAAGCTTCATTATTGCATGAACGAACTGCACTGTTGAGCAGATTTAACGGTATGATCATCTTAGTCGTCACAGCAAAGTTATGCCATAGTTCTGTACCAGCTTAGAGAAGGAATCGTCGATACAAAGAATAAATTAATTCAGAATAGGGAACTCACAGGTGTTCAATCGATGAGATATCCTTTGGGCCTCAGCCACCTTGGAGACTCTTGATCATCATCTGGAATCTCCAGGACTTTTCTCAGCAGCTGTATGTTCTGGGGATCAAGCGCCTTCTTCAAATCCTCTTCGTTCAGAGTAGTACCAATGTAGAAAATCAAACCATATGTTTTGCCAACCCTCTTCAACCTCGTTGTCTGCCCAAGTGCCTGCATAATGTGGACGATGGCTCGCTCAGTGCCACGAGCGAATCCGCCTCTTTCCGCCATAAGGTTATGTCTCGTCGCATATTCGTCTAGCCAGCTGAGACTGCGTACGTATCTGAATGCACATGGCGGAATACCACCTTCGCGGCAATAAAGTGGTGGAGGGTTCGACACAGTGTACCAATCAGGATTAAAGTCTTCGCGAACCTGTAAGATTTCACGGCGCCTTGTGGCAATGCGTCAGTTGGAGTCGTTACAGAAGGAAGTATGGTTTGTTCCTTACTTTGTAGTTGATGGTTGACCAGACATAACAGAAAGCGTTAAAATTGTGGGTTCCCGGTTGAGTAGGTCGATGTGATATGGAGGATTGCAGTGCGAGACCGTCGATTCAAAGGCACTGATTTATATATTCGCATATATTCTCACGGTACATATTCTGCGGAACATCCGGCTGTATAAATGTTCTCTCTTTGAAAAATGGTATTGGTTACTTCGGAAATCGTGGTGAAACCAACGGAGTCGGTGGCGGTGAAATCATTGCATGTTGGATTGTTTTCAACTTGTATCTGGTTGTTGGTCCAGGTTGGTCCCTGTAGAACTGTGACTCACGATTTACGGGCTAGCGGATCTCTATGAAAAGAATATGAATTTTGCGAGTTATAACCATTTAGTCTTGAGTAGCAGAATCATTACACTCACCCTTGGCTTGACATAGATTTGGGCAAATTACTCCGAGCTACTCGTTGGAGGAGAAAGAAAAGGATGTTTATTAGTACCTGGTAAAAGTTGATGCATCGATGGCCCGGATTATCCAGGATTCCAGGGTAATTAACAACTGATATTCATAAACATGATATATTACAACATTGGATTTTACTTTCGGTCCTTGTCGATTAGTGGTTAGATCATCACGTTGTGGTAAACACAAGTCCGTGAAGACGGAGGCTCGAATCCTCCCTGGGACATTTTTTTGTTCTGAAGAGAACACAGTGGAGTTAATTTTTCTTAGGCTTCATGGCATACATACGTCGGTGGACCACATAGTATTACCACACAGCTGGTCGTTCGCAGGCGCAGGGAAGTCCTACCGTTGTCCCTCTACAGTCTTGTCAGTACCTGTACAGTGTACTATGTTATATCTGTCAAAGAAAGTTCGTTCATATTCAGAATCAAACATAACGATACTAAGTGTCTTGTGTAATATACCAATGAGTTAGTAGAGAGCACATGATGTAATGCGAAGTCCGAGGTCTGAGAAACATGCGATACGACAAGAGTCCGGGAAAGGAGAAAAACAAAAGAACGAATATCCGATAATGTAAATGGGGAAACACCAAGTCCAGCATAAAGTCAAAGAAGTCCTAACAAGCTGATAAACAAACTATCCAGCGCGAGCTAACAAAGTGCGATCGATTGAGGCATTGATAACTTGTTTCCTGTTCGTAAGGTCAACTCCGAAGTGCTCTTCGAGCTTGCGGCGTATCTCTCGTTTCGTCACGGTCGTAAGGTCTGCGTCACGAAGAATCTGTTGCACAACCCTATCAATGTCGGTATCAGTGGGCGCGCCAGCAGAGAAATCGATGTCTTCGGGGCTTCGAGTGCCAGGGATATTGACATCGAGATAATTGGTAACTGGGCGCGACGGCGTTGGCTGATGAACGACACCTGTGTACATTCCTGATGCGGACATAGGGGTATTCCGTCCAGATTGATATCCCGGTGGAGGGTACATCATAGCCTGAGAGGGAGATGGAGAGTACGCCCGAGACATAGCAGGTTCGTAGTATGTCTCGCGACCGTAGATAGAAGCTGTGCGAGACTCAGCATACCCATCGTTCTGAAGCTTGGCCGGAGGTGCCCAGGAACCAATACTGTGGTTTGATTCTTTGTCCCACAACTCATTTTCCTAAGAGGAGTTGTGAGTAACAATCACACTTCATAATCAAGAAGTTACCCACATAATCATTCCATGACTTGAGAGGAATAGACCTTGGATCGAATTTACCCTCGTCCTAAACAGAGTAATGACTCAATCATTGGACAACGAATGATAGACGAAATGACTTACGTGGATAATCATCTTCTTACCAGATTCTCCTAAAACAACACGAGTCTGACCCCATGAGAAATCGTCCATTTTCCAGAAAGAGTAAAGGGGAAGGAAGAACGAGAACGCCGGGATAGCAAGGATGTAGAAAACCATCCATCCAATCATATCCCACTTGCGGCGCAGAACAAAGACCAGAGCTTGAAGACCATACACAGCTGCAAGCATGATGATAGACAACGTTGGGATCGCCCTGTGTAGACCGGCAGTGAGGTAGATCAAGTAAACAATCTAAGAATATCATCAGCAACAACTTCACAGTTGAAAAGAGGAAACACTTACATAGGCTACCGTCACAGGTTGGATCAAGGTGGACAACAAGTCGATCATGACAACGAAACGCATAGAGAAACAACAGAAACCACAAAGTTGATCCAGGAATACAAGTTCACCCAAGTTATGAACAGTGGAGTTAATCCAACGACGACGCTGAGACAGCAAGACTTGCCAGTCATCAGGAGCGACAGTGTATGCATGGGCATCTCGGATAAATTGCGTCTTGAAGTTGGAGAAATGCTTGAGAAGAAGTGTTGTGAGGTAACGATCTTCACCAAGATGCAACAAATTCTTCATATGAAGGGTATCGACGCGATTCTCAGAATAGTCCTGAATCAACTGGTTAGAGATAAGAAGCGGCTTGTGTGTGTCTGGTGTTCGCAGGCGATAGAGAGTGAAACAACCGGGCAGACAGGTAACTGAACCGAACAATGACTCGAATGCCTTGGCCATGTGGTGAGAGATGAAATATTCGTAAACCTGCATCATGGTGATGATAGATTGTTTCGCATTCGCAAGTTCAGTTTCACCGCAGACACCGAGCAATTTCTTGTCGTGGATCATCCTAGATGACATGTTAGTGACGATCGAATTCTGCGTATATCGTTACTCACGCAGAAACAAGACGGTTCAGAGACAGAGGAGCGACAGTGGTATCGGCATCAACCATGAACACGTATTCGTAGAAAGTAGGATTGACACCAATGACGTTCTTGATTTGATGGTAAATCTCCAATTCCAGTGGGTTCATGGGCGAGTTGAAGTGAACCTGAAAAATCGGATGAGAGCAGCGATAAGATGATGGAAAAAGAAACACACCTTGTTCAAGAAGTGCATGAGAATCATTTGGGAATCACGTTTACCACGGTTACCAGGACGTTGTTTCTCGCCAGGACGACCACATTTCACAACGACGATGTAAGGAACAACGTGGCCAGATGTTTCGTAAAGACCTGAAAAGACCTTGCCCATATTGTGCTGCTTAGCACCCTCACCAAGTGAGATGAAGCTCAAAGGCTCGGCATCGACGTTGGGATTTGCTCCAAGGACCTCCAAGACAATACGAGGTGTAGGCATATCGTTTCCGGAACCAACGACCATACCATCACAGATGATAAAGAGAAGTTTTCGCTTGTCATCGTATTTAGTCTGAGCCAATGAATCAATGGTCTTCTTGAGTGATGACGTTCCTTCTGTATAACACGGTACTTGACAAATAACAAACTTGTCGTGGTCTTCAGGTGCACGCGCTGCACCAAAGTTGATGGAGGCGATGAATTTAAACCCAATAACACTAACCATCAATATGGAAATGGCCAGAAGAATGTACGTAGCGAAGAGACACTGAGGGGAATTACGAGTGTCAACTTTGCCAATAGTAAACAAATTCCTCAAGCAGACACGTTGACGAGCGAGAATGTCACTGTCTATGGGAAGGGAGTCGACGAGCTTGGTGACATCCTCACCAGAATGAAGGGTGAAAATATCAACAATGGATGGATGCATGAAGTGAGCGTCGATGCCAGTAGGAGGAGCCATATTCTTAGGATGGCCAATAGCTGGGCCATTCTGAGCATAGGAAGTAAGATCGTAAACCAACCCTCTATAAACTCCAACGATCGACTTGGCTGCAGCCATGTTTTTTATCCCCTTTTTCGAATATCCCATGAAACCAACACGATTGTTCCATCGCATTTGAGTCATACTCTCGAAGTACCAATCCGCTCGAGGATCAGTAGTCCATGCGCGGAAGTCATGATACTGAGCGTTATCGTCGGTGACGTTCTTGGAATCGAGGGTGATGTAAGGGTTGACCGTGCCAGTGATACCATTGCACAGGGCGCTGACCTATATGTTAATGTCAATTGCAGAATTGGAAGCGACAAAGTAAGATAAATACCTGAACGGGGAAGATGGCGTCGGCAGAAGTACCGCCGTACTTCAGTATAGACTTTGCAGGGACGACGTTGACTTGGAGCTGATGCGTCTGAGCGATTTTGGTGAGATCGAAGACTTCTCCGCGAATGGAGGTGTACACCTGACTAGGCTTGTTGTTAACGTTGTGCGAGGCTAATTCGGATGTACTGAAGACATGCTCCGTAGGGCAAATGAGGGGACCAATGATAGCGATGACGAAGATGGCACAACCACACAGGAGCCAAATGATCATGTTGAGTGCCAGTTTCTCTCTCCAAGCCTGTTGCACATCCAGACGTTTCATGCGGCCTATATAGACCAATGCGAAGGTAGGTATCCACCATGTTAACATCCAGCAAAGGGCTACCCATCGACGCCGGGCAGAAGACTCCTTAAGAACTTCAGCGGTCTCTCCCTCCTGGATTTCTCCAGCGAGGGCCTCTTTGTCCATGAGGGCTTTCTTGTCAGTGCCCTGGAACATGTTACGAGATGGCGCGTATGACTCAGTGCCAAAATTCGACACCGACTCGTTGTCCCGTTGACTGGTCAAGGCACTTCGAGCATCATATTCTTCGTCTGCGTAAGACTTATCTTCATGGTAGTCATCAAATCCATCGTTGCGAGTGAAAGGTGACGCATTCGCGACAAGTGGCAGTTGTTGATTCGATTGACCGAATGGATCGTTGTAACCACCTCCACTCTCATAAGGTGACTCTCCAGTTTGATACGGTGCGTAAGGATCGCTAAGCCCTCGGGGATCAAGGCCTGCCTCTGCCTCTGCATCGCGAATCCTGTTCCTCTTCTGCTCATCTGTATCTCTCGAACGCAAATCGTCTTCGAGTTTATGGAATGCAGTATGAGATAGATAAACCTGACGAACGATTCAGTACTGGTGATGACCGTAACTAATAACGTACTCACCATTGTCGCACCGAGTACAACATCTCGTTCTTCCAATGCTAGAGCAGTCCTCGTTTGATCTATCTTCTCCCTCGGCTCTCCTTCTGTGATACCCAAAGACGAGATGGTATCTCGATATCTCTCCTCGAATTCATCTGGGGTCATGACAGACTCGAAAGTATTCGCACATCTTCTTGCAATCTCAGCCAAGCCAGTACTTCGAACCTGACCTTTGACCGACCGACCCTCCAACTGATTGGGAAGCTGTGAGTCGTTGGGGTTGATACAGAACACATACCACACTTGAGTATCCTCCAGTGTGTCGAAGAGTGTATCTAACGCAGCCCGGAACTCTCCCGCGACGCAAGGCTGACCACCAGAAGAAACGGCGGTGGCTTCGTCTTCATTAGCTTCATCAGGTTCGCCTTCACGAAGGGTAGGCATGCGTCTGATTGTGTTCTTTCTGCGTGTGGACGGTGCCCGCATAGGCTTGACAGGTTGCTGAGCAGAAACGATGGTCTCTTCATTGCGAGGGTGAGCTTGAGTGGCGATCGCCTTCGCTGAGAACAACCCCTTGACGAATGGGTTGTCTGAACCTGAGCCATCTGTAACAGGAGCGTCACCCGAGCTTGTACCCCTCAGAAGCGAAACGAAGTCTGGGTTGAGGTAATCGAGGTTACGGTCCAAGAACCCTTCAGCAGAATAGGTGACAGGACCGGTGTAATGATTGACGGTGAAGGTAGGGAAACCAGAACGATCGATGGCACCAACCTTGAACGATGAGTGGTTACCCCATCGCTTTGAAAAGGCTTCCACCATCGTGTGATCGGTCTTACGAGGTTGACGACGAGCTTGATCATCCATGATATGAATCAATCCTCCGGGTCTGTGCTGGAGGAGACGAATGCATTCCGAATTGTCAAAGTATGGAACTTGGGGAACAAAGCGAGCGATGCCCTCGTTATTATATGATTCAGTGCGTTTCTCGAATATCTGCCTTTGAACGAAGTTTTGCAATCGTTCATTGGCAAAATTGATGCAAAATTGATCCAGAGAGTTGGGCCTGCTGGTCATGTTCTGGGGACCTGGTAAGTCGAAGATACCAATGAAGGTATTAAAATCTTCTTTGCAAAGACGTTGATTGATGTGCTCGTTCAACCAAGCGAAGAGCAACGAATACAACGTCTTGGCTAGTTCGTCTCGATTATCCGACGCGCCATCTGGATCAAGGAAAACCGTGCAAAGCTCTTTCTTGACCAATTTAGTACGATAGGATAATGTTGCTTCAAGCGCAGCAGGCTGCACTCCCAGGAATTCGGCAACAATAGCAAGAAGGTCTGTATTCCTGACCACGGCAGCGTCCTCATTCCGGTGTCGATCAACTATAAATTCCAGATTCCCAAGATGGAGGATGGCGGCGATCAATTGACACGTCTGAGCAACATGTCGCTTCGATAGACCAACATTCTTCAGTGCCAATTTTAGCTGGTCGAAACGCACAGCGTCATCATCGCGGCCTTGGGGACCACGAGGATTAGGCATTCTCTGACCCAGGTAACGATATACAGTCTTCTCGTTTAGGTGCATATGACTGCGTTCCTCGGGAGCTGCACCGGCGACGAGGTAATAGAATATGTGGAAATTGCGCTCGCCCGAAGGTGCACCAGCGACTCGATTCCTTTCTAGATAATAGTCAAGAGTTTTGATACCACAGATACGCCCGCGGTCGTTGAACTGCAACTCGGTGTATTTTCCAAAACGGGAAGCGTTGGAGTTGAAAAGTGTGCGTGCGTTGCCGAACGTTTCAAGAACGAATTCAGCAGCTGGGATTTGAGTGCCGAGTTTGGCACCTTTCTTGCCAGGATTACTGACACTGAGCTCGAGCACGGTCTTAATCGCGAGTCGTCGGCTCTCTGATTTGCCGCTACCAGTTTCACCACTGCAAAAATATTGAATACCATCCGTGACACCCACGTCCTTATGGAAACCTAGACATACCTCATCAATATACTCTGGTCCGAGTTCGTCCTCCTCATATGGTAATAGGCATTGTTGGCAAGTTGGAAGATATGAGGTGGAAGAGGAATCTTGCCGGGAGACGTGTCGCGATATTCTGCAGCATATTTGTGCAAAACTGAGTCTGCATTACTTGATACGTATTTGTGTGGGTTAACAGCGACGAGTGCAGAGGATCCAATATTGGTGTAGATGTTGTCGGCCATGAAGCGTTCACGGATACATGCTACGATGATGTCGTCAGAGACTGGAGAGAGCGTTGCCAAATCGTTGACGGCTTCGAGCCGTTGCTGCATGCTCATCGTCGACTGCCTATTCATGGCGGGCAGGACGATGAGAGTAGGGTTCTATAAAAACAGAGAGCGATAATTAAGACGAGTGGAGAAAAACGAGAGACGAAGTTCAAGAGGCGAGCTGGGGCTCGTCGCCGTTTGGGAAAGAGGCAAGGATGAGAAGAAACACCGCCCGTCGTGGAAACACTACAAACTTTACTACCAGGTATACAAGCCCTTGTTAGTTCAATTGATTACATTACTTACTGGTTGTTAACCTGCTACAATAGTTGTTACTATCTCGCTTTTCTGAGTTTGAATGAACTATTGATTGTTTCAGCTGATCACGTCTCGAACGTCCTGAGCGCCAAACATGCTTCCCACGATTGACAGATGACATAAGCGATTTCCAAATCCACTGTGGCGCCTAACTAAACTACCCTCGGTATAACGCTCACTCTACCAACTGTTCCATCTGTCTTTTCTGGTTCATTTCAATACGGTGACGGACATTCACCATTCACCAAGGCCTCATCATGTTATATGAGAGTCTTCCCGGTCACAAGCGGGGTCTTGTTTTCTTCATCGCCATCTGTGTAATATTCACACAAGCTGGCATCTGGGCAGGTCGCAAGAGAGCTCAAGATAACTTCCCTGACCAATCTCTGGTTCAAAAGTCAAAGCTTCCCTTTGTCAAATCTGAAGATACACGACCCAGTATCAAGGAGCATCCAATCCCTCAACTTATGGGAGAAGCTGAAGTTAATTACCGGAATTTACTGTCACGGCAAAGCAAGACTTTGAAGGAAGCAATTACCGAGTACAAAAAGCGGTATGGCAGGGTGCCCCCACCAGGTTTCGAAGAATGGTGGCAGTTTGTGGAGGATAATGATGTTATCATGCGAGATGAATACGATGCTATCAATGAGGATTTGGCACCGTTCTGGGAGATTCCACCGCAAGAGTTGAGGAAACGAGCGACATTAGTGCGTCGATGAACTTTACTAGTCTATATAATGTAGTGGGCTTATTGGTCACTCTAGGCTGGACATCTACCTGCAGTTGACCTTGTTCGAGTGCGAGATGGTGTCGCGAAAGCGGTTAACCTTAGAGACAGTCCTGATGGCTCAGAGGTTAGTGCTCGAGCTCGGGGTTTCCTCAGTATTATCAAGCGGTTCGAAGACAAGGTAAGTACTTTATCTATCTCCAGCCGAATTATATGCGAACGAATGCTTTAGCTGCCTAACTTGGATTTCCCCATTAATGCGATGGCAGAGGGTCGTATCCTCATCCCTTGGGAACACAGGAAATATCCAAACCTAACTGAGGGTATGTTTCTCCCCGGATGAAATTCCTTAGACTGACAGGTGTTTCCTGTAGGTGCCTTAAGGCAACAGCTGAGTGGTGATCAACCACCAGACTGGCGTGGAGAAGGCAATGTATGGGAGGCCTATCGTCGCACATGTGACCTCTCAACGCCTGCAAGACGGCTTTACAGTTCTTTCCGAGCATCCTCTTCCACAACACGGAATCGATCCAGCAGTCTAGTCGCCGCAAGTGACGAGTTCGATTTTGCAGTCACAACCAGCGGGAATTATTCATTTTGTCAAAACCCGTGGGCTCATTACAACCAGGGACATTTCTTCTCGGACTGGCGAACTATTCCTGTGTTATTCCCAATATTTTCACCCGCAAAGGCATCTGGTTACCTCGACATTCGCATTCCTAGTCACTACTATTATGCACAGACCAAACGATATACATACGGTTGGGACCCAGTCAACCTTGAACTACGACCGATAGATCATATGGAAACACCTTGGGAGATGAAGAGTGATCAAATATTCTGGCGAGGTGCTTCAACAGGAGGTGGAAGTTCACCTCCGGGTTTCACTAACCAATACCAGCGTCATCGGTAAGAACCAATTTCGAGATCTTCAGTGCCAATAGCTTATCCATATCTTGCATGCAGCTTCGTTCGAATGGCTAGTGAGGAAAGCTACAACAACCGGACAGTGGTATTCGCCGACCCACCAAGCTCCACAAATTACGTTCATACTCATGTCCCTACAGTTTATTTGAACGAAGAAATCATGGACGTCGCTTTTGTGAAGGTTGTTGATTCGCTGAATTACCCCGGGGGCATCGGAGCTCTTCTGAGGGACCACCGATTTGACGATGGAGGAGTAAATCTTGGAGATCATTGGAAGCATAAATATCTCGTTGATATTGACGGTCATGGATACTCAGGACGTTTCTTCTCTTTCTTGGAGTCGGATAGTGCGGTCTTAAAAGCGACTGTATACAGAGAGTTCTTTGAACAGTGGATGCAACCCTGGTGCGTGTTTCTCGTAATTTTACTCCACTGGCAACTGTTCACAAAAGCTCATTTCAACAACCACTATCTTAGGTTACATTACATTCCTTTATCACCCTCGTACCAAGAGATATACAACATCCACGCATTCTTTTCTGGAGCAACACGCTCAACGCTATTTATTGCCAACTCAACCTCTGCCGCATTACCTCGTTCAAAGAGACGCTCCATAGATGGAGACAGACGTTTACGGCGTATCGCTCGAGCAGGGAAACAGTGGAAGCGCACTATGGGTCGACGAGTAGATATGGAAGGTGAGCACTTGTTTTATGTTTCTGTATCGTCATGGAATATGACTTTCCTTTTCATGATCCGAATATTCATGATACTGACCACGCATTCATATCAATAGCCTATGTTTACAGATTAGTCTTGGAGTATGCAAGACTGTCGTCAGATGATAGGGACACATTGGGCATCGACGTTTGATTCCATTCATTAACGTTCCGTACGTTCGCTCACCTTCGGGTTCATTTCGCATGCTTTCTTTTTCATCGTGGATAGATAGGCTCCTTTCATGCTAATTTATGTATCAGTACAGTATCATTAGTGTTCATACCCGCGGTAATTCTAGAGTATATTTCGGGAATTATCGTTGATTTTTCTGCCCTTCATAGACCACCGCTCGCTCTCAACGTGTTTGATGAGTGTATTTTTGTAGGACATTGCACAAACAACGGACATAGACCTTTGAGCGCCTATTAGTGGATACACAAGTTTGGTCGTCTATTTCTCCAACCTCCTCAACTCAATCATGGCTCCAGTCCGTAATCCAAATCAAACACGTCAAGTGAAACCAAAACCAACGCTCCTTGGAAGTTGGAAGTGGGCACCCATGGCTGTCTTTATGAACTTTGCACCGTCGGAATCCGTTCGGCAAGCTCTCTCTGTCGCGGAGAAAGAAACCTATCTGTATGGCAAAGGTGCCTCTCGGAGCCACCTGCTAGGAAGAGGTCGGAGGAGTGTGAAGTCAAGTTGCTTTTGTGTCCTGAATGGATCTCCTTAGATATCGGTTTGCTGCTCTTTCAAAACACGTTGTTCACTCGTGTTCTGATGAACCACTTGTCCAGGAGATTGTTTGCTAAACGAGCAAAAGAACACACCTGCATCGGAAATCTTTGTCAAATTATGCGAAATCAAGGAATCTAGGACCCACTAGAAAGTCTCGAATTTCTCGTTATGCTCTTTCAGCTTCTCTAGCCCCATTTTTAGGTCTAGCGAGCTTTCCCGCCGGAAGAAGAATCGACACATTTTTCTCGTCAATGGCGACTATTATCTCCTCAAGGCTGCGGGAAAGCTTACCACAATTACAACAGAGCACTTGAGCATTGTCTCCAGCATGTGATCCTATGCTCGGTGTCTTTCAAGAATCACTCTGTCATTGATACAGAGTTCAAGCCATTTCACGATGGATTCTCCGCAAAGAGAAACACGTTGCTTGTGCATGGCCTTGCTTGTGATACGCAATTCAACTTCCTGTGCTCCCACCCTCGTTTCCTGTGGCCTTGTAAGGACATTCTTCATCATCACAACAGCCGCAAGTTCTCTGGCCTCAGGCCTTATATTACCTCTCGACTTCCTGCTCTGTTCTCGGTTTTACCGTGTCACCCCTTCCTCTCCTCTTCATTCCCTATCTAGCTTGAAGTTCATCATGCCATTATCAACAATAACCGTATTATCCTCAGGATCCTCATCGTCAAGTCGTTCATCAGACGGGTTGCCCTTTCCGAGGAATATGTCTGACTTCGAGGTCGAGCATACCCCAACTAAGACTCATCACCATTATTCTCCCTCTTCGAAATCCCGGAGACACAAAACGTCAACGACTTACGAAAGCGAGGTAGCTTATCGAGCGAGTATTTCGAGGTTGATCGTCGCAAAGGCTCGTCCTTTCTCAGTGTCGGGGAGGATCCCTTTCGACCCAGTGACTTTGACGTTATTCTTCCGTTCAAAGGTAAGCATCCCCATTTCCCATTTCTTCTCTCGACCTTGCAATAGCAATGGTCCTGATTGTATATAATTTATGAAAACAGAGTGGTATCACACATTCTCTTGATTTTCCAATCGACATTGACCATGATATGCCTCCTGCGCTCGATGTCCTCATATCTTCATGCAGACCACATTCACCTCCCGGTCTCGAAGACTTCTCTGCACACGACTCCTTATTCTATCCCGCCAACCTGTCCCTGACAACATCACTTGAGATCGCTAATCATCCGATACTCGACGCTGTAAGGGATACTTTATTCCCTACTTTACCAACTGGACACTACGTTACAGCAATACGAGATAAGTTGGAGATATGGCTTCAAGGTAATGGCATGAAAGTACAAGCACGACCAAACGATAGTCGAGTAGCGACCATCTTCGTTACGCTTCCTGTGCGATACCGAGGAGGAGGTCTAGTTGTCCGAAACCCTGATGGTATGGAGGAGAGGTACTATGGCAATGGTTCGAAGACAAGTGACATGGAATGGACGGCAGTTTTGTCAGACTGTGACCATGAGATTGAGCCAGTCATGAAAGGTTGTAGAATGACCATCTCATACGCGGTCCATTTGAAGACATTTGGAGCTTCTGGTATTCAACCAGATCCTCTTATTGCTCCCAGCGACCAATTCCTTGATACCTTATCGCCGATTCTCAATATGTCCCGGGGACGAAAGATTGCCTTTCATTTGACTGGGGATTATCAGGCGAATCCGTCAGAAGTGCTCGCTGAGTCCCTGGTTCCTGAGGTACGTGCTTTTCATTCATTTCAGTCAGTATCAGAGTGCTCATCTGCGTCCTACAGTTGACTGGTGGTGATTCGTTATTGTATCATGCACTGAAAATATACAAGTTGGCACCCGAATTGCGATGGATTGCTGGTGGTTATGTGTGGGCTGTTGATCAAGTCGTCGACCTCTCGCTTGATGATGTCGATGACAGCCCTCCTATGTCTGGCATGCGGTTACCATTCTCTGTGCTGAATGGCGTACAATCAGCAGTGTCACCAATCCGAAGTTCGTATGGGTCTAGGTCAGGGTCGGACATTGTTGACGATGCTCCTGTGGACGATCTCCGAACAAGGGTGAAGAGAAGCGGTGCTCTGTCCTTTGCGGAGGCAGACATTGTAGTTCTCTCGGACACGACGTTGTCGGGACTTGTTTCGAAAGCTCGTGTGCCCTTCGTGCAAGGTGGTGAAATGGAGAGGTTAGTGGTACATGTGCTGATGGTGGTGTATGTGCCTTGAAAGGGTTCAGAACGTACATTTATTTTTTATTCTTTTCTTTGGATATTGTGTGCGTCGATAACTCGGATTCTTGTACTGTACTTCTACTGTGTATAACTAGTTTTTGTATTGCAAGTACTGCCTCTATCCCTGTACATGTATTCCATCATATCAATATTCAACCAGTTGTTTACTTTTATTGACCAGCCAATAAAGAGAGAGGCAATTCGTGGAAAAAGTGGGAGCCAATCAAGCCTATCCCGTTATGTCCCTGGGATAATTTTGATCTCCGCCTAAACCCGAGTCTGGTAAGGGCCCCCCGGTCGTCGTGTTCGTCGACGAGCACACGCTATAATTCATCTCCTGGCGCACCTCTTCGCCGGCTAGCTCGCTGTTAAAGCCTGCTATAATTCCCCACTAATCTCTTAAACGTTATGTTGCGGCTGGTGTCGACCGCATCCAAACCATCGAATGGCTTGCTTGCGGTGGTCGCCCCCAATGCCTCTGCTCGCAAAGGTATGTTTCTCTTTCGTCATTTGTTTTTTTGCCAACATTTCGAATCTAATTCTTCATACAGGCAGTCGAACCTTTGCCTCTACATCTAGAAAGCAGGCCGATATTACCCTGACCGTTGACGGCAAGGAGGTCACCGTCCCTCAGGGTGGGTTATGGCGTTGTGTCACCGTGGTTCAGGAGTGCTGAGAGACTGTGTGTTATAGGATCTGCTTTGATTCAAGCTTGCGAAGCTGCTGGTGCAACAATACCCAGGTATGTTGAGTTGTTATACCGTCCCTCAGGATTTTTCTGACGGTAGTTTTGCAGGTTCTGTTACCATGATAGGTGTGTTTGATCTGCTGTATCATATCCCTCACTTGTCTCAGTATTTTCTTCAAAGATTGGCTATCGCAGGAAATTGCCGGTGAGTAGTCTTTGCATGTCCTATGTTCATTTTTCTCAACCTTGATTGCGTAGTATGTGTTTGGTTGAAGTAGAGCGTTCGCCGAAGCCTGTCGCGTCATGGTAAGTTCCCCCTCGTTTATAATGTTACTTCCTAATTCCCCTCTCACAGTGCAATGCCCGCCATGCCCGGATCCAAAGTTTTCACCAACACACCCCTAGTACATGCTGCTCGGTAAGTTTGTACTACCTGTTTGGACGGCATGTTTTCTCATATATCATTCAGTGAGGGTGTCATGGAATTCTTGCTCTCAAACCACCCATTGGATTGCCCCATTTGTGATCAGGGTGGTGAATGTGATCTTCAAGACCAGTCGATGCGATATGGTGCTGACCGCACAAGGTTCCACGAAATTGCCGGAAAGCGCGCGGTTGAGGATAAGGACTTTGGTCCGTTGGTGAAGACTTCCATGAACAGGTGTATTCAGTGCACTCGTTGTGTGCGATTTGCGAATGAGGTTGCTGGAGTTGAGGAGCTGGGAACATCAGGACGAGGAAATGATTTGCAGATCGGTACATATGTGGAGAAGACGATGAACTCAGAGCTATCAGGAAACATTGTCGATCTCTGCCCTGTTGGTGCTTTAACAAGCAAGCCTTACGCATTCCACGCAAGACCATGGGAACTCAAACACACTGACTCTATTGATGTTTTGGACGCTGTCGGTTCAAATATTCGTGTCGATTCTCGGGGAGTGGTCGTTATGCGTGTCCAACCTCGCTGCAACGATGATGTCAATGAAGAATGGATCAGCGACAAGACTCGATACGCCAATGACGGTCTCAAGTTCCAACGATTAACCACACCTCTCATCAAGAGCGGTGACCGCTTCGTACCTGCTACTTGGGAAGATGCTCTCACCGCCATTGCATCTGGTTTGGAAAGTTCTGGTGCTAAGGGCGACGAGATCCAAGCTGTCGCTGGACATCTTGCTGATACTGAAGCTTTGGTTGCACTCAAGGATCTTGTCAACCGTCTTGGTTCAGATAACCTCACCACTGACGCTGTTGGTGGTCATGCTGCCCCTATCCATTCCGTCGATGTTCGTTCCAACTATCTCTTCAACTCCACCATCCCTGGTGTTGAGGACGCTGATGTCATTCTTCTTATCGGTACTAACCCACGACATGAGGCAGCTGTTCTCAACTCCCGAATCCGCAAGAGTTGGTTGCACACTGGTCTTGAAATTGGTTTGATTGGAGAGCGTGTCGACACAACTTACGGTTATGACTACCTTGGTGCCGACGCCAAGGCCGTTGCAGACTTCGTCGCTGGCAAGGGTGCTTTCGCTGAGAAGTTCAAAGCTGCTAAGAAGCCATTAATCATTGTTGGTAGCGCGGTAACCGAGCACGCTGACGGCGCCGCTGTTTATCACGCTTTGTCGAAGTATGTTGAACAGAACAAGGACAAGCTGCTCACTCCTGAGTGGAAGGGTTTCAACGTTCTTCAACGAGTGAGTTTGCACTTTCCCCGTTCTGCCGTCTATCATGAGTTCTGACTTGATTTTATAGGTTGCTTCTCGTCCTGCGGCCTTCGACATTGGCTTTGTTGCTTCGAAGAAGGCTTCGTCAACCAAGCCCAAGTTCGTCTATCTCTTGAACGCCGATGAGGTCGACCCCAAGTCGATCCCTCAGAATGCTTTCGTTGTCTACCAAGGCCACCATGGTGATCTTGGTGCCCAGCTTGCCGATGTTGTCCTGCCAGCTGCTGCCTACACTGAAAAGTCAACGACATGGGTGAACACCGAAGGTCGCTCACAACTTGGTCGTGCGGCAGTTCCTCCGCCAGGCGCATCAAGAGAGGATTGGAAGATCGTTCGGTGAGTAACACTTGTCTTTGATAAATCAATCCTATGAGTATTGATCTGGCTGTTAGTGCTTTGTCTGAGGTCGTTGGTTCACCTCTGCCATACGACGATGTTCTGAGCCTGCGGGATCGCATGTGGGAAATCTCACCAACCCTCGTTCGTTACGACGTCACCGAGCCTACTTCTATCGAAGTTTCCCTCGCTGGACTGAAGGCGCTTGCTGCCGGCACTGCGACTGCTAAGGTATCCGGTGTTCCATTCAAGAAGCCAATCGACAACTTCTACCAGACCGATCCTATCTCACGAGCGTAAGTGTATCTTTCTCGGATTTTGATTGTCGTATGTGTGTGTTGACTATTGTTCTCCTTCAGATCTGTTACCATGGCACAGTGCACTCGCGCTTTCGTGAAGGGTGAAAACTATGGTTTCAGTGATATCTCCAGTCCGTCGGAAAAGGCATATGCGTAGTTTCTTGTAATCAAAAGGGAATATTCGATTTTTGCTTTTCCAATATCCTTCATATCGCTTGATTTGAGTATTATCCGTGCTCTTCGTCGTGAGCTTGTAAGTTTGAAAAACATTAATGTCCCAACTACTCCTTGGTGACCGGTGACCATTGGCCAGATCTGGAAGCAGATTCGTTCAATGTGTACACACTTGAATTTTTTTAACAGTCATCACATTCATAAATTGGGTGGTGTCTATAACAATACATGGAGGTACTTTTGTTACAAATGCGAATAATCCGATATCGATGACAATGTCAAGTCAGAAGAAAAGATGAGTCAAAGAAACAAAACAGAGAAAGTGCGTGCGTTATGGGTGAGAGAAAAAAATACAACAGAAGGTCGAAAGGGTCGTAAAGTTCATAGCAATCCTGCTAGCAAAATAATCATGGTAAGGACCGTTAGGGGGGAATGTGGTAAAGTAAAAGTAAAAAATAAGATTATAGAAATGTGTAAAGTTCAATGATCTCTAATCCATCCATTCTCCGCCGCTTGCAAGCTGAGCGAAGACACCTCTTCGTTGAATGAGATACTCGTAAGTACCCTGTTCGACGATAACACCATTGTCCACAACGAGGATACGATCGCACATTCTCATGGCTTGCAATTTATGCGTCACCATGAAGGTTGTCCGACCGACCTTAGCATTCTTGATAGTCTCCAGAACAATTGATTGATTCTGAGGATCTAACGCAGATGTGCATTCGTCGAGGATTAGGATATTGGAAGGTCTTGCAAGTGCTCTAGCAATTTGGAGACGTTGCGCTTGTCCACCAGAGATGAGTGAGGCATTCTCACCCACCATCGTGTCGTAGCCTTTCGGCAAGCTCATGATGAACTCGTGGACATTTGCGGCCTTGGCGGCGACTTGAACCTGTTGAAGAGTGATTGACTTGTCGCCATAAGCGATGTTGTCAGCAATGGTAGCATCGAAAAGATTGGGTTGCTGGCTGACGACAGAAACGCGTTCCCGGAGATGGTGTACATCGAGGGTCTTCACGTTGTAACCATCGACGGAGACAGATCCAGACACAGGTTCATATAGACGTTGGAGGAGAGCAGCCAGGGTGGATTTGCCAGAGCCAGATGCACCAACGATTGCAACAAATTCACCATTGGCGATATGCATGGACAGGTCCTTAAGGATTGGAACGTCTGGGCGTTCAGGGTATGAGAAGGAAACGTGATTGAAAGAAACAGAGCCAGCCATCGAAGGACGTGATGTTCCCCGGGATTCATCCGTCTCCGTGGACAGTTTCAGAAGGGTATTAAAGTCACGCGTCGCCTGGACGGACTTGGCAATTCTTTGAGCTATAAGTAATCATTAGTATGTGTTCTCCATATATGAATGGATTGAGGGGAAGACTTACTGAATGCCATAAGCTGGGAACCAATTGTAACAGTGAAAACAACCAAGTTTAAGACTTGCAGAATCCGGAGATAATCGTAGGTACCATGAGCGAGGAGTACAGCGCCGACGTAGAAGATAAGTGCTTCAGCGAGATAGATGAGAGCACTGGCAACACCATATGTGCAACCTTCCACAAAAGCACCCCTCATTCCAGTAGAAAGAGCCTGGCTAGCAGACTTGTCGAACTTCTCTTGGAAGGCCGATTCAAAACCCATAGCACGAATCGTACGAACATTAGAAATAGCCTATAAGAAGTGTTCATGAGTTATTTAGAAATAGATATGTTGTAGATAATGCTTACATCGTAATAGCCTTTAGCGACCTCTTCTCGAGCACGCTTATTGCGATACTCGCACTTGGCGACCAAGTTAGTCTGCACTGTCATGGTCAAAGCAAAGACAGGAGCGATAGCAAGACCAACGAGGGTCAATTGCCAGCCTTCGATCAATGCCCAGATCAGCCCAACAGTGAGCATAGCCAAGACGACAGAGCCTTGAGTGAGGCAAGTAGCGATAAGAGAGCGAGCATCGTCGCCGTCTTTGATAAGAATTTGCATCAAGCGAACGGGACTATTCTCAGTCTTGTCGAACCACTTCTTGTCTTGAGAAAGAATCAACCTCAGACAGGCCTTGCGAATTCGGTTGACCCAGTCCATGGCCACGTATTCCATGATGAAGTACTTGAGACCAAGGAAGATACCATCAGCTGCTGCCACAGCGAGGACAATACCGCCGTAGAGGTTGATAGTGGAAGTATTCTGAGCACCGACAGAGACCTCGTATAACAGGCGGGAGAGAAGATACGAGAAGATAGGTGTCATGGAACCTGAGATGAGACAGATGAAGATACCAACGAGGATAAGGGGTTTGCGAGGGACAGTAGGATAGATGTCGCGAATCAATGACCAGAAGCCTTGTTGAGATGGAGGAGGAGAAAACTGCCTAGGTTCCTCGTCAACCTCCGGCTTCTCAGTAGTGACTTCCGTCAAGACACCTAAACTCGCTTCATCCCACTTCGCGCGGGCACGCTTCTTGGCAAGAGTATCCGATAGTTGGGAGTTGATAGATCGTTTGCGAGAGGTAATAGTGTGACTACGACCGATGATTGACTTCTGGTACTCAAAGTCATCATCATCATCACCAACCAAAGTCGATGAGAATATAGAAGCGTTTGAACGAGTCGGGGAGGTAGGAGTGAAAGGAAGGCTGAAGCGACGAGAGACATCGGAGACAGCAACAGGCGGCGGACTGGAGGGGATGTCAAGACGAAGAGAGTGGTGGCGAGAGGGAAGAGCCTCTTCGACTGCGGTGAATGCATCTGCAGGAACGAAACGACTGATGCGGTGAGTGTCGCTGTCCGAAGATGAATGTAATTGAAGAGCGGGTGCGGGCTTTGTTAGATCTGCAACAGCCTCGAGCATCCAATTACTCATGGTGATTGGTCGGTAAATGCTTGGAGATCTGAGAGTGTCAGTGTTGATACCAACAGATTCCAACTCGTCTTGTTTCTCTGCATCCTGACGTTCCAAGATTTCATCGAGGCGAATCGAGGGAAGAACCTCCTCGCGAGGTTGGAAACCACCAGTGGCACTTTGAACTCGAGACATGCGTCGGAATTCGCCACCTTCGAACTCTTCAAGATCGAACCTGAATCCCTGCTCAACGAGTTCTCCGTCCTTAAGAACGAAGACAAATCTATCGCGCTCGATTTGGGAGAGATCATGAGTGATTACGATGGTAGTCATGTTATAGCGCTTGGCTTTAATTGCTTCAAAAACCAGAAGGCGAGACGTCGCGTCCAGCGCGGACGTGGCTTCATCTAAAAAGTCAAAGTCAGATATGACGGTAGGAGAAATAAACAGATAGCACACATACCGAGAATAAGGACAGCAGGGTTGCGCAATAATGCGCGAGCGATTGCGAGCCGTTGTTTCTGACCACCAGAGAGATTTGCTCCACCGTTTCCAAGCTTGGTGTCATATCCATCTGGAAGGTCCCTCACAAAGTCGTGCATCAACGCTGCGGTGCATGCAGCGATTACTTCCTCGCGAGTGACGTCTTCTGGCTTCCTATCAGAACCAGCGACACCCATAGCGATATTGTCGTGAACACTCATGTCGAAAAGAATGCACGACTGAGAGACGGCGGAAATGTTCTGTCGGGTCCAATCTTCATCCAAGAAAGCGAGATCTTGTGAATCGAGGGAAATTTGACCGTGACGAACATCGTAAAGGCGAAGGAGAAGTTGGGCAATCGTCGACTTTCCGGATCCAGAGCCACCGACGATGAAGGTCATGTCTTTGGCAGGAAGAAAGAGGGAAAGGTTCTTGAGAACGGGAACATCGGGGCGAGAGGGGTAAGCGAAAGTAACATCTGCGATCTCGATTTCTCCGTTGCACTTTGTTGGAACGATCTTGCGAAGTCGAGTAGTCCGAGCCCTGCGCGATTTGAGTGCAAAATGAGGGGTCATCGATCCAGGTGCTACCGACTCGGCCAGAGCGACAAGTGAAGCGATAGCAAATTTGCCTTTCGCAAGAACAATGAGTTGAGGAATGCACATTTGAAGGTTGCTTGAAGCGATGAGGCAAGCCCAGAAGACTGCGGACACATCTCCGGGGCTGTTTTTGCCTTCGCGTACAAGTTTGGAGCCAAACCAGAACCCTTGAACAAACATGGCCATCATGACGAATTGGGACATGCTAGAGGTGATACCCCAAACTGTGATACAGCCATTTGCTGCCGCACGCAACTTGTCCAGGAAAACGCTGATTGTCTCCTGTTCGTGATGCTCCGCGTTGAAAGCCTTGACAGTTGAGATAGCAGCAATAGCACGGTCAACTAAAGTAGCGGCAGTTGAGGTATGTGCCCGCTCGAGAGTCAACTTAGGTCCAGCGAGGTTTTGCGAGAACATCTGGATGACCATAAGCACTGGAACAGCAGAAAGGATGACGAATGTAAGGGACCATGAGCGGGTGAATGCGAGAATAAGGCAAGTTATGGTAGTTGTGAGGTACTGAACAATCATGCCAGAGGCGAGAGAAGAAGCCATCCGTACGTCGTCAGTTTCCCTTTGAAATGTAAGTAAGTTCGTCGGCTCTCTTCTAGAATGAACAGAAATCACTTACTTTACGAACTTAGCCATCAGTCCGCCAGCACCCACAGGACCATTCTCCCCTTCAGCGCAATGCACTGCGTCTTCAGCTCCCATCTTCGTGTCAAACCAAATCAAGTCCTTCCCAGTAACAGCAGTGTAGACAGCCTTGCGGACAGCGAGAAGATTGCGTTCGCCAATCCATATCCAGAGACTAGATGTCAGGCTGCTAAGTGCGAGAGCACCAATAGCAAGAGCGGTAAGTTCAGCAGCAATTAAACCCATGTCGTGGAGTAATTGGGTCTTAGCTGAGGCGGGGGGATTCGAGGTGACGGGGAACTTGGAGTAGACATCGAACGCTTGGCCAACTACCAGCGTCATGAAAGGTGCAATACCTCCGGCAAACATGGACATCAATATAGCTGGGAGGAGAAGGAGATAGACATCGCGTCTTGGGACGTAGGAAAAGAGTAGTCGGATAGAGGGTTGGGGAGGAGTGGGTGTGGGTGGCTCAACAGGCATAACATCTTGAGAGTGTACCGACGAGCGAGGGGAGAAAGAAGGTTTGATATCATTTGTTGAAGGCGTTGTGGTCATCGAACTCGTTCGTTGTAAACGTTCTGGTGAAGTGTCGACCACGAGCTGCGTTGGCCGACGCATCATGCAAAAAGAGGGGAGATGGTGAAGGAAAGAAACGAAGAAGTTGGGATAACGGTCTGCCCCCCAACTTTGCTTTTGTTAATTGTCGCATGTTCGTTTGGCCACTCATGTCGAAATCGTCTTTTGTTCGACACAATAGACTGAAAGGTACAGACTTCCTTTCCGGGAACCTCGAGACAATAGGACTTTCGAGCGTGTGAAAGATCGGCTACATAAGCGCCACAAAGGTCTATTGTTCTTAGGCGCTCGACCAGCTGCAATGTGCAGCACAGTGATAGTAATACGGGGCTCGCTCGCCGAGTATATCTTGCAGCTGAGAATCTTCCACAGCAAATCCAGTCCAAGATTTTGCGTGAAAATATCATGGAAAAAGTGGCAAAAATGTTCGGACTTGTCTAACAATCTTGTGACCCCAAAAATGTGTAGAAATATTGTGAAATATTGTAAAAATAATGATGGATTTGTAGAAAAACTGTGAAAAATGCTGAAAATCTTCTAATTTTTTCTGTCTAGAAAAGCGGCCAAGAGTTCCGAACATGTTGGCCAAATTTTACACGATATTTCTACCCGAAATATTGGACTGGATGTCCTGTGTTCTACCTGTGCGAATATGTAGTTTCTAAGTCATTGCATAAATTGGTGTGCACCGGTGTTGATAAATCGCTACCAGATCGTCAATTGACTACCGAGTTAATTTCTCCATACTTTGAAGTTGCTTTGAGGGTACACAATATAGGAACAAGCATAAAATTTCAGAAAGCTCGATCCATGCATATCTGAAAGAATGATCATATATATAGTAATGTAGACCGATATCCATTCTACGCACATACATGACTTCAGAATTTGACGACCCGATAATTCCTATTGAACTGTCCCTGACATGACAACGTCAAAGCTTGTATAGTCTTATGAGAAAAGGTTTGTAAGATCCTCTATATTTGTTGAAGATCAGGAGGGAGGATTCAACGGATCTAACATTGGAGGAGGAATGATTGAGACAAGCAGAGTGAATTTGATGTTGAGTTTGACGAATGATGTCAAGTCTCTTGTTTGCGTGTATTTGTATACCACCTGAGTTTCTCACGATCCCCTAATTAATTGTGCTCTTGTTCCGAAATGACCTCCAACCTGAATCGACCAATGTCTTTCGTTCACCCTCGTAAAGTTATTCTATCCAAAGCTCAGCTCGCTGAGTTCCAGGAATCAAAGACTCATGACAAAATTATGGAATATATCGAAACTCTCAATGAAGCAGTCGTTGGGGTGAAGTTAACTGCAGACTGCACTATGTCTACCGTGAGTTCAGCACGACTTTAACAACTAATCAGCACCCATATGAGATGCAGGGAGCTCAAGCAATGATGAAAATTCTTGATCGAATCGAAGAAACAGCACGGGCTATTCCACCAGTAGACAATCAAGCATCGAGGTTTGGCAACCCCGCATTCAGGACATTCTATGACAAAGTCTCCGAGGTTCGCAAATTTAGTATTTAGGAAATGGCTGCATACCCAACATCAATAGATTGCACCCGCACTCCATGAAACATTACCCAATCTGCCAGTTGAAGCAATCCCAGAAGTATCAGTTTACTTCTGCGAGTCATGGGGAAACCGGACGCGCATCGATTATGGAAGTGGCATGGAGTTGAACTTCCTTTGCTGGATGTAAGCTTCAACCGATCTGTTTTGGTATTGATATTCAGCCCTTATATCAGGATTTGTCTTGACCATCTTGGTGTTGTGGAGAAATCTGACTATGTCGCTTTAGTTATTCGTGTGTTTTGGCGGTAAGCCACCATACTTTAAATCTAGACAAAGATTTTCCGACTGAGACGTTTAATAGTTACATTGAAGTGATGCGTTTTTTGCAATCTACATACTGGCTGGAACCGGCAGGTTCGCATGGCGTGTGGGGACTTGACGACTATCATTTCCTGCCGTTCTTATGGGGTTCTGCTCAGCTGAAAGGTGTATACACTTTCGCTCTTCTCTTTTTGTTTTCATTGATCAATTCTGTTATCAGGGCATAAACATCTGCGTCCAAAATCCATTCATGATCATGAAATCTTGGATGAATTCTCCAAGGACTACATGTATCTCGCCTGCATCAAGTTCATCGACTCGGTCGGTCTCCTGTCGCATAAAATAATCGAGTTAATCCGCACTGACTCTAATTCTAGATCAAGACTGCATCTATACGGTGGCATTCACCGATGCTTGACGATATCTCAGCGGTATGGAGTATTTATCTTTGTGTTCGCTAGTATTCTCCAATTAATTCTGTTTGTTGGTGCTTTTGATACCGTAGGTGAAAACCTGGGACAAGGTCAACTCCGGAATGATAAAAATGTATCGTGCGGAGGTTTTAGGCAAATTACCCGTGATTCAACATTTCATGTTTGGCTCAATCCTCACATGGGAAGGTGAACTCCCACCACTGCCATCGGCTGAAGAGGAGGAACACTGGGGGCATGGACATGCCCAAGAGGAGAGGGAAGTTGGGTGGGGAGATTGTTGTGGTATCCCGATACCTGCGATGTTTGGCGCCGCACAAGCGGCGAATGGCACAATTTCCAAGCCTCCAGGTCCAAAACTGTCAGGAATCCGACCCGTACCATTCGATTAATAATGAAATGAAACGATCCTCAATATCTTGTATTCTATCGAGCAGCAGATTTCCCGATATCACTTTGTGTTATGGCCGTTAAATAGAGTATGGACGTGCAGTCACCGTGTAGTGACCGGTGACCAGCCAAATCAAGTTGTACATGCATGTGCAGGGCATACGTACTGACTTGTTTCGTATCCAGCCAATGTCATGATTCTTCAGTAAGCAATCCAATGTTTGACTCAAGGCTACATTTCACAATCAATACACACAAAATACTCGTACAGTAAACAACGTGTCAAATTCACATTATCAAACTCATCTTCCGCTTGGTTCATCCAGACGGTGACTAGTGACTACTTACTCTCCTTTGGACTCCCCCACAGCCCGACAAGTATCCCGAGTTATGCGTTGTCACTGACCGGCAGTGAGATATACTTCTGGATTTGCATCGATAGTGTCCAGGTAATCAGTAATATGCTTTACATTCTGATTCGATGGTACGCTCCCCCATTGCAATACTAGGCCAAATCCAGCTGGCCTGACATTAGGCTGCAGTTTGTCGGCATTAAACTCTGTCTCCGATGGGTATTCTTTGGCTAGCATCGGATGAGGGAGCTTCCAATTGTAGAACATCCATTGTCAACTGATGGTCACTATCGTTTGACCCGCGGACACCTCTAGCATCACCAGTGTCACCGTCGTTGTCATTTGCCTCCTCTCCCTCCTCTTCCTCCTCCCTATATTTGCGTTTATTCTTCAAGTCACGTAACAGGGCATCGATGGTAGGAATTCGATTATGATCGCGAGAGTACCATCCTATCCTCCAAAACGGCCCAACCATCGCAATCAGTACAACCCATTGCTGCCTAGGGTTGTTGTGAAAGATGATTGCAGCCTGTTCAAACAATTGCGCTATTGCTTTGGTCAACTTGAGCAAAACGCGGCTGAATAAGGCATCCCCTTTGTGAGTACGAGAAGGCATTGCTTTCACTTCTATGATAATCGGTACAGAGCTGGTATGTTTGTCCACTTGTAGAAGACGAAATTCTGGCTGTCCCTTTGTCGCAAATTGGTCCGCTGGAATCCCCCTATAGACACTTTCCAAATGTATCACGACAAAGTCGGGGATACAACTTAGCTTCGGCTTTTCATGGACACTAGCAATGGATTGGAAGGAAAGATTCCCCACATCATCATCCTCTGTGTTGTCTTCCAGAGTATTTCCAGCAGTGGATCCATCCTTGTCGATGCTGAATTTTTCCTGCGGAAGAACCAGGAAATTCCGTCTGGAAGCGACGATTTGATCCAAGAATTGATAGCCAAAAGCATACCAACTACTTTCATAATTGTGAGGATTGAACCTCTTGCGAAAGGCGTAAGCTCCAGCCAAGTAAATCTTATATCTTCGCCATATTTCGTTCCTGTTGAAACGAGGCTCAAAGTATTCATGTGGTGGTGATAGTGCCGCCATAGTGAATAGTAGACTATCGCTACAATCCGTAAATCAAGCCCTGAAGATGGAGGTCTGGAAGCAGAGAGGAAATAGTCAGATTCACGGCGTATAAAGAGGACAAAGACGAAACCACTCACTTGTGGTATGTGTCGATTTGATGTTTAAGCTTCAAGCTTCAAGCTCAAGGCTGGTGAGTGTGAGACAGAGATATGGTGAGGATTGGAGTCGCAGACCCGGAGGGTTATACACCGGTGACATATTTATTATCTATGTTTCCAATAAACCCAACGGAGATGAGGAAGTGGTGAAAGCAAAATACAATTAATAGGTAGTTTAAATCCATACCTGATCTCGTATCACCGTCGTTCGTCGTCGTTCACCGGTACCGTTCACCGTTCACCGTTCACCGTTCGACTGTTGCCAAGCAGTGAATGTTGTTTCCACCAAATCAATTGCGATATGACGATTGCACCGAGGTACGAAGCAACAAAATCGGAGACAACCTCACGGATCAATGGATGAAGCATCCGAGTCGCTGATACGTTGCCTCTAGCAATTGAAACCATATCTCCTAGGAATCGTCAATCACCATAAACAACATGGAGATCGATCGAACAGCATCGAACTCGTTTGAAGGCCCAATCCGAAGTGAGCTAGCGCTGTTAAACGCGAGCGTTACGAGTTACTACTACCTCATATGACCCTGGGCTCGTATAAATATCAGCCCGCAAAGCTGAGTGCGGTTCAAAACCATTCAACATTGACATTGAACTTTTCACTAACTTCCTCCCTCAACGTACCTTGATTCATCTCTTTTATTCTTGCAGGCGATGGCATTTCTCAGGTGAGCATATTCATGGCCACGTAAACATTTATGAATTGCTTAAATTTAATTATACAGTTGGAGCCGAAAATTCAGATGGTCCGAGAAGTTCAACTTCGAATCTTATGATGCAACAAATCTACCTCCTCTCGCTTCCTTCAAAGACGGCATTCCTAGGTGCTATTTTGGATATACACGTTCAATGGAGTGGCTTTGCCAATACTCATTAGACCACGAGATTGTTACGAAGGAAAAGGCAAAACAGATTGGTGCTATGGACGAAGCATTATGGTACATTAAAGATCAAACCAAACAAGATTACGAAGTCTGGACACCCGACGATAAACCTCATGCAATATTTTATGTGAGCAGTAACATCAGTAGAAGACTCTTGAAGGAGGTCAGCCCTGAGGATATCAAACGTCTTCGCGACATTCTGGGTGACGTATCAGACGATGAGCAGCCTCGATGGATTACGACTGTACGTTTTCCTCATAATCTGCGGATGCACTCTCCTAATTGAATTATATCATGGTACAGGAATCGGGAAAGCGATGATGATACTGAGTCTGATGAATCAACCTGCTCAGAGCCTATTCGAGATGTTCCAACTAGGCTAGTCCGAGGAATTGTTTAATTTTGTAGAAACATAGATTGAAATCAAGTATGTATTACTTGCCATGTTCGCAAGCTTGAGTTCAAGTAGATGATGCGGACGTTTGATCGAGAACCCGGACGCAGATCTTTGTGGCTTTTGGCAGTACTGCATTTGTTTGTGTTGGCATGTTTGACACCATCTCCGTAGAGCTGAAGGTTTAAATTGGTATTGATATTGAACATTATTCACTTTCTTCCCTCACCGTATCTCCATACCTTGTAGGTGATGGCATTTATCAGGTGAGCATATTAACATCGACATCTAGTACGAAAACATGTATCGCATTACTGAATTATAACATACCGTGACAGCTGGAGCCGAAAGTTCAGATGGTCTGAGGGATTCGACTTACAATCTTATGATGCAACAAACCTACCTCCTCTCGCTTCCTTCAAAGATGGCATTCCTGAATGTTACTTTGGATATATACGTTCACCGGACTGGCTTCGCGAATACGCACTGAACCACGGACTTGCTACAAAGGACGACGCACAACGGCTTGACACAATGGACATATCAGCATGTCACATTCAACTTCAAATCGGACAGGATTGGACCGTCTGGACTCCTAAAGCTGATGGATTAATATTTCATGTGAGCAGTAACACATGCGAAATCGAGTTGAAGGAGGCCAGCTCTGAAGATATCAAACGTCTTCGAGATATTCTGGGTGACGTACCAGATGATGAGCCCCCTCGATGGATTTCGTCCGTACGTCTTTCTTGTTATCTACTTATGTGCTCTCCTGATAAATTCTGTATTTGATAGAGAGAACGGAAATCCAAACGGAAAGCTACTAAGCCTCAGCACCAGCCTTCATCTGCCTGATCAATCTGATTCAACCTGCTCGCCTTAGTGTTCCGAAAACTAAGGAGTTGTTCAACTTCATACTAGTATTATTGTAATACACGGATTGGATGATCAAGTGAATAAGTCAAGTTTGTTTGCAAGGTCGAGTTTAGACGCTCTGACACGAGTTTGAGTGCGTTTGTTTGTGTTAGCAACTTGAACTTGAACAGCACTCAACTGGCGCCAACTTACTTTGCTTCATATTGAATTACGTCCACCTTAAGGAATGACTGTTCATACTACTAGAGGCCGAAAACTGAGCCTAGTTTACCTTGCTCATACGACATATCTCAACTCACCTCCTCTCAGGCTATTCTTGAAGGCGATGGGACGTCTCTTATGATAAGATAGAAGTTATGTATTGCATCTTGAGGAATATCTATCTTGATTTATACACTGGTTTACATGGGTTTCGATTTGTACAATATTCGACGACAAATTGTGCTGTGAAAGAAATTATATATTCAGTGTGCATTGCATTGTACTCGAGCTTGTTGTATTCTACTACGAAAAGCGCAGTGATTGACTCGGAAATAGCCGCAGTCGTCAAAGTATTCCGCTTCAGGCATGAATCTCTCGTCTTGCTGGTCGAGCTTCCACCACCACCACCTCGCTTTTACATTCTCTTTTCTTCGCTGCTATGAGCTCTACACCTTCGAATCATGGAGATGGCCAGATAAGATACAAGTATCGCCCGGCCACCATTGCCGAACTGGCTTCACAGGCTCAGAGACACCTTTGGGATCCATCGAAACCTCTCAAGCACTGGTTGCGAACGGCTGAAAGAGCTCGAAAGGCAGCTCAAACATACCAGGAAGCAGGAGATTATGAATCTGCATTCGTAGAGTTCGCGAAGGCTGCTACACTCGTCCTCGAGAAATTACCTACACATAGTGAATACAAGGCTTTACTGACACCCGAGCAACGTTCTAATCTTGGTGTGGTGAGTGTCCTATTTTGTCTTACTTCTCTCTTGACAAACACTCTCTTCTGTTACTTGACGTTTTCGCTTCTCGATCAACCAGGGCACTCATCTACTCTGTACAGAATGGCCAGGACATATTGGACAGTCTCAGTAAGCTGAAACCATTGTTAGTTCAAAGATATGAAGATTGGCAGGCGCAAGCAAGTACAAGTCGTACGGCTTCAGGTGAATCTATGGAAACGAGGGATGAAGCCAATCAACGGAAACGGGAAGAAGCTCAACGGGCACTAGAGCAAGAGCGTGCTCGTCATGCGATAGAAGCAACGCGCCGGGAACAAGAGTGGAAGAGGGAGGAATCGATTCGTAGGCCGACAGAAGATATTGACCCACGCAGAGTGGATCCTTGGGGTCGTCCTGCGGGTGAGCCTGCGAGACGAAGGGACGAGGCTGCTGCGGCTGCCGAGGCGCGACAAGCTAGGGAACGGGCCGACTACGAGCATGATAGACGGAGGAGAGAAGACGAAGCGAGGCGCCAGCAGCAGCTGAACGAGGACGAGGAAAGGTTGAAGCGTAGGGTGGAGGAGAAGAGACGTCAAGAACAGGATGGAATTGCACGTCGCCAGCAGGAAGCCGAGAATGCTGCGCGAGCTGCACGGAGAGAGATAACTCAGGGAATATCACCATCCCCCGCACCTTTACAGGCTCATCCCTCGCTGAGACGAGCGGAACGACGTGACAATGCGGAAGGCGTACCAAGATCGAGCAGCGAAGTCACCATGCCTGTTGCGGTTGCTGCGCCGTTTCCATCACGTCCCACAACCTCAAACCAGAATCCTACCTTTGCAGACCCATATGCTCCTCCTATTATGCCCTTGGAAAGCCCACGATATGACTACGATACTGAATCTGAATCGACGATCCGCGATGTACCTTGGAATCGCAAGCAGCATCCGGAGCAGACGCCGACCAAGGCAAGACTTCTCAATCCGTGCGTAGTCTTCTTGCTTCTATGATTCATGTTTCGTATTGTTAACTCTCCTTCTCAGTCTCGCGTTCCCTCCTCCCATTACCACTACATCACCTGCACCTCCAGAGCTAGGTCCAATACGATATCCCTCTCTTATGTCGCAGCATCAACTGAAACAAGGCTATGTTCCCTCTCTGCAATCGATGTTCAATAACATCTCTTTAGCGGAAGCACCAGCTCCTGATTCTTCTCTCCTATTCGATGCGAAAGGTCCTCGTCCAAATGACCTTTACTCAAATATTCTCCCTCCGAAACCTTCAGCTGCGGCTGTTATGCCATACGCTCCCTCCATGCCAATGCCCGATAATCGTCAATACCAACCATACCCACCACAACCACATCCACATCACAATGCAATACCCTCACGGCCACCTATACCACCGAAAGAGTCTATTCTACCCCCTCAGGCACAGCCGCCAGCTCGTATTATTCCAGGTAGTTCGCGAGACGCAAATATCCAAGAACTCAAGTCTGTTCGTTTACCAAGGGAATGTCTTCATAAGTTCGTCACGATTGCTAGGGTAAATACGCTGCAGAATCGAGAGACATGTGGATTACTACTGGGGAAGGATAGAGGGAATAAATATGTTATCACCACTCTGTTGATTCCCAAACAAAGGGCAACCAGTGATACCTGTACGATGGATGAAGAAGAACTGGTGCTCTCGTTTACAGAGGAGAGATCTTTAATTACCCTAGGATGGGTGAGTGTCTTGAACGCCGTCACCGGTGACTTTTGCTAATAGCTGAATGAACCACAGATACACACACATCCAACTCAATCCTGTTAGTACTTCATCTATTGTTGAGTTAAATCTCTCGCTGATGGCTATCGCCAGGCTTTATGTCTTCTGTGGATTTACATACACATTCCGGTTTTCAGCGTATGCTCCCTGAATCTTTTGCGGTCGTTTGTGCGCCATCATCAACGCCATCGTATGTTCATTTTGTGACAATATGCGATCGATTAACTCATCCAAATTTTTGCTATTAGCTTTGGCATCTTCCGTCTTACTGACCCAGGCGGTCTGCAAACTATCTTGAAGTGCAACGCAAAGGAAGCCTTCCATCCTCATCCTGATGTTCCTATATATACCGTGAGTGCCCTTTCATCTTTCTTTCTTTCTTTCTTTCGCGAGATCTCACCGGTGAATCGATACAGGATTGTGACAATAGTCATGTACAAATGAAAGATATGCCACTTGAGATTGTTGATCTCAGAGGCTAGTGTGTTAATCATTTTTGCGATGGATTTTCATTGGATGTAATATGTTTCTGCATTGTACCAAATCCGTTTCCTCCATCATTTCACTTCATCCCTTGCTGTCATTGTCCATTTGTGCCAGTCAGCTGCTTGTATTTATATCATTTGCAATGTTACAAGGTCCTTTGAGTCGTTTCATCAGAACTGCTCTATTGATGATTGGATGTTGGAATTGATGAAGGACATCTTGCGAATACAATTTACTTGAACTTCAAGCTTCAATCCTGGATTTTTAGAGTAGATATATAATGATGTAGAATATTCCGTTGACAAATTCAAGCGCCGCGCACCAGAATTCATTCTTACTCACCTTCCAAATCCGTCCAAAGCACAACTTACGAATGGGCGTTTTCCCTTTGTGGCGCAGGCGATCGTTTCAAAGTTTCACCGTGACTGACCTGGACGAAGTTGAAACTACCAACCCACTTCAGTTTCACGGTAGAGATTTGAGATTAAGCTAAAGAAAAATTTTGGGCCAAGGTATGAATTGATGTTTCATTTTGACTGTGCGATACGATGACACAAATACTTGCGCTTGTTCTTTCGAATTCATTGTAGCTCTTTTGTCTAGATTCTACACCGGCAAGATGCCTATCGATCCAAACGACATTGAAGAGGAGCAAATCCACTTCGCTAACGTTATAACAACTTTTCAACAATATGCTTCATATGCTGTAAGTGATCAACATTACTCCTAATGGCGAGTCAAATTTGCTAACCTTCAATCTTTTTTCATACCAGTTGAACGCAAACAATCGTCGTAGAAAAGATTTCTACACTCTCCCTAAAGCAGATCAAGAATTACTCGCATCTTTGGGATATAAAGAAAAGCTTTCAGAAGCTGATAAAGCTATCGTTGCCAATGCAGAATTTTTGAACCAGATTGTGGCTAATCCTGAGATTTTCGGACATGATGTTGATCTTGGTGATGAAGATGAACAAGAAGATGATAATGAAGGTTAGTGGAGATGAGATTATTCAACTTGTTTTTCTGATTGATTATGGTGAATGAAACAGATCATGGACATGCTCATAGTCATTCTCATGGAGAGCATGGACACAATCACGGACATTCGCACTCTCATGGATCTCATGCACATGGAAGTCATGACCATGGTCACGGACATTCACATAGCTATGGCACTCCCGGTGCATCGTCTAGTACCACGGAGTCCATCGGAAAGAAGAGACGATACAAACCGACAGAGTTTGACATGGACAAACTGAGAAGTACGATCAAGCAATTTGTCAGAGATTGGAGTGAGGAGGTAGGGATCATATACGTTCTGATTAATTTAACTGTCCTTAATGGCTACTTAGGGAAAAGCTGAACGTGACGTATGTTATGAACCGATGAAGAAGGCACTACTAGAACATTTCTCTGATATTCCTCAGGAAGAAAGGTCAGGCATCACTCACATTTGCGTACTTTTTTCATCTCATCTTACTGACATGTAAATCAGGGGAAATTTCAGAGTACTTGTTCCTGGGGCAGGGTTAGGTAGACTAGCCTGGGATATCGCCAACCTAGGTATGATCTGTAGTTTATCTCTACTCACTGAACCTCTCATCCTGATGTCAAACATTCCAAAAAAAAGGATTCGCTTGTCAAGGCAATGAATTCTCGCATTACATGCTTCTTGCTTCCTTTTTCATTCTAAACAGGTCTGTAAAAACCAGTTGACGAATTTACAATCATTAGCACCCCTCTCATCCATATAATATACAGGACAAGCGATATAAATCAACATACGATATATCCATACGTTCATTCGTTTTCAAATGTTCGTGATAAAGAGGGTGCATTACGAGCTGTGAAATTCCCAGATGTCAATCCTTCATCTCTACCGTCTGGATCCAATTTCTCCCTCGTTGCAGGTTAGTAGACCATTTTTATCATAAATCATCAATTACGATATGCCTTACATGATTTGACTCATTTATCTATATGTCCACGTCCTTGTTACTTGTAGGTGATTTTGAAGAGATTTACGGAACACTTGATCACGATGAAGATGAACCTCAAGCAGGCGAATGGGACGCGGTCTTGACATGTTTCTTTATCGATACAGTTAGTCTTACAGCTAATTACTTATCATCCATTCTTCACGTCTTGCTGTGATAATTGCATATACTCATTGTCAATTATTTATGTTTTTTTTCTTTCTAGGCAAAGAATATCGTCAATTATCTTCGTATCATACACCGTATACTTGCCCCAGGCGGAGTGTGGATCAACCTAGGTAAGTTTCTTAAAAGGTTCAATATTTTTAATCATGAATAGTCATAAGAGATCTCAAATTACATTCATTATCATGAAAAGGTCCTTTGTTATGGCATTTTGAGAATAATTCATCAAACGATCCTTCTATCGAACTCAACTTAGATGAGGTAAAAGAACTGGCCCGAAAGATTGGGTTTGAAATCTCTGTGCGTAACTTCTAGTCCTCATTCCCCCCTTTCACATAACACGTTTGTTTTAGAATATTGAATAATTTCTTCTACTCCTCTAGAACGAGACCACTATTGATACGACCTATACTAATAACTCACAAAGTATGCTTGGTTACGTATATCATA
The DNA here is from genome assembly GCA_022606235.1 of Abortiporus biennis. NCBI lineage: Eukaryota > Fungi > Basidiomycota > Agaricomycetes > Polyporales > Podoscyphaceae > Abortiporus > Abortiporus biennis. The sequence goes on along the minus strand of JABYQP010000004.1, from coordinate 943,082 downwards.
CCGCATTTTGGACTGCGAAGAAGATTGTATAATGAAGACTTTGAAAAGAAATTCAAGTTGTACAGTAGTCCTAGTTATTAGGGCTTAGATCGATTGTGTCAAATATGTGTGTGTATTGCCATTGGTAGCGCAATGATCATGTATATGACAATGTCAAAGTAGTAGATGGTGTAATATTACAACAAGGGTATCGAAAGAACTAGCTAGCATGACATCTCGTTAAACAACAAGGCATTAGAATTTACTCGTTAGAATCATTCATAGTCATGCACGTACAGTATCATGTCGTCGTTCGTTTGAAAAAAGTGTGAAAAGCGAAAAAATGAAAAAGCGAAAAGACTAAACTTTGTCAGTTTCTTTTTCTTTCTTCAACAATTCCCTTTTTTCCTTTCTCAATTTCTCACTCTCCTTGATTCCAAATCCATTTTGAAACACGAGTTGAACTTCTTCAAGACTCAATCCTGCAGTCTCAGGAAAACAGAGTAAATCAAATATCCAACCTAAAAGACATAGTCCAGCATAAAACCCAAATGCGCCAGCTGGAGTGATACGATCCATGAGTGAAAGATAGGTTGACCCGATGAGTAAGTTCATTGCCCAGTTGGTTGTTGTTGCGAACGAAGTGCCAATGCCACGTACTGGAACAATCCATGGTTAGATACTTAGAAATAGAGACAAAGAAAACAAATTACCATCGAGACTGAAAAGTTCGCCTTGTTGCCACGGTACGTTACCCAACCCAGTAGCATATGAAGCTACGTAGAATATCATAGCCAAGAGGACAATGGCAGACCATGCGTTTGAGTATTGTGTCCCATCTATCAAGTTACCTCCCGTTTTTAGGGTAAGATCTACATGCGCATTTCAATCAGACAACGTAGAGGTGAGACAACCTCGACGTCATGATGCAGTTCAACTCACAATGAAATGCGATACTAGCTAATGTCATCCCAATAACCATCCCCGGAGCGGAGAAGATCATGATTTTTCTTCGTCCTATGATGTCGATGTATTTGAGAGCAAACAGTGTGAAGACAAAATTGGTCCCAGAAACAATCAAACCAACAGCGGTGGGTTGATCAAATCCAATTTCTTTGAATAAGGTCGCACTGTAATACCTGTTGTCCACATACCCACATCAGTAACTTGATTCGGTTGCTGCAGTACCACGGTACTCACATCAAAGTATTAAAACCAGATAACTGCTGCTGAGCCTGCAGACCACAACTGACAACTAAGACAATCAAAACGTTCAGTCGAAGTCAGGACTGATGTGGAGTGTGGAATGACATACTCAGAGCCCGGCGGTTCACGGGATTGCGAAGAATTGAACCAATGCGTTCAATGAGTGTTGTTGTGTTCGCAATTTCAACACTTCGTTTGACAGCAGCATTTAGGACTTTGACCTAATGACGATAAAATGAGTGAATTGATGTAATACTATCATTGAGGGGGACAGCTACCTTAAGGTCTATTTGCTCTGTCGTAGCCCGAGCATATACTCGTCGCATTACGGCTCGCGCAGCATCCACGTTGCCTCTTCGTATCAGTATACGCGCTACAAACCGGAGATGTCTGAGTAAAGTAAAATGATCGTTCAGAGAAGAGCATGGTTACTCACGTGATTCAGGGAGGAAGAAGAGGAAGAAACACTGAATGGCAGCTGGAACCGCTCCTAGACCTACCATCCATCTCCATCCACTGTGAACATTCTCAAAAGCAGCATCGATTCCATAAGCGACGACTTGACCTCCAGTGATCGCTACTACATTCAGGACAACCATTCGCCCACGAAGCCGAGTCGGTGAAAGTTCTTGAATATAAAGAGGTGCAACACATGCCGCCAAACCAACACCAACTCCGATGATAAATCGGCATCCAATCTGATGAATTAAGACGTCAACTATTATTGGTGGAAACTTGGAAAGATAGAGTAGTGGAAGTTACCAACCATCGACCATACCGTATGACACACGGCTTGACCAATCGCTCCTCCGATGAATATAATGTCTGCAATTCCAAGTACTGGTCTCCTCCCTAGGAAGTCTGATAATATTCCAGCCACCAGGCCACCAAGCAGGGCACCCAGTGTAGTTGCCGAAGTAATCAATTCCTTATCATCGAAATGGAGGGTTCAGGAATCTCTTCGATACCAGAGAATGATACTAGTTTACCTTTTGTCCTGAGGATAACTCAGCTGGACCGAGATCCGACCCAATAGTGACAAGGGCACCAGAAATAACACCGGTATCATAACCTAGAAGGATACCCTTTCAGCGACGAGAATTCTCAGTGAGTACTCAGAACTGACCAAACAAAAGACCAGAAATGCTGGTGCATGCGACGAGAAGCCAAACGAACCAAGTCGTTCTTTCTTCTCCTTCCGCAACAACAGCTAGTTCTGAGATTTCATGAGACGAATCTGTGAGTACCACTTCCTTTTCGTTGTAACTGAATCACGTAGATTAGCGTGATTTTGACTCGAGATTATAACAAAAAACATGCCTTATTTTCTCGTCGACATCGTGACTATGGTTACGGAGATTATTATCTACAGACTCAGAAAGTTGAGTCATCTTCGCAGCGAAGATCGGAATGCAAGTTGTTCGACTCGGGTGAAAACCTGGAGCTAAAGGCGAAGATTCTGCACAAAAGTGAGCCTATTATATAACGAAGCTCCCAGCGTTCGCTAGAACCACTTCCTGATCGAAAACGAGGTGCTGAGTTCCGAGTCTGACTAGGCAAAGAGTCTCACAAAGACGTCACTCATTGTGCGTAAAGACTTCCCTTCGTATGCTTGACTCTGACGTGTAGCTTTCAGCAGCATTCCAGTACTTTCGATTGTTTGTAAAATAATGTTTATCGAGAAGATAATCCTTTGCATTTTGTTAATGTAAGCACTACAAATCCAGGGAGATAGCTGAGCCGCTCGGGATGTGGGGAAGGAAGAAAAGAGAGCATGTGGAAGAAACAAGAACGGCAGTCAGATGGGGCTCCTTGGTTCTTCCTCTGATGGCGATGGTGCCACGTGTAAGGTCATGTGATTGCAAGTCTCCCACGCCCGTTTAATTCTACCAAACACCTGGCGCTTGCTCTAATGCCTGCAAGCGCCTGTCATCATTATTTCCACCTCTAATTCCTTCGGCTACATATTGTCACAGACATGGTATGTTCACTTCGCTCACATCGTTCAACCGTCTCCCTCATAATCCTGCTTTAGGCTCGTAATGAGGAGAAAGCACAGTCTATGCTGTATCGTTTCCGCGAAGCCCAAGCTGCTGAGCTTGGGCTGGGAACACGGAGCGACAGAAGGCCCAAGATGGCCAGTACATGCAAGAGTCTGAGGGAGTGTGAAAGGTGGAGAGGTGAGATCCTGAGGGAAATCAGTAGGAAAGTCTCAAAAATCCAAGATTGTACGTCCAATTACTACTATTCTCAAAAATATGCTAAACATGCCTTGTGTTCTTTGCAGCTGGTTTGACGGATTATGAAGTACGAGACCTCAATGACGAAATTAACAAGCTTATGAGGGAGAAGAGACATTGGGAGAACCAAATTGTTGCTTTGGGTGGTGCAAATTACCGACGGAATGTTGCTATGACGGATGACGATGGGAAGGAAGTACCTGGGACTAAGGGATACAAGTGAGTTTCTGAATCGACAACTATTGATATATGGCTCACGTTGTTTCACAGATACTTCGGTCGTGCCAAAGACCTTCCCGGTGTCCGAGAATTGTTCCAAAGCAAGAAGAAAGAAGAGGATGAAGAAAACCAAGTGCATGCGTACTACAAGAAATTCATGAACCAAGGACCAGCATACTTTGGTGATTTGGATGAGCAAGATGGTTCATTATTGGATTACGAGAGGCATGCTGAGGAAGAAGGTATGTTTGCTTTCTCTTCGCCCCTGCAACCGCTGATCTTATGCCTAAATCAAAGAATGGGAGGACGCGTATTCACATTTGCGGAAGGTTCTTGGATTATCTACAGACGAGCCAACACCAAAACTACCACGGTCGGCTCAATCATTACCGTCTTTACAAGCCAACGGCGGTGTTCCTTCGGAATCAAAACGAAAGGCACCGGACGGAGACGTAGATATGTCAGATGAGACGGCGGAGACTGGTGATGCTTCAAAACGACAGCGAACTAAAGGTGGACCTCCACCTCAGGATACTGGGCTCAACGGTGGAGTACCTGGAGACGAAGCTGCTCTGGCACATGCTAAAGCTGTGGCGGCTTATATACCTTTCCTTTCGCCGGAAAATCTATTACCGCCAAAAATGCCTACAAGGGACGAGATGGAGGAGGTCTTGTTAGCACTGAGAAAAAGGGCGTTGGTGGAGGAGTACTTTGGGAACGAGGCTTAGTGGACTTTCCTTGTATCTTGTATGTGTAATCTTATTTGCTTCAAGTTTCCATCCATCGTCTTCTCGATGTTGTTATATGTTTTTGAGCTCTTGACAACATGCTTGAACATTGAGATATGAGATATGATTAATTGATTGTCCAACATAAAAAATACATCCATTCAAAATCGTCAACGCGTTAAACTAGTTAAGTTTGGGCAAGAAACCTGAAGCTCTCCAAGCGGGTACCAACTTCTGTATATACGCCAAGTCCAACCTTACATCCTCCAACGCAGGTACAGCTTTCTTCGCTTTCGTAATATCCAATCTAACAATACCAAGTGGTTCATCCGCGTCGAATGTGGCGTTTTCGTACAGATCGAGAAGTTTCAATGCAGGGTTACGATCCATATGTTCAACTTCAGTCAGAGAAGTATCCGATAAAGTATACTTGAGTTTTTTCAACCATTTCTCGTATGGAACGAGAGGAACTCCCATTTGTCCTGCGAGAGTTTCCATGATGGTGTGCCATGGAACAGGATGTCCGTTGACGAGATGAAGGATAGGTTCGTCTGAATGGCGCATCTCAATCAAGACTTTTCCAGCCTCGTAAAGTGGAATCCAAGTGACCAAGCCCTCCTAACAAAACCCAAGTCACATTAGAAATGAGATTATTGAAAAGGATAAGTTATGTAAAACATTTTCGACTCACCCCAGGAACGTCAGGAAGACATTGAGTGAAAACTCCGGATTTCACAATTGAAGGGAACCACTCCTTCTCATTCCAATGACCGTTTTTATCACCAGAAAGTTGTCCAATTCTGACGGTAGTAGTCTTGAGACCAGTCCTCTCGGAGGCGATCGCAAGAATTCGCTCGGAAACCCATTTAGATTCTCCATATCCTGATCCAGCTGGTACTTTAGGATCCAAGATGTATTCTTCCTTTGCGTGACCAGGAGTGGCCGGGTCTGTGCAGATGAAGATGAAGGTCAGCGAGGATTTTATAAAATGTGGATTGTGCAATGATAAACGCACTTCTGAATACTCCGATGGAACCTGTGAACACGATATGAGGTTTGTATGGCGAGGATAGGGCGAAATCGACGAGGTTTCTAACTCCTTGGATTGCGCTCTCGAACGATGGTAAGTTGAGATTGAAGTCAACGATCCATGCTGTGATGGCAGAAACAACTATCAAAAGACTATTTTTGCGGAGAGAATATCGGAAATTCATTGCTCACCGTTATGAATAATGTGGGTTACAGACGTCCTCAACTGAAAAAAGATACACACTATCGTCAGTACTTCGACGACAAGAAATGAATTGAAAGTCAGCTTACCTCTTCATACAACTCCTTAGTTAAACCAAACTGAGGTTTACTCAAATCGGCTTCAACCAAAACAGTCTTTGAAGAATCTACATATTCATCTTCCAAACCATTATTCTTGATAGTCTCCATCTGTCTCTCCTTCAAATTCGAGCCTCTAGATTTCCGATTGACTGCGTAAATCTTTGACACCTTAGGATCATTGGAAAGATGCACGAGCATGTTACTTCCTAATCCACCAGTTGTACCTGTGACAAGTACAGCATCGCCATCAATTTTGCGACGAATTTCAGGAGTTTGAATGGATTGAGTGGGAATGTCAGCAGTGAACCTTTCAACTGCAGCTACCAGTTCTTGAACACGCTTTTCCAAACCACCTTCCAACTCTGATGACTCAATTGAGTTCACAGATTTCAAGATGAGGTTGGTGAGAGCTAAGATAGATGGTGCTTGGAATACGAATTGAGAAGGAAGTCGATCGGCAACATCAGGTTTAGTTCGTGCAAGCATTCCAGAAATTTGCATTCGGATCCATGTAGCTTGTAAACTATTCCATTGACGTTAGTTCAGAATTCTTGATTCGTGACGAGGAGATAGATAGAACAATTGACACTCACCTATCACAACCATGTTGGAATAGGTCATCTTCGTCCTGGACAGATCGTTTAAGAACATTGAACACGACCTTCCTCACAAACTCGATAGTGTTTTCGAAGTTCCAGTCATGAACGACTTCTGCATCGGTACCATTTTGATCATCCATTCCCAAGTTGGAGATCTTCTCGACTTTCTTGTATAAAGCTTCGATTTCTGGTTGATACTCGTTAATGACGGCTGGTCTTCGAACTGTTCCTTTCGCAGTGTGGCTGAATGGTTTGTTGGGCAACGACACCATGATCATCTATTCAGTGTGAAGATATAAGTACTGATCAGCATGTAACAGGGAGTTTGAAGGTGTACCTCCTTGAATAATCTGGAATGCTGAGGTGCAAATTCGTTCATACGTTCAACCGTTGGCCTAAGATGATCACTATATGTGAGGGGCTATGACTTCTAACAGACGAGGAACACAAACCATATCTTGTTCCTGAACTCCTCCAAACGCGACTCTCCATCATCACCATTGGGATCGAAGACGAAGTCCGGTAAGGGATCTATCAAAACACCATTGTATTGCTTTCCTCTTCCGAAAATGATAGCATGACGGATGTGAGGATCCTGTTCCAGAATTCTTTCCAATGGTCCTGGATTTGTCTGGAAAGATACATTACAGTCAATATGTATCGCTCGGACAACTAAAAGGATAGATTTTGATTAGACGACATTACATACCTTCTCTCCAGTTGAGAGCATGATTTGATCATCTGCTCTACCATAAATCTTCCACAAATGAGATTTTGTAGGGTGCGGGGTGAAAAGGTCGTTCGTTGCAAATGCATCTCGACCGTTGATCTTAGTATTGAGAACCTGAGGTTGCGAAGGACCTCCAGCCTGATGAACAAATTCAGCACGACGGCATATACAACTTGTGAAATCAAAGATACTCACAAAGACAACGAGCTCGAATTTTCCGTCATCTCGAGACTCGAAAACGAAGTCAAGATGTTTAGATATTTCGAGGTATTCCCAATCCATTACTGGGGTTTCTATACACGTGGATATTCAGTGAGTATGCATGGCCCTACTACAAATCACGATCATGAACGAACCTCGGATAAAGGTTGATATACAACCAATTTCAGTACTTAAATTGACAGAAAACGTCGATGCCAATTAGAATTTTTGACAACGCAGTGAACGCGGGTGGACTTACGAGCCATAAATGCTACCAATGCAGACACCGTCTTTCGCAAGTTTATCGCCAACCTCCTTTGCCAACGGTCCTCCACCAAACAACTAAATGTTTGTGCATCAGTAAAATAAAACAAACAAAAAAAATAGTGACAGGTACGGAAATTGACATACCAAACCCTTCATGGTTTTCATGTATTCCACTTTCTTGCTATCCTGTGCCCATTGCTAAGGAAAAATTGAATGTGAATATGAGTCTAATAACACTCGTCCACTTTCTACTCACCTCCACAAACATTGGAACAAACATGCCCATTTGGCATCGAGTTTTTATCATCGATTCGAAAATCCGGTCCGGCGTAGGGAACACGGGCGGTATACTTGGTTTGAAAGTGGAAAGCGTGAGTCCACCAGAAGCCTACATAAATAGGAAAGAAAATAGACAACGAATGTGAACTTGTGTGGCACACGATGCATGAAGGAAAGCGACTTACAGCATATATCAATTGTGCAATACCTATTGCATGAAAAACTGGAGTCGAATGACAGCTCATAACGAGCCCAGCGATATCACCTGTACTATACACTGCAAAAGAAATTCGAAGTCAGCAAGAGAGGAAATATCCACACAAGTTTCAAAATTACTGACATGGGATCAAAGCCCACTGTGCAAAGTCACGATGTGGCCATGGAATCGGTTTAGGGAAGGCAGTCGATCCAGAAGAATGCATTATCATCACTGGGGCGTCCATTTGATAATTGACCTCAGGGAAAGGTTTGAAGTCGTCTTTTGCCCCATCTTTAGAAGTAGGGAAAAGATCCTCGAGAGTGGGTATCGAATGTAGAGTGACGTTAGGTCCTTCATGTGCTTTGACTTTCTCGAGAGCCATTTCTGCAATTTCCCGGATTCCAGCATCCTTGCCTACGAACAAGGACGAAGCATTCGTCTTCATTAGAAGGTGAGCTACAGCTTCGGGGCTGTTTCGAGGTGAAATGGGGAATACTGTATTTCCGGAACGCATGACTCCCAACATAAAAGTAGAGTAGCTGATCGCTTCTGCAAGTTTAGAGAGTCTACTTAGAACATAACGAAGATTCCAGATTTTACAAAGTACATACCTGATGGTGCCAAGATCGCAATGACTTTCGGAGACACTCCCAATAATCCTGCAGCTCCATCGTTCTCGGGGGATGCTCCTTGTTGAGTCTTATCGTAGACATGACGTGCGGCTCTATGTATACCGCGCTGGACATCCTTAAAACTGACCGTCTTCAAAGCCTCATTTTCGCCTTCATCGTCAACGTAGACGAAGTAAGGGTACTCAGAGTTGTTCTCCCCATTCCAGTCGAACAGTCCAGGGATTGTCAGAGGAGTCGAAGTGGCATGAGTTTTCTCGAGGACCACTCGAGGAGAATTGAACGAAACGACTGGGTTATTTGCCTGCTGGAGGGTAGAGGGGGGAATAGATGTAGAGCTCATGATTGTTGTAAGTAGGATTGATTTCGCTACGTCAAGCATATGTCAGATTGAGCAGTTTATATATAGAGCAGACCGAATCGACACTTACGGACATGTTAGTCATTTAGCCTGTGGGACGAAATGCTATCATCAATGTAACCCAGAAACAATCATCGGAAATGGTCCTTGGTCCTTGGACGTCGGCACATTGTGAAACATCAAGAAGCCTCACCATTCTGTTGATAGCATTAGGTTTAGCTTCCCAAAACTGCTCAGTCAATGTGTGATAGAGGAGGTGCACGAAGCGCGAGCATCCGGACTGGATACCGGTGATATCCTCACTGGGGTCTATTGATGTCGATTCAATCAGTGGTATGATCAGAGCTGAAGATCCCACCACACAAGATGACAAGAATTATCTTGGAACTTCACATGAACAGGTTCTGATGACGACATCTTGGTCTTGATGCTCGAGCAGTGCTCCAGGATATAGAGGATTGTCAGGGTAGAGAGCAATAGATATGTTCTTTGGAGTTGTCGGTAGATCTGAACTGCCGTATGGAAGCAGTTCTGCAAAACGCACATGCATAGTAGAATCAGACAGCGGTAAACAGGCAAAACGCACGTAGATGTAACGAGGCATATCGAATGGACAAATGGATTGTGACATATCGCCACAGTCTCCACCTATCCCAGGAGGGATGTCGGCCGCTCTGCTCGGTATATTTTCGTTATGCATTGACTGATCATTCGCCACCTGGAAGAAGAAGATCTGTAACGATGTGATATCGCGTGTAAATGATTGAGATGAGGTCGAGCCTTGCTCTGCTGAAACCCTGAAAATCGTGTAAGAATATCGATAGAGCACAGATTAGGAATTTGTATTCACTTTAGAACTTAGAACGGTTGTAGTAGGAGCCACTATTGGAAGAATGGTACCGGAAGCACGCTGAGAACTTGAAAGGAGTTTCCAATACAGCTTCCGAACCTGGAACGCCTAAACAGCCTGAATTTTTCAGCGGATAGCCTGGCACCATGCTTCGGAAGATCACTGCGGGTTTCGAGCTGCTCAATGATATTGTCGAAAACTTCGACCATAAAGATGGAAAATTAACTCTGCATTACCCGAATCCAATAGTAAGGTTAATCTGTTGTAGTTGGTAGCTCAGGAAGCCTACCTTTTGAAATTTGACGCCTTATCGTACACTCGAACATATATCGAGCATGCGAACCTCGGGGAACGTCGTGCTCATGCTATAGGCTAGGCTTAGTTTTCAGCCTCCTTTAGCATGAAAATAGCTGTTCTTACTGTAGGAATAGATTAATTGTAGTAGTTATTGCGCAAGTTGTATTGCCAGTGTTGTGTTCCGATTCAGATGGGGCGCACAGAGCATGCCGGGGACTCGTAATCGTAAATGCAGAGTAAAACGTCGAACCACAACGATCGTTGGCACGACAATACCATGGCTGTTGTTAATGAGTTTGGTAGGCGTAGGTGGGTAAGTTGCTAGTGCCTTGAGGTTTGGAGGACCACCGCAGTCAAACTAACGTCACGATTCATCAGAATCAATATTATCAGATAAGATGCTGGGAGTTTGTCCAATTTGATGCACATGCTAGAGAGTCGGATCTCGGTGGCCTGACAGTACGTAGTGTTTCGACGTTTGGACTAGTGGGGGTGAAACTAAATATTCAACAAGAAAGGGCGGAGGAAGGAGAAGACCGCGTAAAGGACGGCAAGGTTGACCGTGTCTTACTAATTATTCAATGCCCCGATTCCTCATTTCTGTATCAAATCATGCACTGTTCATGAATCGTCAAACTCTTGTTACATGTCTAGGTCCAAATCTAAGTCTAAGTAATTCTAAAGGTCTAAGGTGGTGCTACAAATGTTCGGTATCATCTCTAATTGTGTGGGAAATAACTTGCAGCTTTCCAAGCTGAAATCCACTTCTTCGTAGTTTCGGAAACGTCAAACTTCACATCCTCCAACACAGGTACAGCCTTCTTCGCCTTCGAAATATCCAACCGAATGATGCCAATAGGTTCGTTGTTGTCACCTTCAAACGTCGCACTCGCATAGAAGCCAAGCAACTTCAAAGCGGGGTTGCGCTCCATGTTTTCCACCTCAGACAAACCACCAGCAGTCAGACTGGCCTTCAGCTTCTGAATCCACTCATCGTATGGAACGAGAGGGACGGAGAGTTGGGCTGCAAGGGCCTCCATGACTTGGTGCCATGGAACAGGGTTTGCGCTGACGAGGTGAAGGATAGGTTCGTCCGAATGACGCATCTGGACCAGGACTCTGGCAGCATCGTACATAGGGAGCCAGGTGACCAGACCCTCCTGAGAATAGAGAAGAGAGGTTAGTCGTTGACGTACGGTTACGAAAGTGAATACAGCAACGTACTGATGGAACATCGGGGAGACAATGGGTGAAGAATGATGATTTTACCAGGGACGGAACCCATTCCTTCTCGTTCCAGTATCCGGTCTTATCCCCAGAAAGTTGACCGATTCTCACTGTCGTAGTCCTGAGACCAGTCCTCTCTGAAGCGACTGCGAGAATTCGTTCGGCCACCCATTTGGATTCGCCGTAACCAGAACCAGCTGGCACATGAGGATCTAAGATATATTCTTCCTTGGCGAAGCCGGGTGTCGTATTCGGGCCTGCACAGATAACTTATAAGCAAACTATATGACGAAAGTGACGAACAGATGGAAACGCACTTCCAACAGATGCAATGGAACTAGAGAAAGTGATACTTGGCATCTCGGTGTAAGGCGAGGAAATCGCGAAATCGACGAGTTTGCGGACTCCTTGAATTGCCCCATCTAATGATGGCAAGTTGAGGTTGAAATCAACGGGCCATGCTGCGAAGAAAACGCCGTCAGTAAATCCCGAGTATCCAAGGAGCTTTTCAGATGACTCACCATTGTGAAGAATGTGGGTGACTGAGTTTCTCAACTGGAATAGATAGCAATTAGCGATCAAATCGTAATGAATAGGAAAGCGTAACTAACCTCTTCGTACAATTCCGTACTCAATCCAAACTGAGGTTGAAGCAAGTCGCCTTCCACCATGACAACCTTCGAAGGTACATATTCATCCTCCACTCCACGCTTCTTGATAGCTTTCTCCTGCCTCTCCTTCAATCCAACGCGGTTAGAGTCGGACCCCTTCGATTTACGGTTGAAAGCATAAATTCTGGTCACCGCAGGGTCGCTAGACAGCAGCGCCAGCATGTTGCAGCCTAAACCACCGGTTGTACCGGTCAGAAGAACAACATCACCTGCATCTTTGCGGTGAACGTGAAGACTTTGGGGGACCACGGGACGAGAGGGAATGTCGGCGGTATACTTCTCGATCGCGTTCACCATATCTCTGACACGTCTCTCGATATCAGTCTCGCCCTGAGACTCCGACGACTCGACGGATTTGATGGTTCGCAGGATAAGGTTGGTGAGAGCTTTGACGGATGGTGCTTGGAATACACATTGAGTTGGAAGTTGAGTGGCAACCTCAGGTTTCGTGCATTTGAGCATGCCCGAAATTTGCATTCGAATCCATGTCGCTTGTAAACTGAGAATTTTGCAATGATCAGTCAAGATTGTCGAGTCAACAAGCATCAAACTTATTGTACTCACCTATCGCATCCGTGTTGGAAGAGATCATCCTCATCTTTCACGGAGTGTTCGAGAACGTTTACAACTACCTTCCTAACGAATTCGATGGTATTATCGAAGTTCCACTCTTGAACCACTCCCGCAGATCCAGCCTCAGCTTCGCCGTTAATCTCTAAGTTGGCGGTATTCTCAACCTTCTGGTATAGAGCCTCGATTTCCGGCTCGTACTCTTTAATAACGGCCGGTCTTCGAACGGTTCGTTTCGCGGTGTGAGTGAATGGCTTGCTCGGCAACGATACCATAATCATCTACCATTGACAATATGAATATCAAGGTCAGATGAAGAAAAAACCGGGAGAACAAACCTCTTTGAACAGTCGAGAATGTTGAGGAGCGAATGCATTCATACGTTCAACTGTTGGCCTATAACACGAGAGTGGACGATGAGACATGAATCTTAAACTGTCGATACCAAGAATCACTTACCAAATTAGATTCCTGAATCGGTCCAATGCCTTCTCGCCACCATCACCATTAGGGTCGAAAGCAAACTCTGGTAAAGGATCGATCAGGACACCGTTGTAAAACTTTCCTCTTCCAAACATGACGGCGTGAGCAACATGAGGATCTTGCTCCAGAATCTTTTCCAGCGGTCCTGGGTTCGTCTAGAAGAGAGCAGAAAAAACGAGTCAATATCAAGAACGGACTACTTGTCAGCTTATGCTTTCTGATACATACCTTCTCACCGGTGGAAAGCATGATTTGATCATCTGATCTACCGAAGATCTTATACAAATGTGGCTTGGTAGGGTGTCGTACGAAGAGATCGCTCGTGGAGTAAGCACCTCGACTGTTGACCTTGTAGTTGAGAACTCGAGGCAACGCGCGGTCGTCGGTTTGCTGAATTCAGGATTAGCATCACAGAGGAAACACAAGATATATGTTTATGCTTACAAGAACAACGAGCTCAAAGGTTCCCTCTTCTCGTGGTTCGAAAACATGAGGTATTTGCTTGGATATTTCGAGATATTCCCAGTCCACTCCTGGGGTTTCTATTGATGAAAATTTTGAATTAGCTCTAGGTAGCTCTCAACTGAGACGGATAAATACGAACCTTGAATGAATGGCGTGATATATCCAGTTTCCGTTCTGTTATATGAAATTTGAATGACTTGTGTGAAACAATGAGGGAGGATGATTGACTTACGCTCCGTAACAGCTACAAAGAGGAACACCTTCTTTCACAAGACGATCTCCAACTTCCTTGGACAACGGTCCTCCACCGAAAGCCTGCGTTGCAATAGAGAGGTTCTTAGTATACTCAGTTAATGAGCGGATCGAAGACGGCGACGCACTAAACGTTTCATAGTCTTCAAGTAATCAACTTTCTTGGGATCTTGAGACCATTGCTATGAATGAAAAATGAGACGATGTAATCACGAGACTTAAGAAGTGATTTTTTACTGACCTCCAAAAACATGGGAACATATGCTCCAATCTGGCAGCGAGTTCTGATCACTTCTTCGAAAACACCGTCAGGTGTAGCAATCACGGGCGGTGAACTTGGTTTGAAAGTTGACATTATCAGACCAGCTGAAGACTATCACCGAATAGGATGTCAGGCAACTCGAATATGATACTTTGAATACAACTTACGGTGAAAAGTAATTGACCAACACCCATGGTATGGAAGACTGGACTCGAATGACAACTCATGAGAAGACCCGCAAAGTCAAGAGAGCCAAAGACTACGAAAAATCCATTGAAAGTCAGCAACATGTTTTAGTAGAGAATCACGGCCACTTACAGGGAGCAAGAGACCATTGTACCAATGCACGATGAGTCCAGAAGATGGGTTTAGGGAAAGCAGTCGATCCAGAGGAATGTAAGATCAAAGCTGTGGCATCGTACGAATAGTTGACTTTAGGGATCGGCTTGAAGGTCTCCTCGCCTGATGCAGGGAAAATCTCCGCGAGAGTAGTCATCGTAAGCAACTTGGGGACTGAATCAGCTTTGAGTTCCTTGAACTTCTCTATGGCTGTTTCCGCGTGTTCCCAAAGCCCGGCATCGTTTCCTACCATCAAGAACGAAGCGTTGGCTTGCAGCAGGAGGTGGGCAATGCCCTCAGGGCTGTTACGGGGAGAGATTGGGAACGCAATATTGCCTGAACGCATGAGACCGAGTAAGAGGCAGGAGTAAGTGACTGTGTCTGGAGGTGAAAGTTTACAAGCGTCGTCAATATACCGTACACATTTTTGAGTGCATTACTTTGACAAAACTCATACCTGACTGAGCCAAAATGGCAATGACCTGAGGAGACGACCCAGCCGTTTGCTGTACCTTGGTGTAAACCGATTGCGCGGCTCTATGTATGCCGCGAATGGCTTTCTTCCAAGGGATAGTCTTCAAGACATCCTTTCCACTTTCATTGTCGTTGTAAACGAACAAAGGGTACTCGGGGTTGTGCTGCGCATTCCAGTCGCAAAGCTCAGGAATGGTGTGCGAAGCCTTGGAGTCTTCGAGGAGTGCACGAGGTGAATTGAAAGAGACAGCTGAGTTCATGATTGTAGGGGAGTCGGAGGGGGAATATGTGAGGTTGGCAAAGTCCAGGAGCTGTCAGTTCGAGGGCTATATATATGGTCGCAGCAGTCGACACTTACGGGTGTTTGTCTGTATGTGTTACTCATCTTCAGTTGTCGGACACAATAGTAACATCCTGCCGACTGCGACAATCAATAGAGTTGCAGATTGAACCTCGACATGTTGCGAAAACTTCAGGAAGCCCGTCCCCATTGAGGACGTTGTCGCTGCTTTGGTTCAGCATCCTGAAATCTCCGATTCTGATGAGTGCCGAAGGTGACAGACGGCATACAGACGAGGACGGAAACAAAACGAATTGATATCCGAGACACGCAGAGTTTGACGACGGAGGTATACTGACTACTAACAAAACGATAGTCAGTAAATGTACAATGATCAACAGAAGGTTGCACCGCAGAAGTTGTTCGTACAAAAGAATCGATTCTTCAAGTCACCGGAAGAACACCGAGGCTTCTTCATGCACGATCATGGTGATATGCATTTGATTTGGATTTCTGGAATGGCAAACTCGGGACGGTTTTTGCATAGATCACTTCTGTGCCTTCAACGACTTATCGAAGAACCAAATATTGCAATCATTGTTCTTGTGTTTCCAGCCATCGGAAGGGGAGATCCTAGAGACCATCGAATAGATAGAATGGTACGGGGACGGTCGATGCATTTTCCGTGGAGCACGCATACTACTCATCCATGCTGCGTACATATCAGCAAGTAGCACACATCTCAATTGCTCCCTTCAGCTTCTCTGAGGACAAACTTGGAAAGATGACGTATTGATAATGTCCTCGACCCGTCCCGTTGCTGTCCATATGCGTGTCGAATGCATCCCTCGGTGAACTGCATTGACCGGGTCCGGCAAGCATAATCGTATTGGTTATCGTACCGTGTGGTCTTTAGGAGCGAACTGAGGCCAGATCAACGGACGCTTTAGAAGCTATTACAAAGCTGCACGTAGACTTGTCCAGTAAGTAATGCGCATTCGTCTCGGACGTTGCAAACTTACAGTGTTTGCACAATGCAATCGAGTAGCAGAATCCTACGGTATACGATGTTCTTTCGGGCCCGAGAAGGAAGTTTTGAAAGAGCGCTTAAGTCCTTCGAAGGTGACCAATGGCTATCAAAACTTTGTAGACGTAAATACCATCGCTGCGCAGAGAACAATGGACAATGATTTACCGAGTGCCCACCCTACAAAGAACTTCGAAAGATAAAAGAAGTATCCTTCGGAGTGTAGGATGCCATAGCGTTATTGAAATCCTAACATTCATTTTGTCGTCAATCCAATCAATGAATGACTGGGATCGTATGGCTATAACTCGCCTTGACTGTGCACTTCGCTTGATGCGGTCTTTGGGATTTCCTGGGCTCTCCTCTGTAGATTCCATGCTTTCTAAGGTCCATTTCCCGTCAAGAGTCTCCCAGAATCGACCGAGTAGTTCATCTCGGAGCGTCGGACTATAGCCTGAAAAGCAGCCCTCGGGGTGCCGTCGACAAATGACCTCCTCTATAGGGGACAGCTAGGAGCAACTGATTGGCACCCTCGGAGTACATTTCGGCTGTCTACGGGGGGCGCGTCATTTGCAACTCGCCGTCTCCTACTGGTACAAATACCAGCATCATGTAAAGTCACTGAGTGAACTCTTCGGCGATCTCAGTAATAGAAATGGCAATGTATG
Source organism: Abortiporus biennis (assembly GCA_022606235.1). Lineage (NCBI taxonomy): Eukaryota > Fungi > Basidiomycota > Agaricomycetes > Polyporales > Podoscyphaceae > Abortiporus > Abortiporus biennis. Next base: position 926,248 of record JABYQP010000004.1, on the reverse strand, counting down.
TACGCAGGATGATCCATGGAACACACCGTCATGTTTCAATTTTTTAATTCTGTTATTTATCTACTTTGTGTCAACATCTGTTTGACGAGTTGAACTGGTGCTGACTCACAAATTGGAGTGGATTCCTTCATTCTCTTATACCGCGAGTATTTTCAGAGAGAGATACATGAGAAACCTGGAAGAATGTGTTGAACGTTAAGGTTGAATAACGCGGTACACACAGTAAAACAGTAATAACCTGCGTCAGACTCGAAGCTAAACTTTGCAAAGCCACGCGTCGGCGTCTCAGATTGACTTGGCGTTGAAACAACTTCTTGGCCTGGGCCACTTCAATGCAATCACACATATGTATGTTGTTAGAGAAAATATCTGCATAACAACAGAGCATCCTAAGCTATCTTAAGGGTATGAAAACAGGGTTGAGATGTCACCTAAGCATTCGTCTTCGAAATAAAAGTACATTGCTACTTTGTACATGTATCGATTATAATTTAAACCACACCTGCTTTATCGTACATACCAATTTGCTGAACGCATCCCACTGTCTAATTTTCTATGCAGGGCAGAAATCCTGAAGCCCTCCACGCCTTGATCCACTTATCTACGATACAAAGATCCAACTTTACATCTTCCAATGCAGGGACTGTTCTCTTCGCCTTCGAAATATCCAGTCGAACTACGCCAAGGGGTTCGTCCTTGCCTTCTCCGAACGTTGCGCTTTGATAAAACTCTAATAATTTCAGAGCCGGATTTTGATCCATGTTCTCTACTTCAGACAAAACAGATTCCGATAGTGTGTCCTTGAGCTTCTTGAGCCAGTCCTCGTACGGTACGAGAGGTACTCTGATTTCGTTGGCGATTGCTTGAACGATGGTACGCCAAGGAACAGGATGCGAGTTTACGAGATGAAGGATCGGTTCGTCCGAATAGCGCATCTGAATTAGTATTCTTGCAGCATCATATGTTGGCAGCCAAGTCACTAATCCCTCCTGAAAAAAATGGGAATAGTTCAGGTCTGAGATAAAAAAGCATGTGTATCGGTATGACGTACCCCAGGAACATTGGGAAGACATTCAGTGAAAATCCCTGATTTCACAATGGAAGGAAACCATTCCCTTTCATTCCAATGACCACTCTTATCTCCAGCAAGTTGTCCAATCCGAACTGAAGTTGTCTTCAAACCCGTCTTCTCAGAAGCACTTGCAAGGATTCGTTCAGAGATCCATTTCGCTTCTCCGTAACCAGAACCCACAACAATCGCTGGGTCTAAGATAGGTTCTTCAGTAGCCGGACCTGGGGTAGAAGGATCTGCAGGGCGATTATGAATGGATGCTTGAGATTGTATACCAGGCGGGCTTACTCTTGAATACCCCAATAGAACTGACGAATAGGATACGAGGTGGTTCAGTGTATGGGGATCCGAGGGCAAAGTCGACGAGGTTCCGAACACCTTGAATGGCTCCTTCGAAAGAGAACAAGCTGAGGTTGAAGTCAACGGGCCAAGCTATAAAAATAAAGGAACTGTTAATAATTGTTATTATATGCTCGAATATTGGAGTTTCTCCTCACCGTTGTGAATGATGTGAGTTACAGAGTTTTTGAGCTAGTCAGAAAGTAATCGTAAATGATCCTATCATGTGAAGGCAGACGCATACAGTTCTCACTCACCTCTTCGTACAACTCAAAACTTAACCCAAACTGTGGCTTACTCAAATCGGCCTCAACTAATACCACCTTCGAGAGCAAACATTCATCCTCCAACCCGCGCCTCTTCATTGCTTCCAACTGTCTTTCCTCCAAACTAATCTTCGAATGTGAATTCAAGTCTGAACCCTTCGCTGTCCGATTTAACGCATAAATTCTTGTTACTGTTGGATCCCTTGATAAATGGGCAAGCATGTTGCATCCCAATCCACCAGTCGTCCCTGTCAAAAGTATGATCTCTCCTTCATCCTTTCGGTTTACTTGGAGAACTTGTGGACTTTGATCTCCGGAGCTTGATGGTATATCAACGGTGAACTTCTCGACTGTGGCAATCACATTGTGAATATGCGCCTCCTCTTCAGGGTCTTTGTTTGACCCGGAGTAGTATTGAGCCTTTGGCGATGAATTCGAGTTGATATATTTCAAAATGAGATTAGTGAGAGACAAGATGGATGGTGCTTGGAAGACGAATTGTGATGGAAGCCGATGGGCAACTTCAGGGTTTGTTCGTCTGAGCATTCCAGAAATTTGGAGTCGAATCCATGTGGCTTGTAAGCTTGAGAAATAGGTCAGTCCAGTATCTTAACAAGTCAAGATCCAGGACGGGAGAATCTCACCTGTCACATCCATATTGGAAAATATCATCCTCGTCCCTTACAGACTTCTCAAGAACATTCAACACTACCTTCCTCACGAACTCAAGCATACTGTGGAAATTCCATTGAATGGTAGCTGCTCCGGTCTGAACATCTCTGTATATGTCTATGTTCGATATCTGGTCGATTCGCTGGTATAAAGCTTCGATTTCCGGATCGTACTCTTTGATCATAGCCGGCCTGCGAACGGTACCTTTGGCAGTGTACGAGAATGGCTTATTTGGTGATGTTACGATGATCATCTATATAGTCGTGCAAATCAGTACGTAGCATGATAGATAGGAAATGACCGGACCTCTTTGAATAGCCTGGAATGTTGAGGTGCGAACGCGTTCATACGTTCAACAGTCGGCCTAGGAGATAACGGTTTATGAACAATTGTCAATGAACCCGACAGTCAAAGAACACCTACCATATCATGTTCCTAAACTGTTCCAGCAATATTTCACCATCTTCGGCATTAGGATCGAAAGCAAACTCAGGCTTAGGATCGACCAAAACGCCATTGTAGATCTTTCCTCTTCCAAACATAACGGCATTGCGAATATGAGGATCTTGTTCGAGAATTCTCTCGAGTGGTCCCGGGTTCGTCTTTGCAAAATGAAGCATTTAGCGCAAATACGGGAGAATGGTAAGCAAAGCAAGATACACCTTCTCACCAGTAGAAAGCATGATCTGATCATCTGCTCTCCCATATACCTTCCAATAATGCGACTTGGTAGGATGCGGTAAGAACAAGTCGTTAGTAGCATATGCCCCTCGACCATTGACTTCGGTATTGATGACTCGAGGCTGTTCCGAACGTTCTGTTGTCTGTATCATTGGGTTTTAGCATTGGAATGACATGAGGCTAAAGATAATAGGTGGAAAATCAGATACTTACAAGCACAACGAGTTCGAAAAGTCCGTCATCTCGAGGTTCGTAAACAAAATCTAAATGACCAGATATCTCTATGTATTCCCAATCTACGCCGGGGTTTTCTATGCAGGTTGGAAGTTAATCAGTATGCTTCAGGAAGATTTAATTTATAAGCAAACCTTGAATGAATGGGGATATGAAGCCGATTTCGGTGCTAATGAAGTACATGAAATAATCATTTCGAACGTAGGGAAAGAGCTTGACTCACGCGCCATAACAACTACAAAGCGCCACCCCTTCGCGCACAAGTCTATCTCCAACTTCTTTCGATAACGGTCCTCCACCAAATACCTGTGTCACAACGAAAGTTATACCACGTCAGAAATCTTGGTATCAAGGATATTCGAATGAGACTGAATTTACCACTCGTTTCATAGTTTTCATATATTCAACCTTCTTGGGATCTCGTGCCCAATACTATATCGAAAAGAATTAGCATAAACAGAAAAGTTCTGGTGCTCAGCTCAAACGGATATGCTACATACCTCCACGAACATGGGTACAAATTGACCAAATTGACATTGAGTCTTCACAAGTTCTTCGAAAACTCTGTCAGGCGTAGGAAATACAGGTGGTAAACTCGGCTTGAAAGTTGACATGATGTAACCAGTAGAAGCCTATCATCGAAAGAATAGCAATAAGAGTTGAGCAGTATTCCTTGAAAATAAGTTCAAAGGGAGCTTACAGCGACGACAAATTGAACGACACCGATTCCATGATATACTGGCATTGCATGGCAGCTTACGATCATACCCTCGAAACCAAGGGCGCCATAGACTACAATGAATAAATATATGTGTCAGTAATAAAGATAGGTTGATGAACGAAAGCTACTTACAAGGACATAGCGACCACTTAGCGAAAGCGCGATGAGACCATGAGATAGGTTTAGGAAAAGCAGTCGATCCAGACGAATGCATAATCAGAGCTGTAGCTTCCATTGAGTACTTGATCTGAGGGAACAGTTCGAAGGCTTTCTCGTTACAAGGAAACATATCCTCAAAAGTCGGCATTAGAAGCAGCTCGGTTGTTGGTCCATCGAAAGATTCTCCTTTCTGTTCTTGCACTCTCTGTAAGGCTGCCTTTGCGATACTACGGATCCCGGGATCGTTTCCTATGAATACAAACGAAGCCTTGGTTTTCATGAGAAGGTGAGCGATAGCCTCAGGGCTATTTCGAGGTGAAATCGGGAAAGCAGTATGTCCCGAACGTATGATTCCGAGCAAGAAACAGGAATAGGTTATTGTATCTGTAGGTTGGGGGCGATTATCGTTCTCGTCAGATTACAATGAACGAATGGCTTAGCCATATCACGACGCATACCTGATTGAGCCAAGACTGCGATAACCATAGGTGGTGATCTCAAATCGTTCTTAATCCCTCCATCCTGTGTTTGAGTAAAAACGTAGTTCGCAGCTCTATGTATACCTCTTATAGCATCCTTCCAGTAGATCGTCTTCAAGACCTCTTTTCCGTTGTCCTCATCGTTGTAGATAAACAATGGGTATTCTGGGTTGTTTTCTGCATGCCAATCGTAGATGTCAGGAATAGTGAGAGATCCCGATGAACAGTTCGCTTCGAGAAGGGCACGAGGTGACTTGAATCGGATAATTGAGTTCTGCCTCATTCGTTCTTGTGGGATTACAAGTGGGGATGCTGGCTTCGATGTCATATTTACAGGATTTCAGGTAGAGAGAGTGGGTTTCTGCAATGTTGAACTTGGCACAAGGTCAGGCCGGTCAGGGATTATATACAGATGAAGAATAATGGTCATTTACGAGTATTTATTAATATCTGTTACTCGTTTGAATAGTCGGAGACAATAGCGGTTTAGGAAATCTCGTGTAACATGGTGGTGCTGCTAACTGAAACAATCATAAGAGTTGCAGCCCCTTGGTTGTGGAGGTAGACAGTCGTGAAACTTGTAAGAAGGCCGTGTCAAAAAAAGCATAAAAGGAGCATGTCGACGATCATGATATCTGTCGCCTTAAAAGTCAGATCATTAGTCTTTGGACCTTTTCAGTCCCATATAGGAGGTTGAATGTTTGAAACATACCAGTCAGAAATTCCACGCGTAGCTTAGAAGACGGCCGATACCACGACCGACCCCCGCGACACCCAGCAGCGCCCAGCTGACAGTGAACCTTTGAGACTGCACAGTAGCATCATGGTCACCAGCAAAAACAAATCTCACCGCCTACTGCTCACAAGGGAACGAATGTAAGGTGCTGGAGGATTTCCGAGACTTTGTAGGGCAAAATTTCGATAGAAGCAAGGCATAAGACGGATTGAATGACCGAGGTGTGTAAGATTGCTGAGATATGCTGTTGCAAAGTTGCTACTGGTAAATGTATTTTAGAGATATCTGAATCGTAGAATGAATTGTCGCGGGAACCTACAGTAAATAGAAGGCTGTGTCTAGTGGCTGGAAGCAATGTCAAAGATCCGCATGATGACATCAATGGCTAGGTAGTCCACAAGTGGTTGTCAGCTGCAGGCGGTTGGCGTTTTAGACAGAATTGAGCTTCCAGGAAGCCTGTAGCATTAACATTATAGTCAGTTCACTGATGACCAGAGGATACTCGCGGAGTGATGTATTGAATCCTATCTTCCATCGTCAGTCTCTGCTGAAGAGTGACACATAGAGCATTAGATTCCGTACCGTGAATCGCGCATCATCAACTTCGTATTTCTCCTCAAGATATAACTGAGATAACATGGAATTGCAACCGACTCATCTCGCGAGGTATCAACATCCACGATTCGAAATCATGATACTGAGATAGACTTGAACCGACGGTACGATCGTAACGATAGCTTTCAGAACTGGACGTTTAAGACCTGTTAGATGAATGGTGGTCTAAAAAAACGCCAATCTTGTAGCATGAGACAAATTGTGAGACCTGACGGCCCGATTTGAACGTGCTTGACCATGCTTTATAGCGGAAAGTTGGTAACGGTAGCGGTTGTCGAGGATAATCGACATTGCTTTCAACGAATTTTCTTCAATTTCTTGTCTTCAGAGATGTATATGACAGTCGTCTTCAAGTTTTCTGATGCACCGCCGAAGAGAGGGGTGTCTAGCTTGCAATTAGACGTCTGCGTTGGGACCTCCGAGTAAAGTTGAAGATAGCACGGATCTCACGTGGAAAGGTAGCATAGCTGGGTAAAATTGGGTCAAGAATAGCACGTAGTGCGCAGCGAGTCGATGGTATCTGTTGACTTCAAGAGCGTCAGTTCATGCGCGAATCTATGGTGTGAACTCTTCAAACCTATCCATGGTATGAGGAGTGACGTTTGAGACATCTGATTCACCAGCTGACCACAACAAATGAAGAGATGCATGCGACTCGCCGTTGGATCCAAAGTTTACTTTACACGAGTCAAGCTCATCATGAACTATGAACTTGAAGAATCTCGGAGTATATAACTTAGGAAGGGACATAAGATGCTAGAGGGATTCTAGGGCATTGCATTGGCTTGTATATCGGCTGAAAATCAACCGTTTGAACTTCTCATTCGGCTCCTAAGGTTCAGGATAAAGATTGATACATCCACTAAAAATGACCGTATTAGTGTTCGGGCGGCCAAACAGCACGAAGACTCACCAACATTTGACACCGACCACGAGATAGGGGAGTACTAAGTTGAGACTGTAGCTTCAAGCCGATTCACACGGAGAAATCGCGTCGCTTTAAATTTATCGGTATCTGTCCTCTACGGATGTGAGAGAGCTTGGAATTGAGAAGTTGTGCAGTCGTGATCGTCGAGGCAAAGGCACATTATACCTGCCGCAAAACAGTATCAGGTAGGACTACAGCCATATACTGTGTGAGTCGAAACTTTGGGAAAGCCCCCAAGAAGGTATCGTCAAAAATAGCATGTAGAGGAAGTTGTCTGAGCAACTTCCGGGGCCTCATGTTAACTTTCTACCCTAGTTCACGAAGGGTATGAGATGGTTTATCAAGAAAGCATATCCTGGTCAAGTTTCAACATACCAGGACACAAAACTCCGAAATTGAAATGGTCACAGCGGGATAGCTTCGTCTGAGCGTGGAGATGGTGGTAAGAAATCAAAGAAAATTTGAAAATTCAGTCACAATATTGTTTATCTAATCAGATATTACTTATTGGATAAGATAAGATTCCCATGGAATGTGCTCCGAGCTTCCGGCTGAGAAAGCGGCCTGAGCCTGTTCTCCACTCTTCTTAGCCTCTGCCTTTCATTTCACAACCCCCATTCCTCCGTCACTCAACGACATCTCGGCAGTGCAAGGAACCTACTCTTTCACTCTTCTACATTTTTCCTGCCTCTCTATATAACGGCAACAACAAACAACTCAGCTCAAAGCACAACTTGCGTAGAAATGTCTGCACCATCTGTTCCTCTACCAAACCGCAGACTCTCTATGGGTTCGAACTCAACTATGAGCAAAAAACCACCAGTATGGTCGATTACGGAAACTGCTACCTCGGAACCTGCACCTTTACCCGCGAAATGTGACAGACATATTCCCGGTAGATCTGGTGTATGTTGCAAGGAACTCAGGGATGACGACGAGAGGACTCTTATTGACCCAGACGTTGTTCGCGATGTGTAAGTTCCATTTTCCAGCCACGTCAAACCATGATACTAATTCGAACATATCTTGCAGCGTGATTGGATTGTCAGACGGTTTGACAGTTCCCTTCGCCTTGGCAGCAGGTTTATCTTCCCTTGGAGAATCCAAACTGGTAATTGTCGGTGGATTCGCAGAATTAATAGCTGGTGCAATCTCAATGGGAATCGGTGGTTTCTTGGCTTCACAGGCTGAGCGTGACCATTATCGTTACCTTCGAAAGATTACGTCTGCACGTGTACTTCGAAGTTGCGATGGTGAGATGGAGAGAGAGGTTCATGCTGTTCTTGGACCTGTTGGTGTCGATGAAAAGACTAGTAGGACGGTTGCCAAGTGTTTGAGGGATGTTGAAATGGATACAGCTGGTGAAGGTAGCAGGAGAAACTCCACCAGTGCAGAGGACGGTGGTTTGAAGTGGAGTGACACCGTTGGTCTGTCTGCGTTCTTACTCAAATTCAGCGAGGGACTCGAGGAGATCCCTACTCGTCGACTGTATGTTTCTGCATTTACAATTGGCATGGGATACTTCCTCGGAGGTCTCATCCCACTTCTTCCTTACTTCTTCAGTAAGTCCCCCTGTTTGCATATGGTTTTGACCTCGCTGACAACTTACTTCATGCTTATCAGTTCCCATTGCTCATATTGCCTTGATCTACTCGTGCATCTTGACTGGTATCGTTTTGTTAGCATTTGGTGCGGTGAAAGCGCGTGTAACGGGAGCTGCTGGACAAGGTGTTGGAGGATATGTATGGGGTGCATTCAGCACATTACTCGTCGGTGGCGCAGCAGCAGCGGCTGCATACGGTTTAGTAGCGGTGATGGAAGCATGATAGCTATTTACCAAGATATACATACACTTACTGTACTCTCTATTCTTTTTCACTCTTTCTGATATGTCCTTGTTGAGGCTTAATGTTCATGTGGTTGGATTCTACCTCTTTCCAATACAGAAATTGTTGTAGATTCCATCCGAAATGTAGTGGACATGGGCATTTGGCACAGTGGTAGCGCGCACGCTTCGCATGTTGGTGACTGCGTGAGGTCCAGGGTTCAATCCCCTGAATGTCCATTTATTTTCTCCTTTCTTTTGTATCGTTATGCACCATTTTGCTCAAACATCCACTGCCAGGTTTCCTGCAAGATTGAGGCACAGCGGATAAAGTAGCATACTAACGCGACGAGAAGTGCTGCACGTGACTTAGAAAATACATATCACGTGGCACTTACCACGTGTCATTATCTGCCGCTACTATCAACTTGAATCACTCACTCCCTTTAAAGCTTTCAAGTTCCAATATCGTTCGAAGGTCCTCAACACTCATTTCAATTCAACACATATGTAAGTAGTCTACTCCGGATGGAGCAGGAACTTTTGACTCATGCAATGCTGATTATAAACTCCAAGCTAGCACGATACTTGGTTCTCGAAAGTTTGAAAGTTATACTCAAGTTTGTATACAATCACCGTCGCTAATCATTGAATTTACACTGGACACAGGGTTCAAGTCAGAGATTTTCACATGAATAAGCGTCCCGTATCATTCTATCCTAAAGACTATCCTTCTGGTCCGTTCAGCGGATCTGGTCGTATCCTTTGGGTGGCTCGCCTCTGCTTGAAGAAGTTGGATCGTGCGCGGCCTGAGGCCTGAGGATTCCAACTCACTGTGTTCTATAAAATCAGAACATTGCGATGGTACCCTAATTCTCAGGAGGCAAGAGGTCGTTGATAGTTCACGCTGCCGCTATTTTTTATGATACAGAGTCTCTTCTGGACCCGAAGGTACGACCCTTCTATCGTCAAATCCAAGAATACACTGGTCCAAAACACCAAAGGAAGACGTTTCACTAGTCGTGTATTGTCACTGAAATAGCCATGTTCTACCTCCTGTCGACGGAAGTACAAGAAGTCAACGTTAAGAATAGATTCGGATTGTTTCCGATGAACAATCATTTATAGATGTAAGTGAGTTCAAACCTTCTTGACTTTGTATATATGGTCCGGCAGGAATTCTATCTGATGAAATCACTTCTCCTCTGGGGCACAGCGACCATGAGCACAACTTCAGCATCATCCGTCCTAACATCGAGCAACGGCATCACTTTCAACTCTCCCCGACAACTTCTCGAAGAGTCGGAATCTTTGTCGACACCACTCACTCTTCCTGAAATTTACGATTGGAATGCAGAAAATAATCCCGAATATCCTCTGTTTGTATATCTCGATGATGAAGGCGGAAAACAGACGTTGGAGACGATTGATTGGAAGAACATGGCACGAGGGATACACAGAGCAGCAAGAATGATATCCACTATGACCCAAACGGGAATCGGAAGTTCCAGCTCTCCTAGGGTTGTTGCAATCCTGGCTCAATCAGGTATGAATCGTCTCGCCTTCAAAACAACATGACCTGATTTAATATCATATTTAAACCTGCAGATTCAATAACTTACTCCTGCACCACGCTCGGCATTATATGTTCTGGAAATACAGCATTCCCTATTTCACCTAGAAACAGTCCCGACGCGATAGCCCACCTTTTATTGAAGACTAACACTTCATTCCTCTTTGTAGGAAATGATCCTCGGCTCCGGGATAATGCGGAAACAGCCATAAAGAGTGTGAAAGAACAGAAAGGAGATTCTGATACCGACAATGCCGTCGAGTTTCTGGCGATGCCGAAGTTCGAGGATATGTTCCCTCTTCACCAACTTAGCAGTGAAGAAACCTTGGAACACTTTCCTCACGTCAACTTCCCATTGGACAGTGCAGCACTGATATTGCATTCTTCCGGTTCAACTGCCTTTCCCAAACCTATCACATCGTCTCACCGTGCTCTCATACAGTGGTCTCTAACTCCCTGTAAGTCACATCAATCGACCAGCTACTATTTTTCACTGACGTCGGTGTGTATGTCTCTAGTTTATGGTGTGCTCAATTTAGAAGGTGTTATCATGAGCTGCCATTCGACCCCACCATTTCATGGTATGGGACTTTCTCAAATTATCTATGCTGTAAGTGGTGTTTTCGACTTCGTTTTATGTGCCTCGCATTTCAACGTTCAATAACAGGCTTCATCGGGTCTCATTATGTCCACGTTTAAACCAAGTTCACCGCCTATATTTCCTACACCTGACAGAGTCTTTGAGGGTACAATAAAAACACACTGTCAGATTGGAATGTATGTTCCCATGTTCTTAGAGGTTCGAAACCTTCCAGTACTATGGAAGTTTTTCCTGTCTGAGTCCTTCCTGCCTGTTAGCAATGGGTCCACGATCCCAAGAAGGTAGAATACTTGAAAAGCATGAAGTCTGTGGTATGTCGTTGTTTTGTCTCTGAGGTTTTCGGGAAGATACTCATGCATCGTGCCTAGATGTACACAGGTGGGCCACTATCGAAAGAGATCGGAGATAAGCTTGTGACTATGGGAGTACCGATTTGTAGTCGGTACGGCGCGTAAGTCAACTTGAATCGTTCTCTCCGAGTCATATCTCCGTTGAAAACTTAAACTACGCATTTTCTTTTAATCAGAACAGAAGTTGGAGGTATATCGCCATTCATTCAAGGTTGGCTATCAAACGTTTCTCTTCATTGAGAGCTAAATGATTCCTGACTCAAGCTTTCTGTCCGTAGAAACCCCAGGTATGGATTGGGAATATGTTGAGATAGCCAAAAACCTCGACTATGTCTTCGAACCTCGAGACGACGGAACCTTCGAACTCATCATTCTTGTAAGCAGAATACGGATTTATCAGACTCCACTGGTGTTCTATCAATCTGAATCCTTTATTACAGGATGGAGAACGTTCGCAACCTAGGGTTTTCAATACCAAAGTCCACGGCCGAGACGCATATGCGACGAACGACCTTTTCTTACCGCATCCTACCAAGCCTCATTTATGGAAGATATATGGAAGAGCCGACGATCAGATCATGCTTTCGACAGGCGAGAAAGTATGTCAAGTAGTCCTATATTTATCGTTGCGTCCTTTACATATCAATTACTACCATTTTAGACGAACCCAGGGCCGCTAGAAAGAATCCTGCAACAAGATCCTCACATTCAACATGCCGTCATGTTTGGTAGAGGAAAATTTTATAACGGTGTCCTTGTGAACCCGTCACCAGTATTTGCCTTCGATCCCAATGGTGATGATGGAGATATATTATTGGAAAAGTTCAGGAATATGATATGGTTTGTCGTTTTCCCCACCAGCTATACATTTGGTCCCTGAAGCATTGCTGTGTTCACTACTATAGGTCTACAGTTGAACGTATGAACAATTTTGCACCTCAACATTCTCGGATATTCAAAGAGGTTGGTCCTTCGCCATACCTTCACAGCTCTACGGCCACGTCTCACTTTGAACCATAACAGATGATCATTGTATCATCACCGAACAAACCATTCACCTACACTGCGAAGGGGACCGTTCGGAAACCAGCCGTGATCAAGGAATATGGACGAGAAATCGAAGCACTGTACGAACGGGTGGAAAAAATAGCTAACATGGAAATGAACGGCGAAATTCAGTCTGGAATGGAGTCTGAGATTCAGGAATGGAATTTTGATAATACGCTCGATTTCGTGAGGAGTGTGATCTTGAATATATTAAAAGATACGGTTAAAGACGAGGATGATATCTTCCAACACGGATGTGATAGGTGAGCATGCTCCGAAGCTCTGAGTTTATTGGAAGAGGCGGGCTAATCGTATTGTTTAGTTTGCAAGCTACTTGGATCCGACTTCAAATATCTGCCATGCTTCGACAAACGAAACCTGAAGTTGTGACCCGACTTCCAACACAATTTGTATTCCAAGCTCCATCCATTTTATCTCTCACCAATCTCATTTTGCAATACGTCAAATCGTCAGATCCCCATCAGGGCGAAGTGGATCTTGAGAAGCATATCAAGGACTTGGAGTCTACAGTCGAGAGGTTGACGGCTGATATCCCATCACGTCCCATCCAGCCTCTCAAAGTTCGTCGTAAGGATGAAGGAGATATCATCCTTCTAACTGGTACGACGGGGGGACTGGGGTGTAATATGCTTGCACACCTATCGAATGATCCTAAGGTGACGATGATTTATGCCTTCAACCGAGAATCCGCGAATGTCAATCTGGAGGACAGACAGGCGGACGCAGTCAGAATGCGGGGTTTGGAGAAAGAATATGTGCCATCTAAAACTGTTTTAGTCGAAGCCAATTTGAGCAAACCGCAGTTTGGGTTGAGTGTAGAGTTGTACGATGAGGTGAGAAGAATTCGTACTTGCTGATATTGCGATTGGATTGTTAATGCCTACTCCTAAACCAGTTGAAAAACTCTGTCACTCACATCATTCATAACGGTGAGTAACCTTTTCAATGACAGCCCGACACAAACAGTTCTTGATCGCTGTTCTAATGATCCCTTGACTATTATTCCAGCATGGCCCGTTGATTTCAATCTCAGTCTATCATCCTTCGAAGAAGCAATGCAAGGTGTTAGAGGCCTCGTCGATTTTGTACTTTCTTCACCATACACCGACATGCCTCGCATCCTATTCGTCAGTTCTATCGGAGTATTCAGAAGTATGCTTCATGTTTCGTGCAATTGATAAACGCACTATACGCGTGCTTACTACTTGTATAGATCCTGCCATGCCTGGTCTCGCAAAGGAAGAATATATCCTGGATCCCCGAGTACCAGCGGGTCCGGGATACGGAGAATCTAAATGGATTTCAGAGCGAATCCTTGCAATCGCTTCTGAAAAGACGGGAATGAAGACGACTTCCGTGAGGATTGGTCAACTTGCTGGAGATAAGAACGGACATTGGAATGAGAAGGAATGGTTTCCTTCCCTTGTGAAATCAGGGTATTTCACTCGTTGTCTTCCAGATGTTCCGGGGGTAAGTCCAATTGACAATAATCTTTCCCAAGACAAAACTTCCTCAATACTAATCGACTACATATGACACGCTTTTCAGGGTATGATTACTTGGATTCCAACATACGACGCGGCGAGAATATTGGTTCAAATGCGTCATTCTGACGAACCCACCCTTCATCTCGTAAACTCACACCCCGTGCCATGGCACACAGTTCTTGAAGCAATTTCGTCAAAGATTGGCTTCCGTCTGGTTCCATACGACGAATGGTTGAAGAAACTCCAGACCACTTTGACCGAATCTAGTTTACCTGAAGTAGAACAAGTTAAGCGGAATCCAGCTCTGAAGTTATTGAATTTCTACAAACAGGCCAGATTTGGTGAAAATACGGATGAATCAATTAGTCCCGTTCGACTGGATATCTCGAAAGCGAGGAAAGAGGTCCCTGAATTGGATGATGTGAAGCTAGATTTGTCAATTGTTGACAAGTGGATTATGTCTTGGAGAGCTACAGGATTCTTGCCAGATATTATGTAGATTATGAAATATATGCCAGTGGATTGACTTGCTAGCTACATGATACTACATATATACTTTCAGCACCAGACTTGCCACATTGTCGGCTCTTTCACGGGCGTATACATTGAAACACCTCTGTATACTACAGCATTTGGCACCTAGACACCTATGGGTCGAGTACTCTAGGATGCTAGGATGAAAAGTGTAGTCCGTCCTCCTCCTCTTTCCACAAGGCTCACTCAGGGCCATTCGTCTTGTACCCTTATAGGCTTTGAAACCCATTCATCGCCAACTTCAACCTTCCATTCGTGCATCCAGGTTTTATACCTGTTCTCGCCCAATTTCTCCTTGAAATAAAGAACGAGAATCGTGACGGATGATCCTGCAGCCGAAGCTAATCGAATAGCCACACGAGAAGTATCGATATGGGCGACATCATAAGTGTTAACGTTGTTGTTTTCAGCTTCCCAATTGAATCCTAACCCTAACCAACAAATTTTGTTATGTTTATTACGTTCTAATGCATTCAGGAATTCAACCTATGGAGACATGAAATGGGTGTAAATGTAGTAGATGCGTACTAGAGTGGATGAGAGGACGTACAATGAAACACTCCAGATTGGCCTCCAAAGACTCGAATGGTAAAAAGACAACCATATGTAGTTTGGCTAAAGCAGGATACGAAAATATATTGTAAAATTCCGCCGATTCTGGTTTATGGAGAATAATTGATTTGGATAGAACAGTTGACATTGTAATCTTCAACTGTGGTGGTTGAATATCACTGATGATGTGATGCAAATTATCCATCGAATTCACTTCATAGTAGGATGAGGGAAGTCGAGTGTCAACTATCAAACAGTCCACTTGACACTGTAGAGCGAATCCATAAAGTGCATGAGAGGATATACGCAGTGTTTTCAACGGTGATTTCCACATATTTCCGGATTGACATAGTTGCTCCATGATCGACAAGTTGGTAGAACGATGTCGAGATACAGGTAATTGGCATAGACCTGGATATTGGAAATGCTTCAGGTTTGGGAATGCGTGAAGGATATTCTCTAACCCGTTTAGTGAAGTTTTCCGAAGGACCAGAGTGTGGACCCGAGGAAACTTGGTAGGAAGAGGAGTATGCGATTCAGGCCACCTTTCATTCTCTAATTGAATCTCTTCCAGAGTGAGAGCGAATTTCTGGAGAAGATAGATAGCAGGCTCCGTTGCTAGCCTAATTCCAATCCTCATGTGTTGTGGCATGGGTTTTATAAAAATGGATTTCAACGGAGCATGCAAACCGTGAAGTATCTGTGTCACGTAAAAATAACCAAGATTGTGTAGACCTAGGTGTTGGAGAGTCTGACAATGATATGTATGAGTTATTGAATTGGGAATTGATGAACGACGGTAGTATGCGATATCGATCCACGCTGAGGAGTTTGCGACATGGACCAAAGATAAATCCAAGCACTGAAGCTTGGTACCTTTGCACAGTACTTCGGTAGTGAATTCCCAAAGAGTCGGTATGTCTGATTTTGCAGCACCGAGTGATAAGTCTTTGATATGTTGGAAGTGTTGCGGATACTCCGTCATGAAGGATATGAAGCCCTTGAGTTTCAGAGAATCCTCGTCAACAAGACGTAATGGACATCTAAGCAACTTTGGAAGGCCAAGACGGTATACAACCTTGCAAGTTGTAAGGATGTGGAGTATATCACTTGGAAACTGAATGAAGTCGATGATAAGTAGCAGGATGTCGTAATTGATAAACATTTGTCTCTGCGGAATGACTGGAGTGTCTGCAAGAGGGGTACTGGTCAAACCAGATCGCCAGTGAGAGATAGCAAATGTGCAAACAGATGGACCAGCGATCCGTACCTTGGTTTAAGCAATGGTGTAACTTCGGACATATTGCTTATTTAGATGGAGAGCTATAGAGTGATGTCCAATCGGCAGTGGAAAAGTTGAGGCTCAATCACGTTCAATACAAAGATTTTGCTTAAGATGGTGGTGGTGGAGATACATAGAGATCAGATCTGTTCTACTACTAAGATGGACTGGCAGTGGGAAGTTCCGAGTCAACGTGCGACTTATTCACTAAGTCAGTGGCCACGGCACAAACTACTAGTAGTAACGATTACCTGAGAGTGCCATTATAACATGAGAGTACGCGACATCAGACTCGTACTTATCTAATTGTAAAATGAAGGGTTCTAAACCTCCCGACTACCGGCAATTTCACCACACTCGTTCTGTGTTAATATCTCTAACCCCACTGAGCAATCCACACCTCTAACAACCCTCCATCCATCCTTCCTGATCGTCTTCTTTCTAGAGGACTTCTGAAATTGCACAGACATCAGAATAGCATGTTTGACAGACGGTCCTACCGCTGTGGCGAATTTCATCGCAAGACCAGATCTGTCCATTTCAGCAACATAAGTAGGATCGATTCGAGCTTCGTCTCATTTGAATAGATGTCTCTTATCGTGTAGGACCTAGCGTAGTGTTAGACATATGGTTTGTATCGTATTGTTGCTTTGTAGGGCTTGAATGAATTCAGCCTGCCTAGACGACGGTCAAGTTAGAACATTCAAATTACGAAGGAGAGGGAGCAATAAAGGAGTGAAAGGTTGACGTATAATGAAAGACTCCATATGACCCAAAAATGTGAACGATGTAGAGACGTCGAGTGAAAAATGCATCAAAGTCGGATATGCCAAAACTTCGTAAAATCCATTGGCTCTACCCTCAACAATGGAATTAACGATGGTATTCGAAAGAGTGAGGCTTAACTTGGCTGGCCGTATGTGATCCACGATGGTACGAGTAACGTATATCCCAACTGGAGATTGATCGAATGGATTTATGTAGCTACCATGAGCTTGAATGTCAAGATGATTGACTGGACATTGTAGAGCAAGGCAGTATAGAGCATTTGCGGAAATTTGCAGATAATCCAAAGATGTCCACAGCCGACGTCCAGATTCTTCCCATCCCCCCATGACAGCCTCCCTACCTGGGCCTCCCACACCTTCCCCCCTGCTACCGCCAAACTCGAATGCAGGAGGATCAAACTCGAACGCAGGAGGACTGAGAGCCTGCAGTGTGCTTAAATGTCCGAGGAGATCACATGGATAAGTGAACCTTTTGAGATTTGGAAAGGCGTAAACGATGTGCTGTAAATCATACAAGTACGTGTTCCTCAAGGAGAGAGTATGAAGTCGAGGGAATTCAGTGAGAACCCGGCCCCCTAGTGGGGGCCAATTTTCGTTTGACATATGAAGTTCCTCGAGGGTGGCGGCGAAATTCGCCAAAGAATATATGATAGGTTCCGTTCCCATAGGTCTCATCCAATCGGGGAGGAATGTTATATTCACGGATTTCAATGGTGCATGCAAACATTGAAGTATCTTGGTCGCGTAGTCATCCAAGTTACGAATACTGAGGTGTTGAAGATTAGAACAGAATAGCGGTGGGAGAGTGGGTAAAGGAACAGGCATGACTTTGAAGGGCTGATTCCCTCCATAGTAGGTAACCACAGGGATAGGAACAGAAAGATTCAAGGATTCCAAGTTCCTACCCCTTTGTATCGCATCCAAAGCGACATTTCTAACAACTCTTCTATCCAGGTTTGGGATATCAATGATAGATAGGCGATTGATTTGCTCGAGTTCAATCGGATTCCAGTTGATGTGACCATGAAAGCTTGGAATTTTGACCAGCTAGCATTGCCCTCGAAGCGTAATATACACCGCTGAAGTTTCGGGCGACCGACTTTGTAAAGCGCCTTGCAGGTTTTCATGAGGTTTAGCATGTCATCTATACGCTCAACGTAGTCGATCAAGCCTAGTAGAATGTCCTGCTTAAGAACCACGAGTGGCGGTTCTGCAACCTCTGAAATACTGGTGCAAGTCGTCAGTCGCATACTGATGTAGGAAAAAAAACAATTGCACCTTTTGATGTGCGCGATGTCCGTCATCAGGATATTGTAGCACAGGAAGTGTCCGGTGTAGAAGATACGCAGCAGGGAATGTAGTCAAGAGTACCATAGCTATTAGCTGCTCCGACGAAAGATATAGGGAGGATAATTCGGCCCCGCGAAAGAGTCATGGATGGTTCTGTGCATGCACAGACTCGGATAGTAGCATCGTTCTTGGAAAGGTTGCTGACAGTACCAAAAACTAAAACTCCTTCTGTGATTTTGGGGTGACACTTTTCCAAGGATTACCTCAAAATTCGGGATCATTCCACCACTGCCATTCATATTCTACCAAAATAAAACTCGTAAATGGACGTCTTGGCTATCTTCTGGTATAAAAATCACTCACCAAATGCGCGGGATGATCGATGGTCCCTCAATCGGCGAATATGAAAGAAGGTTCCCAGAGCTCCAAAACCATAGTGAATTGAATGTCGGGAAGGTTTCCGAGGCAGTGACACCGTATCCGACAGATATGAGTCAACGAAGCTCTCGCGCATCCATAACTCTACCACACTCGTTCTCCGTCAACTTTTCTAGGGTCACCGTACCGTGACCATCGTTGACACCTCTAATGACTCTCCATCCATCTACCCTAGACAGCACCTTGTTACTACGAGGCGAAGACTTCCAACTTTCCACCGAAGGAAGGACGACATATTTGATAGTTTGTCCTACAGCTGATACTATCTTCATCGCAAGTTCACTTTGATACGTGTCGGTTATATAAGAAGGTTGAATTCGAATCTGGTCTCCCTTGAAGAAATATTTGTCATTACACAGTTCCCAGCGTAAGGTCAAGCAAAGTGTTTTTATAGTATGATTGCTTTGTAAAGCTTTCAAATACTCGTCCTAATATATAGACAAGTGTCATCAGAATAAAACAACTTAGATAAGAAGTTGAACGAAACGTACAATGAAAGATTCCAAGCGGGCTACATATTTGAATTGTACAGTCACATCCAGAGAGAAATGAGTTAATGCGGAATATGAGAGAAGTTGACAGAATTCTTCGGATCTACGACGCTCCAGGATTTCTGTTAGCATAACCCCAGTAAGAGAGAGTTTGAGTCGGGGTGGTTGAATATCATTCAGGATGATTTGAAGCATCACAATCGAATGCGGAGATTGATCGAACAAACTGGAAGGTCCCTCGTGAGTGTGAAGGTCCAAATATTTGATTGAACATCGTAGAGCAAAACAATAAAGCGGATGAGAGTTGATATGAAGAGAATCGAGGGACATCCACATATGACCATGTTTTTGTAGGTCTTCCATAACAGCCAAGTGATCTCTACGGAAACCACTGGCTTCGCAGGGAAAGCTTAGGTGCTTCAGATTGGGGAACGCGTAGATGATGCTCGCCATAGAATGTAAATGAGTTTTCCGAATAGAGAAAGTGTGAAGATGGGGGAATATTAAGGTGGTTGGGTTCCAAGTTGGTATAGGAAGATCATCTTCCTCCTCCTCCTCTTCCTCTTCATCGTGCGGCCATGATATACCAGACAAGTGAAGCTGCTCGAGATGAGGCGCAAACTTCTGTAATGATAAATGATGCGCCTTGATGTACCCCATCTCCGTCTAAGACCCCGCAGTGATATGTTCAGGTATTTTAATGGCGAATCCAGGTATCGAAGTATCTTGACCACGGCCTCATCATCCAAATTACGAACATTAAGATGTTCAAGTTTCGGACAAGACGTTGTTTGGAAATTGAATGAAGGAAGATGTAGTCTAGAGGTCGTAAAGTCGTCATAGCGAGTTATCGTTGATGGAATAACAGAAGTTCTAGAGACTTTCAAGAATTGCAGATTTGTCCCTTTTTGTAGGAACTCCAAGGCGAAGTTCGTGACAGATGTTTTACCAAACTCTGGGATATCGACAATGGAGAGATGTTTGACATATTGAATATCAGATGGGTTCTTCTTGATATGTGCCATGAAAGCTTGAAATTTCAAACGACTAGCATCGTCTTTGAAACGCAAAGGAGACCCTAAGAGATTCGTACGACCTATATTGTAAAAGGCCTTGCAGGATTTCAAAAGATTTAGCATGTCGTTTGCACGCTCGACGAAATCAAAAACGAGCAGCAAAGTGTCATGATCGAGAATCATCATGTTTGATTGTTGAGAAACGATTGGCCTGGGATGGCTAGTATTGACAACACAACATTGTCAGTGACTCGGAGACTGTTTTGGAAAGAACCCCATCGCACCTTTTGCCCACATCGATGCTGTCAGTCATTGGTGTGGTCGCACCAGTACAAATTGAAGGATATAGCAGCTAAAGTGATGGAGGGATATATCGAGAGTTAGAGAAGAAAGGTTGAGTAAATGGGAACGAAAGGTCGGCCGGGGAGGCAATGCTTGAAAGTGATTTGAATATCAATGTGATCTTCAGTTTCGTCCTGTCAACGACACGCTAATATTCGTCTAAGAAATAGTTGAAAGAAAACTATAATGGATACATAAGAACGAATGACAGATACAAGTGAGAGTGAGAGTAGTATGTCGATAGCTCGTAAAACTGCACACACAACAACGAAAAACAAACAAACCCTGGAGTTCGTCACATATACCTTACAAAGGTATATATCATAGCACACACAAGCAGACCCAAAGAAGAAGAAATGAAACCCCCAATAAACCGCGAATGAGATAATGAATAAAGTATTGTACTTGAAGAAGAAAAAAAGAAAAAAGTATAACGTGATATGTTACCCTTGGAAGAAATGTTTTGCTTTGCATACCCTTCTATATTCTCAGGTCTGCAGCATCCATCCAACTATGTCCAACGAATACTCCAAGGTATATATAGAATGTCGAATAGGTATATCAAAGTTTCGTACACGCTATCAGAGATGAAAAGAACTCTGTTAGCTTTGGTAGTACCAGAGTCTTAGAGGGTAAGGGCTCCAAGACCGACAACTGCCAAGGCAGCAATGAGGTTGACATTGTTGGCGATGGCACCGCTAGTAGTGTTGGTAGGACTATCAGTGTAGGAGGTCAATCAGTTTTCCAGTAGAGACGAAAGCGTCGGTCAAAGGACATACGTAGCAGCACCGCTGGAAGTTTGACTTGCGGGAGCAGTGGTAGAGGGAACGCTGCTTGCAGCGGTAGTAGGAGTGGTTGCAGCGCTGGTAGCGGGACTAGTCGCAGCACTAGTGGCGGCTGCAGTAGATACAGGCGCAACAGATGTGATAGTGACACCCTATAAACAAACTTGAGTTCATTGAACAAAGAGACACATAGGTTTCTGAACGTACAACTTGGGCACAGAATTGACGAGCTACGGCCTGAGCTGATGAGGCATCTGAAGCATCACAGCTACTGACAATACAAGCATTGGTGCTTGAAATGAATGCGTCGGAGTGACATAAGCAGTTCAAGTCATCAGAGAAACAGCTTCCAACATCAGCGTTCGCGATACAAGGTTGAGCGCAGGCTATTGTGAATGATGATAAGAAATCAACATCCTTCGTGGGAGACAGTGATGAAACTTACTGGGGTATTGTCTTGGGAAGAGGCGAATGCTGGAAGCAGATGCAAGAGCAATGAGAGCAGCGACGACGGTGAAAGAACGCATTGTTGTGTGTGATAGTATGTGCAAGACAGGAAGAACAGTGGTTGCAAAGCGAAGGATGTACAGATGCAAAGACTATCACGAAGTGCAGTGCAGACGAGGGAAGGAACTCAGGTGAAACGGAGAGTTGCTATGCTCAAGGGGGAGTGAAGGAGAAAGGCCATTGTTATATATACCGGATTCTGTTTCTGATGGGCGGGACCGGATGGGGAGAGAAACGAAGACAAACAAGTGGACGAAATCAACACAATGGTGGCGTCGCATACTCGTGGGTGTCGGCAAGGAATATAGTTTGTGTATTGTACCCAACTCCGAAAGAACAACAGACTTTGATCTGCTTTTGTGTGCTGAGTGGGTTATTCTGAGACTCCACATCTCAGCGAAATTTCCTGCATAAGATCAGACGAACACGGGTTCAGTTGCACATCTCACCAGCTTATAAAATCAAGGGAAAGATGATGGAAATCTTTGCAAAACGATGAAGCTTGCAAGGCTGGCTGAGACTCAGGAACAGCTTTAAGGATGAAAGGGACGCCCAAAATGGGACAAGCTAAGATAATAGGCGCCACGTGCTGCTGTGCAAATATGCCACAACATACAGTAGCAGTGTTGACTCGGCATCCCCCGTAAAACTGTACAGCACCGGAGGGCCACCCCAAACCTTATTCGCGATCAGCCACCGGAGCCAAACAAGGACAAATCAATACCGACGCTTGGAAGGTTCAGACAAGAGAAAGGTGCTGCTCATCGACTCCGACATCCTCAAGACATGGTATGTCGTCCTGCTGCTCGTATTCAGGACTGTGCTTACTAACACTTCCCTTCTCGTAGGCACCCAAGACCACCACCAAAAAGGTGCATTTACACGAGCTTTAGATGTCATTCAAAACATACTTACAATTCAATGTTATATAACTCCTTCAGACCGGCAAGACACGTTCCGCCCTCCAAGACGTTGTCACCCGTGAATACACCATCCATCTCCACAAGCGTGTCCATGGACGTTCATTCAAGAAGAGGGCTCCTTGGGCCGTCAAGTCCGTAGTTGACTTTGCCCAGAAGGCAATGGGTACACAAGATGTTCGTGTCGACCCTAAACTCAACCAGGCGTTGTGGGCTCAGGGTATCAAGACTGTTCCTCACAGAATAAGGGTTAAGCTTGAGCGTAAGTGTTATTCAGTTGGGAGATATTGATTCTTTTGTGTTGACCCGACGGAAATTATGAAACTATAGGCAAGCGTAACGATGAGGAGAATGCTAAGGAAAAGCTGTACACCTACGCCACCTATGTCCCTGTCGAGTCATTCAAGGTGAGTAACTTAACCATTGTCTTGTTCTTCTGTGGTTATAATAACAATCGATCCCTCTTCTTTGTACATAGGGTCTCGAGACCGTGGTTGTTGATGCCGAGTAAACTCCTTTCCGTATTGTGAAGGAGGGTGTCAGTTGTTGTTTGGGAGGATAGTGAAAAGGGAACAAATAATTCGATTTGGGGCCGATTATTATTGTTCCTCATTCTCACTGGTGTACTCTTCTATTGTCTTATTTTCTCTTTCTTTCTACGCTCATCATGCCTTGTCCATGCCACGCACTCCCCCCAAACCCTGTTTTCACATTATTGCATCCCATTATGCCATGACATGCAGAGCAAACCAAAAACAGCTCTTATACGACTATGTATACTCTGTGTGCTAAGATCGAACCTTCCGACTGTCATTGGAATGGACCTCAAACCCTTCACAACAACCAGTGAGTATGTAAGTAAGCTATGTATGGTGAGTAAACTAAATCTACGGTATGTGATCTATGTACAGTCCATGTAACAATGAAATAAGTATCCCAACGGCAGAAAAAAAATGGTTGCGCATATGCAGCACCGATGAACAAGGACACATGTAATGCAAGCAATCCAATTAGAAGCACACAATTCCAATGAGGGCGAGAGAAACAAAAAATGTATAAGGGCCTATAGGTTTCGGATATCCCTATGATGTCGAATTCTCACAGAATCTGCTTTGAAAGATTTGTTTGACATTCTCTCCCAGATAGGGTCAACATCCGGTCCATCGAGGTCACCAGCACCATCCCATCCCCAACACCAAACTGTAAAAGAAAAAAGAAAAAAGGTGAGTATGTGAAAGGATTTTGGGGTGTATATGAGATTCGTTGAACTCACCATATTCGGGACCATGATCAAATTGTAATTCCTCCGATTCTTCCTCTGTGAATAAACGATCGTGAGGACCAAACCAGGCACGATCTTGAGGGTCTGTTCTTGGATTATCAGGAAGACCACCTAGACGAACATATCCTCGTATCGAAGTCAAGTTTCGACGTGCAGGGTGAATTATATCGTATACCCTCTAAGATTGATAAACCAAAACAAACAAATGAGTCCTTTGATTGATTCACGACCGTGATATGATAGAAACTTGAAACTTACCCTGTCATAAGCCAGTTTAACCCTCGGAACCATCAAGATTCTACCATATCCAGCTTCCCAATAATCATTACAGATCAAACTACATTCACTAGCTGAACATTCTCCTTCTGTTATCCGGGCCATACGGAATCGAACATGGGGAGGTGTATAGAAAGGTGCAGGGTCCAAAATTGCGACTCCGTTCCAACACGATTGAACTTGAATTGGTAGATGACGTTCAAATCTATCTTGAGATGGAGGATGATGGAATACAGATTCGAAAGGTGCATTCTCAAGGGCTGTACCATTGATATCGCGTGCAACCCAGTTATCATAAAAGACTGGTGAACCCTACATTTTCACGAAATGAATTTTCAGTTCAGCATGGCATGATCAAAAAGAAGATGATTCGCTAAGAAATGAATAGACAGAAGACAGAAAACTCACAAGTTCTTCGTGGAACATATAGTCAGCTGCACATGTAATTCCCGCATTATTTCTCCTACTTTGCCAAATTAACTCCAAAAGGTCGTCCACACAAGGTAAGATATCATTCATGAAGATGATAGTATCGAAATATTCGTTTTCGGCATTTCGTAATTCGTAAAGAGGCACGAAAGCGGCGTTTCGAACTTCGGCGAGGTATTCGATACGATGATTGAAGGCTCCTCTTGTTCTTGTAGACGTCCTGATCATAACTCGTAATCCAACAGATCGACACAATGAATCAAACACTCTGAGTAAAGCTTTGGTTTGGTCTGTGGAACCATTCTCGTATATGGATACGAAAACGTTTTGATAACCAAGAATTGAAGAAACTCGGAATAGGGTAGCGAATAGGTCCGGGATGACGTCGAAGGAATTATACAAGTTGATAGCGAAGAAGTATTTGTGATTATCAGCTTGGAGACCTCTTGATGGTGGAATATAGTCGCCTTCGGCACCACCTGCTCCTAGACCTAACGAATCAAGCCAAGATGTTCGGGAAGAGGGAGCTTGGTGACCTATCAGGTTGGAATAGCGTTCCATGGCCTGTTCCCTATACATTGGCTGAGCATTTCGAGTGCACTCTTTGGTGTAGTGAGGAGATAATGTGGTTAGTAGCTCGAGAATGCGCAAACGCTGGTCGGAGGTAGGGAGGGTTAGAGGTTGGTTGGCAGATGGCCGACTGCTTTGATATCCTGGTAAATGACCACCTCTCCAAGCTTGCGATGGTGATGACTAGGTAAAGTTGAAGAGAATGTAGTGAAGAGAAAATAAAGGGAGAGTACTTACATCACCCCTGAACATATTTCCAACAATCAACCCTACAAATATGCCTATGGAAATGGACACCCATGTCGGTAATCGTTTGAACGGATTCTGAGTTTTCGGCTGCATCCCTGTCAAAAGCTTTTCGATGTCGGCCATAGAGTAAATAGCAAGAGAGATGGATCAGTGAGCCTCGTACCCGTCGAATTTCAGAGGTACGTCGCAGGTCAGCCAAGTGGGCATAGAACACGGTTTTCAAAGCCTCTTTCTAGTAGTCACCAAGCCAGCCCTGCTAACTTTGCAGAGTGTGTGTTCGTTGACGATCGCGACGAGTAGGTGAGACGTCTCGACGAGAATAAAGGCGTGGTTGTCGTCAATAAAAGAGGGGAAAGGGGCGAGAATGCCACCAGCGAATTTGAGGAGGAGGAGAGGTGGTCAAGCGGAGGATGAATAGTCCCAATTTGGCAGTCAATGGCTTTCCCGCTTGTCAATTGCTCAGACGCCGGAATGTTCTGCACGTATTCTCTGAGATATAAAATACATATCACCTTCTTTTGATTCTGAAGAAATAAAAATGTTTCTATATTGCTGAAAATTTGGCCGATATTTGTACATCGAATTGCAGTAACTTTACCTCCGGAGAAAGACAGTATCTATGGGCGCCTGAATGCCAGCTAATTTGGATCTCGAGGACTTTGAGTGCTTTCTTCCAGTTCCAGCGAAACTTTCGACCACGACGATCAAGACCTCAACGTCCACGTCGACCACCACCATCACCCGGTCCAACTCCTCGTCTTTCTCTCGTCTTTCGCCTGATGCAACGTCGTCCAGGCAAAGGAGCTCACATTGCTCCTCCTCTAGGAACT
The DNA here is from genome assembly GCA_022606235.1 of Abortiporus biennis. Lineage (NCBI taxonomy): Eukaryota > Fungi > Basidiomycota > Agaricomycetes > Polyporales > Podoscyphaceae > Abortiporus > Abortiporus biennis. Next base: position 899,861 of record JABYQP010000004.1, on the reverse strand, counting down.
CCGGTTAACACTGATTCTGAAAAGCATCCCTCTCGTCTGAACCAGAAAACTCTGGGTGTAACGAATCGAATATGGATCATATTGACTCTCTTCATCATCCTTGTGCTTTTCACAAAGTCTATCCTTCCAACCGATAACACAACACCGAGACATAGACTCATTCATTCAGACCTGAAGCCGAAGAACTACTTAAATATCACTGATGGTGATACAGTTCCCTTCCCTTTTTGTCCTGCACTTGGTCCTGGAGACGAGTTAGCGACAAAATATGACCCTATGACCCTTGCGAAGACGAGGTTCCACCAAGGTAGTGGTGCTCGAGTGCAACGAGTATTAAGCAGAGCTCTCGCAGGACAACCCGTCACTATCAGTGTTATTGGTGGATCAGGTGAGAGCAGCTTTACTAGTCTATTCATTCCCATTTTAATTATAACCAAACCCATTAGTTTCTGCCTGCCATGGTGCTGGTGATGACCCACTATCACCTACATGCTGGCCTTCTCGTTTCTTCAATTGGTGGAACGAAGTATTCCCTCACCCAGCATCCGAACTTACAAACGGAGCTATGCGTCGCACAAACTCAGCATATTTCTCTTTCTGTAACGCCCATCATGTCCCGGATGTTACAGACCTTGTGATAGTTGAACTCGATGTAGATGACGAAGCGTGCGTTATCCCATCCTCGATAAACGAATCAACAACACTGAGCTTGTCTATAGTGATCCTTCAACCATGGAGAATTTTGAGCTGCTTATTAGATCCCTGTTATTACGACCCGACCAACCTGCTGTAGTGATTCTTGGCCACTTCAGTCCTCAAATCCAGAATACCTACGGCTTCTTAGGACCAGACCACTGGCACAGTGCTGTAGCCCAGTTTTATGATGTTCCACATGTCAGGTAAATTTGATTGTTGTGACTATATGGTGATTGATGGTGTTAACCTTGTCATGGATAGCGTGAAACCACTTTTGTATGCGAAATACATGGAAGACCCAGAAGCTGTATCTAACAAATACTACGCCGATCCCGTTCTTGCAAATTCAGCGGGACACGAAGTTATCGCTGATGTCCTCATTTCATACTTCGAGACCCGAATTTGCGCTGCATGGGCTGCCGCTACAGGAACATCATCCGAGCTTCTCATGAGTCCGGGGATGCCAGCTTCTTTCGGGACTGGAGAGAATCTCAAACAACCAAAGGATGCGAAGGGTTTGTTTGGAGGAGTCGCTCAACGAGTTGGAGCTGCAGGTGGTCCGATATTCGAACCGATAAAGAACTTTGCTGCTCAGAAGGATAACAATCAGCCAGCTGAACAAAGACAAGTCGAGAACCCTACAAATCCAAAGCAGCTGTACCCTCATCTGAGAGTACCACCGACACGGATGAATGCTCGTTCAAGCGCAGATTCCGACGAGGAAGTGGAACCATTTTGTGCGTCTGCCAACGACCTGATAAACCCACTTCCTTCATCTATCTTTTCTGGAACAGGATGGAGCGTATTCCATCCTCCGCCTGGGAGTGCTGAACTGTCTTCTCATGCTCATTATTGGTATTCTACTTTACCAACGAGTAAACTGAGAATTGGGATTCAAGTAGCGGCGGGAGATATTGGGGTTTACTATTTGAAGGAGCCAAGAGCGACCGTTGGAGTTGGAAGTGCTGTTGAGTGTTGGGTCGACGATAATTATCAGGGAGCTGTTGTCATTGAGAACTCACATAATATTGGAGAATCATTACCTGCGTATGTGCTCGTTCCTTTTGCTTACTTTCGCTCTGCTCTCAAGCTAATTCACAAACGTCCCCCTTTGATAGGCTGGAACTCATCGACCACCATGTAGCGAGTGGATCGCATTATGTTGAATGTCAATTAATGGGCGAGGAAGATGACCGCAATGTCGTTCCATTCAAGATCATTGGTATCTTTGCCACATAACCGGCGTTGTTCATTACCCGAACCTCTGATGTTTCATTCTGCTTCTCTCATGATCTCACGGACTATAAACCACTCTCATCCTCATCTTCATGTTGGTCTTCCCTGTTGGAGTATACTTTCCTCAATACCTCTGATACGTAAACGGATATCGAAATCCATACATTCATTCTCTGGAAAAGCTCTCATTTTTTTCTTTAGTTACATACATAGACTGAAGCAATTTTTTTTATTGTTTACTGGTATATATATTATATATTCCTGGCATCTTTTGCTGAGGCGAGTAATCATTTTCAATTGTGTCTTCCTTTCCTCTGTGCTTATCTTGTTTTTCAAGTGTATGTATTTCCTTTGAGTGAATTCATCCATTTGTATACATACTTGTGTGAATTTGAGTTGGAATATGATGGTGGGAATTGTGATATTCAACTCCGAGTCCGTACTTTTCGTCGGTTCCGTACGTACTTTCACTTGTACTCGATCGAACTCCTTGACTATCCCTTGCTCTTTCAACTAGATTCACGCTACTAGTACTGTACCAATGACAGAGAATAAGGATGTTCAAATTGGTCAAAGGTTCGACTGCTCTTTCTAAAATCGATCCCTCACTGACGATGTCAATATCAATATTTAGCTACTATCCCGATGTTTCTAATCAGCCAAAGCTGATTTTGGATCATGACGCTTTGCTGCTCGTTTTTGGTTTCGTCGAGCATGCAAAAGACATGCTAAATCTATTGAAAACCTGCAAGACCTTCTACAATATCGGTCGTCCGAACTTTTTGGGATGCCCTTTGCGATTCAAAGGTGCCGCTAGCCGTTCGAAATTTCAAGCTTTCATGGCCTACATCAAGGAAAACCCATCCGCTGTTCAGCATGTTAAATATCTCTCCATCATCGATATTCCAGAGGATCAAGCAATAGTGAGAAACTTTGTTTTGGAGTTTCTACAGAAGGGAACGAGCTTGGAATTCTTGAGAGTCTCCCTTCCTACGCCCTTGATAAAATGGATACGTGGACGTCCACGTAAACCTCCTACCCCTCCTTTACCTGATATCGTACCAGCATCCTGCCCAAAGCTTGAACATCTTAATCTTTGTAATTTGGATTCAGACGACTTGGTGAAGATATTTCAATGTTTGGACGCGCCGTTGAAGTATCTGAGCATATCACTGCGCGATCCGAGTTTCAAACCGAGCGTATCGAAGCGCATCATGTATCAAGTCCAGAAATTTACGCCTACCCTCGAGCATCTTCAGTTGGCTGGTGTATCTTGGGATTCTAATTTTGACGAGGATGACGATGACGAGGATGATGAGGAGTGGGTGACTACGGATGAAGAGCAGGATGATGAGGAAAATGAGGAGGCTGGACATGATGATGCTGATGATGCTGAGGACCCCGGAGTTGTTGAGGAGGCGGAGGGAGATGATCATGAGGAAAATGACCGTTTTTCAACTTGGGATCCAACCACATTGCTTTTCCCCAAACTTCATACTTTCATCATCCAGCATACGTATGTGCACTCTGCAGCGAACATCGTTCGTGCATGCCCAAATCTGAAGAACTTCATCACTTCATGTCATACGCTCGGTCCACGAATGCGCCACTTGGCGGATATGAAAAACGTACAAGAATACGATCAAATGTGGACGTCTCTCGATTCTCTTCATATCAATGCAGACTCTCTTTATCGTATTGGTCTGCAATGCCCTGTTAATTATTTGGACCTTTACACGGATGAAGGAAGATTCAATTTTATGGATGAACCTCCTCATGTGATTCTCATGGTCCAAGCCATCCTGAATTCCATTCAACCACCGAGGTTCAAACTTTCTGTTACTGGAGATATGTTAGAGTCCATCGTGCAGCATCGCAGATCCCAAGAATTCTATCAACTTTTCTCGTACTCAGCATTAACTCATTTCTCTCTCGATGTGACGCCGCGATTCAAGTTTACAGACCGCTTAGAAACTTTCATTGTACGGTTTCTTCACTCCATATCCATATTCACCGTTGTTCTCTTCGCTCTGACACTTATCATCTAACAGGCCGAGTATCTGAAAGCTCTAGAAAACAATCATAGCATCAAAACGCTTTGCTTAACTTTACGCTGGGAACTCTCCAAAGCTCAACAACTCTTCAAAGGAGACGAGATCCGAATCCAACCTAGTTATATTACAGCCAAATGGAACCCGAGAGATCTTGCAATGAAGATGATTTCCGCTGTAGGACCATCTGTCAAATATGTCGTCCTTCATTCGGTGGAAACTTGGAAGTCTACCAATGATAATAGGGTATTTGGGTGGGATGGATGGAGGGTTAACAGAGGTGTCGATGATGGTACTGTGACTTTAGAGAAGTTGAGGAGAAACGAGTGTGGTAGGGTTATGGATGCGAGGGAGCTTCGCTGATATCTTAGCTATGGTTTCTTGCCAGTTTAATACATAAAAATTGACAAAGTTACAATTGTTCGTTCCGTTGCAACTTCGGTCATTATTGTTCTCTACTAGTAATCTACCCTCGTATACTACCGAATAACCTGCAAATTATTTTGTACTTCGCAGATTAGCTTACTATGTTGTATCGAATTTGTAGATCAATTCCATGATATTCAATTTATGCTATTAATCCGCAATTGATTATCCTTCGGGGCCGAAAAATCCTCCTTCGTTCCAGTGCCAGTACCTCAGGCTCAGAGTACTGTGCACTCTTCGCAACACTGCTTACTGTGTATCTTCAACGTTCAAGCTTCAGCACCGGACATTTTCTCGTCTATCAAATATCCTTATGGCGGATACCAAGAGGTGCGATTGGACCTCTTTGTTACAATATTCGTTTCAGGCTGACAACGTTTTGTACCAGTATTCCAGCGGTTCTTAACCAGGACATTCTAGCGAGCTTAGTCGACTATGTTGAGCATACAGAAGACATGCTTAACCTCATGCAAACATGCAAGCTCCTATACAATGCCGGTCGCCTCAAACTCCAGCAGTATATATTACGCTTTGAGGGTAATGCTAGCTATTCAAAATTTCAAGCTTTCATGGCCAAAATCAGGAAGAATCCATCCGAAATCGAGCAAATCCGTCGTCTCTCTATCGATATCCCAAAAGAACGCAAGAAAGTTGTTGGAAGAATTGTTTTGGATGTCATACGGGGAGGGTTAAACCTGGAGTCCTTGAAGGTTTCCGTTCCTGCACCAGTGGTAAATTATGAGATCGATGGAGGCGCAAATCCCATTGTTCCGCGTATTCGTCTACCCCATATCCCATCAGTATCCCGCCCCCACTTTCAACATCTCACTGTCCGTAACTTGGATGACTACGCGTTGAGGATACTTCAGTGTACAAAGGCTCCATTGAAGTCGGTGAATATCGCATTTATTCCCTTATACATGAGGCCCGACGGCGTGAGACCTATCATATATGCCTTGTCGAAATTTGCAGCAACTCTCGAGGAGCTTCAAGTGTCGGATGAGACTTGGCCACACAGTGTAATAATTCCTACCCAATTCCCCCGACTTCATACTCTCGTGTTGACGAGAACGTATCTGAGCGCGTTACATGTTCTCATTTACGCCTTTCCAAATCTCAAGAACTTCGTTTGTCCATTCGATGCTCATGCGCAGATGCTTAAAGAGAGCATTCGTAACCCTCACGCCGTTTATATGAAACAACTGCATGATTCTGGGAGAATGTGGATCTTGGATTCACTACATATTTCCTCTCATGCTCTTTATTGCTTTTCTGTGGAGTGTCCGGTCAAATATCTGGACCTTCAATCTCATGCTGGATACATGAATCCATTCGATCAATCTCAGTTCGGGGTATGGGTTACTCGTACTATCGTGGATCGCATTCAACCACCAAAGTTAAGACTCACCCTTTCGAAGGCCATGCTTAATACGATTTTGCAGCATAGAGCCCCTGGGTTTTATGAAGTTTTGTCCTATCCCACTTTGACCCACTTTTCACTCGACGTCCCTGTACAACTCAAGTTTGTGGATATCATGCTGTCTTTCATTGTACGTCAAATTTCGTTCCTTTGACGTTCTTCCCTCCTTTATATCACGCTAAATTGACCATCATGTTGACAGCATGAATTCGTCAAAGCCTTGCAAAGCAACAATACGATAAAAACCATATGTCTGACACTGCACTGGGAACTCTCTGATAAGAGATATCTGCACAAAGGAGATCAAGCTCGATTCGATCCTACTTATGATGCCGAAATGGATAGATCTGGTTTTGCAACAAAATTCGCTGCGGCCGTAGGGCCCTCTGTCCAACACGTTATTTTTACGTCGGTGGCATCTCAGAAGTCCCCAAGAAAGAAGACGACTAGGGTGGATGGTTGGAGGGTTGTCAGAGGCGTGGATGACTCGGTAGGCTTGGAGGTATTGACGCAGAGTGATTGTGGTAGGATTATCAGCGGCCAGGAGATTTAGAAGCCTTTGTTTATAACGCGTACTCTCATGTTTTCAAATTGAATAATGGGACTTTGAAGTGGCCACTGACTAGAATATGTAAGTAGACGTTGCAAGAACGTCTGATCTTCATCCTCCAAGTCGTTTGACTTCCTCTTCATAGACATCTGTTTCTTCAACCTGAACGTTTTCGAACCTTGCCTCCCTTCAACCGCCAGTTGAACATCAATTTGCTCTCTATTTTAACAAATAACATGGCCGAACTCCCGGATGCACGATCTCTTGAGCCACAAAGGTATGTGGCCCGTCCCGTTCGCAAATTTGCTGACCCATTCATTTACGATCTACTCTCAACAGTACCAGTCTTGCAGACCGCCCAGTCATTCTGCAAAAGCAAATGTCTATCGATTATGACACTCTGCTTCTGATTATCGACTTCGTTAAGTCTCCAACTGATTTACTCAATCTGCTTACAACTTGCAAGGCTGTATACCATCTCGGTCTTGCACAATTTCTCGGACGGCCGTTGCGTTTTGTCGATAGCAAGGACTCTCTCAGACTCAAGTGCTTCAAATCCTTCATGACCGAGCATCCGCAATACTTTCAATATATCAAAGAACTATCGCTCGGCGTTGCGAAGGAGGACATGTCGACTCTTTGGGAATTAACCGTCGACATTCTGCACAAAGGGACAAATATCAAACGCTTGAATTTATCGATGGTTTCTCCTGTGAAATCTTCGAGCGATTTCATTTTCCATCCTCATGGACCACTTCTCGATTCACCAATCTATGGATGTCAGAATCTGCAGCACCTATCTCTCCACCATCTGGGTGTTCACTACGTGACAACGATACTTCATAGCGTGGAGGCTCCATTGAAATCTGTATCCATAACATCTATCCCAGCTTCCACGAGAATTGGAATCAAGCTAGCAGAACCTGTTATCTATCCTCTCCAGAAATTCGCTCTCACTCTAGAAGAGATTGAATTAGAGAATGAAGTGTGGCCCAAATCGCGGGTTCCTCTTCCTACTACATTCCTTCGACTCCACACTCTGATCCTTCGAAACACTTCACTCAACGGGCTAGAGAATATAATTAACGCATTCCCAAACCTGAAGCATTTCGTATATCCAGGTCCATGCCAATCACCTGCATCTCGGCGTCGTTCAGCCAACTTGCCAATCATGAAGCAACTAAGACGATCCGGAAAAATGTGGAAATCACCGTTGATAACACTGGAAATATCCTCTCATGCACTTTATGGATTCGGTCTAAAGTGTCAAGTGAACTCTTTGGTACTTGGCACTCAGGCTGGATATCAATCCCTTCATGAAGTCACTGCGATGGATAACTTGCATCGGATCATCAATGATATTCAACCACCACAGTTGACCCTTTCGCTGTCAGCTAGCCTATCCAAATCGATTATTCTCCATGAAACAGCATCGGCGGAATTTTACAACCTCTTTTCATATCCTGCTTTAACCAATCTTCATATGTGCCCCGTTTTACCATTCACGGAGTCTTTGGCGACCGATGTGGAGTCCTTCATTGTACGTTCCTCCATGATTCAGGCCACTAGTATCTACTACTGAATTCTAAACCCGCTTCCTATTTTCATAGGTTGAATTTGCGAAGGCATTAGAAAATAACAAATACAACAAAATTTGTTGGTTGTTGTTAGCATTCAGTTGGAAAGTTGAAAACAACGACACTTACGATGTCACCCAAATCGACCATTCCGGCATAGCAATGAGATTAGCTACGGCTGCAGGAGTATCTAGAGCTGGAGTCATCTCTCTGTATTTCATGGAGAACTCAGGTCAGGACAGTGGCAAATCTTGGATGAAAGTGTGGAAGGTTGAAGCCGGTGATGAATGGACTTCAAAGCCCTAATATGGACGCGACGATTGGTCAAGAGTGCGTGTGGACCAGAGCTAGAGAAATTGTCCTCAGCTATAATTACTGCAGGTGCTATACACACAGTTTTTTTTTTTTCAATTTCTGGCATGTACGTACTAGATACGTGCAAGAAATACGATGTTTGAAGCTTTGAACTTGAACGGTCCTGCGCAGCTGGCACATGTCGTGTGTCCTGGCCAAGGATTTTGAGCCTTGAACTTGTTGTGTATCCTTACAGTCTCAGGCTGACTCTGGGACAAGGTGGCCAAAATTGTCTCGATACCTGTTGCACTGACTCGGACAAATTGCATCCTGCCAGGAGGAACGTCCACTGTGTTTTCCAACTTGGACGTCTTGCTGCTTATCATGGACTTCGTCAACTCTCTGGAGCTCAAGTCAATGGAAAATAATGCGAGGGATTCGCCAGAGACTGCTCTTCGGTGTACTCGAGTACACAAAATGCTGGGTTACATTCAAAGCACACACAGAGATTAACAGACATCAAAAAATTGACTGGTATTCTGGTATGATATATGATATGTGACAGATGATATGTATCTCCGCAATCCTTGACCCATTCTCATATTGAAAGAGGTTAATCATGACCCACCCCTTCAGAAGCCACCACTCAGATTGACAAACCCTCCGAATGCAAAGTTAATAGTAAATCTTCATGGTTAAGCAGTAACGGCAGGCATTTCGTGTCGAGTGCTATCATCTTGAGGTGATTGTGTCTCTTGCTGAGCATCAGTGTCAACACTGGGTTTATCCACCGTAGGAGGAGGGATATTGTTGTCGGATGACGAAGAAGCATGAGAGACGAATGGTGCACTGGCAGTAGGAGTAGTCTGCCCAGATGATTGACCTGGAGCCGATGTGACAGCGGGAGACCCAAACTTGAATACAGATCCTGGACGTGCAGTGATTCCCAACAATGACTCTGGCGGGGATAGTTTAGAAGTCTGGGAATACCGATGATGATGTAGTTGGAACAACAGTCTTTGTAGGTTTAGAAAAATCAAAATCGAATAAACCTGGATTCGTCGTCGATTGGGCACCTCTACTTCGAATTCCAGGTGAAATTGTTCCAGTAGCAGTAGTAGTTGGAATTCTAACTTCAGCTTTAGGATTTAGAAGGATCATCTTGATTTTTTCGATATCGGAATCAAGTCTTGCAGCTTGAACACGACGTAACTCTTCAGTTGTACGTTTCTCCTTTTCTTCCAATTTCTTATAAGCATCTTGTGTCTTATTACGTTCTATATCCCAAGAACCTCTCTCCGTAGCGAGCTTGTCATTGAGTCGTAATATTTCGGATTCCTGAGAAGACGTGGTCTTTTGTAAAGCGGCCAACTGCTTTTCCAATTCCTCTACTCGAGCTTCCAACGGATTCTCAACCTCTGGGAGGAAAACTGCTCGAAGATGAGGTGCTAAGAAGGTGAGGTACTTCTCAGGTGTCCTGTCCAGAATAGCTACAAAACAAAAAAGAAAGAATATCATTGAGGTAGGGTATTGATGCATGAACATAACTCAGTATCATGGCATACCTTCGGAGAAAGGAACTTTGCATATCGGACATGGGATATTCAGAGGTTCTGGCTTTGTTTCAATGTAGCTCGTAAGACACTTCTGACACATGATATGACCTAGTTTTCGTTAAAATCGATTGGATTCAGTATAGGAAGAACAATAGAGAGTGTTCAGAACGCTTACCACATGGAGGGCAAATCGGCGAGGTCAATTCATCTATTCAAAGCGGACAAGTATGAGTCGGAGAGGCAGGCATCTGGAGTATCTGAAGTAGAGAGTCACGGTATAGGCTTAACGAAAGAGGGCCGCTGTCCGTGAGACAATTTTATAGTCATCGGCAACCAAAGTGACACAATGAACAATTGCGAGTGGCCTTGTCACAGCAACGTGGAATAAAAAGTTTTATGCGGCCACATTTCGAGCCTGAGATTGACTTTTGCAGATGGTCAATGATTTCTTTCACCATAGAAAGAGGCTATTTGTGTTGTATGTGGCTTTCTTTGGTAAAACCGCAATGAAAACAGAAATTTTTGACGAGATCGATACAATGATTCACCAGCAAAACCAGACGAAGAAGAAAGAAGAGCAGTGACAAGCGTGATTCAAAAAAGAATTAAAAAGACTCCCTGGCGGGGAGTCGAACCCCGCTTTCGCGCGCACGAGCATCTAGATGACAGGCGCGTGTACTAGCCGATATACTACCAGGGACTTGTTCTAGGCTCTAGAGAAGATTCTATTTGCTCAGTCCTTCCAACTTATTCGTGCTCACCGAAGTCAAGATCACAACGTACGTATACCGATAGTAGTCCACGACATGCATGTCCAGATGCGTCAAAAATCGGTACTGTACATGAAAATAGCTAACAGCATACTACTAAATACAAATTGTCCAATCTCGAAAGGAATAAAATAATACTCTCGTACAACGTTGTGAAAGGACGATTAATGCTTGAAGTCGCAGAGAGTCAGAGAGGCTGGAGGACGGTATGGTGCGTACGATCGATTTCATTAAACCAACCTATCTCTACTCTCACCAGGCAAACTCTTTCCTCCCTGTCCTTCAAAATCTGCAAAAGGATCATCATCATCTCCATGAGCATTCTTAACATCTCTCTTCCCATCTGTTCCCATATCAAATCCACCAATCTCATATCCGGGAGGTTTCGAATCATTACCACCCATTCCCATCCCGACTCCGTAACCAGCATCAGGAGGAGGACCTGGAGGAGGAGCGTAAGGCCCTGATCCTGATTCATATGCCAAATAAGGAGGGTTATAATGAGATGGGTAACCGTTGTTGTAAGCTGCGTCAGCGAATGTTTGATTGATTGGGGCTGGGGTTTTGACACGGCCGAGAAGGGGATCAAGGAGTTGACGGTAATAAGAGAAAGCAATTGCTATTATGAACCCTCCGAGGACTATAAGAAATAACATCGTAAGTTCGTGGTAAATTCATTGAGCAATTGAAAACATACTGATTTCAAATATAAGAGAGATAATTTCGTTTGCGGAATCATGACTCCAACCATTATTGCAGACTGTGAAACAATGCAACGTTAGAAAGCTATCACGAACTGTCAGATTGAATCAACATACAGCTCTCAGCTTCAGTTGCATTCAAAGTATCATGAACTGTGGGGCCCCAGATTCCAAATCTCTATATATCATTGACACAGATGAACGATGAGATCAGCCTTCGATGGTAGCTCTCCAACTCACGAAGGTAATTCCAGTGTCCGTAACAACATTCTCACATTCTTTGATGAGGTCACTCTGGATATCGGTAGTGTTATTGTTAATGTTGCCGCCCAAACGGATACCGAAGACCGAGGCGACGTACCTTGAGTGTGAAGTGGGTAACAACCCTCATGAAACCTGCTGCTACCACTGTAACAGCACCAAATACCGCTAACCAAGTATATACTTGTGCCATCCTCAGCCGTTGCTACAATTCATCAGGTGAAATGTGAACATGCGGAAAGACAGATGTGTCAAGTAGCAAGATGAAACTTACACTGGCTGCTGCGGCAATGCCAAATATCTGAATGACGCATACGACAAGGTACATAATTCCCAACACAATGGAGAACTTTGCGAGCTTCGGTGTACCATCTGCAATTTTGTGTGGCGTATTCAATATTATGGATAAGCTGGTAGTTATGGATGAGCTTACGATCTTTGTCAATATTGATATCCTGGAATAAGTCGATCTATACCACACAACTTGCTTAATTGGTATCATTTTACACGAGAATGTGTGACACATACCGCCCTGAGACGTGAGTTTGTCAGTCCATGAACCCGATAACTGTATGCTAATGTCGAAACTTACCATATGAGAGTCCAGATCGCAGTGATTATGCCGACTGAAGCAACGGTCAACTTGGTACTCAGATCGACTTATAGAAGGAAGAACTTACAGGTTACGACGACGGGTCTCAAACTGGCTCTATAAACTCTTGCGACCACACCGTAAGCCGGCGGTTGGTCTCAAGAACAGAATCAGACCTTTAAGTTAGCGAAGGAGGCCACGAGGCTCTTGAACTGTTTGTGCATACCTAGAGGTCGTGGTGGAGGTCTTGTTGCAGACATTATGTTACCAGAACGGAGATACGGAGGTGGGGGTATTAAGAGAGAACGAGACGAAAGAAACTAGTCGCTTTGTATGGAAGTACAGGAACAAGAAAGATGTGACCTGCACTGAGTAAGGGAAAGGGACAATTGGCAGGGGCTGTGGGTGAATGAGATGAAAGCTGTCGCAGTCAGCTGCGCAGGTGCATGAAGGCCATTTGAGGTGAGCAAAGAAGACGGGAACAATGCACTGCTTTATGGGCGTCTCGGGGTCCCATATTCATACACGCCTATTTTTAGCTCACAAAAAGATAAAGAATTTCGATCTATTGTTTCTAGGGTCTGCAAAACAAAAGTTGAAAGTTGTCAGAAAAATTCGGGGAGATTCAGATGAAAAATTGGTCGAGGAAGATGGAAATGAGAAGTGAAATGGCTTGTAGACATGGAACGCTTGCCATTCTGTGGCGGTTGCTGACACTAATGTTGATGAAAAGCTGTGATATACGGTTCATAGAGTAAGGATGTTCTCAATCATTGACAGAGTTGGATGATAGCCTATAATTAAGACTAGGCCATAGCCATAGGCGTGTGTCGACAAAAGAGCTACGTCAGGCTGAGTAGAAACTGAACAGCGACTCGAACTTGTGTAAATTTCCGAATGCGGTCGGCTTTATTCCCACGGGTAACAGTCGCCCTGCTTCGGAAAGTTCCAGGTACTGGCAAGTTTATACAAGCCACACAATAGGCGCCTTTCTCTGTATCTAGTTACACAACGTCGGCGTCGGCCTCAGCAAGCTCAAGATCAAGGTATGTCGTTATTATGCCCGTACAGTTCATCGACGAGCAGCTGATAATTATCCGTGTCACAGGTAATCCTCTCGCCCTCAATGTGAGTGTTGATTTCGCAAAAATTTGGAAATATTCGCTTTGTGGATGTCCGTCTGAAGAAGACTCAGTTGTATATCATATTTGGCTTAAGAGGGTTGGGGAGACACTTAGATATGGATATTCCAGTCGAGGAGTTGTGAAGAGACTTTCAGATTTCGCTTTGGCAAGTGTGTTCGGAACTTGGTGTACTGACTCTATTTCTTTCTGTAGTCTCACAAATGGCCCAACGTGTCACTCTCCGCAAGCGCACTCCTTACAACACTACTTCTAACCGCCGACGAGTAGTCAAGACTCCTGGTGGCAAGCTTGTCTACCACCACCTCAAAAAGCTCCCCACTGCCCCCAAGTGTGGTGACTGTGGTATTGCCCTTCCTGGTGTATGTATATTCGGAATAAGGGCTTGACGTTGATTTACTGATAGTACTGGTGATGGCATAGGTTCCCGCTCTCCGTCCCCGTCAATATGCTACCATCTCCAAGACAAAGAAGACTGTTCGCCGGGCATACGGTGGTTCAAGATGCGCGGACTGTGTGAAGCAACGGTACGCAACTTCAAAAAATTGTTCCTATGCTTAGCTTCATCTGAGATGGAATGCTCTTTCTAGCATTCTCCGTGCGTTCTTGGTTGAGGAGGCTAAGATCGTCAAGAGGGTGATCAAGTCTCAACAGAAGGGCGGCAGGAAGTAAATTTTGATTATACCTCCTCCTTGACTTGTGGACATTGGGGCATTGAGAGGAAGAACTCAGAGGGGAAAACGATTACTTTGCCTTCACTACCTCTTTTTCACCCCCTTTGCATTCATTTCCTCCTATGGTGGCCTTCACAATCCCCTACACGTTTATTCGCATGCACCCATGTATTGCTATTTTCTTCCCCGTTTTACGATCAAGCAAAAGTATGGCCGATGAGGTCGGTATGCGCTATGGACTTCCCTTCGAGTGACTTGGTGTGAGCGTGAAAGAATGTTCAAATGTTACTTACTGAGATTACGCCGGGCCGAAGCCGCTGAAATTATTGAGCAATCCGCTCACTCACGGGGTTCGTAGCAACCCCCATCCATAACCACCACCACCACCACCATACCCCACCTAACCTTCTCCAGGACCTCCTCAACTTAAATCGCACAATGGCTACCCGACTTTCTACCCAAACCGATTATGAGAACTTGCTGGACAAGTATGATACCTGGTTATTCGATTGCGATGGTGTCCTTTGGGAAGGAGATCGTCTAGTTGAAGGTGCAATTGAAGTTCTTCAAATTTTAAGACATCATAGTACGTCTTACGATTCATCATATTACTGAAGTATAGTCCGAGATATTAATAATATGGACCGGAAGAGAAGTCTGTTATGTTCGTAACGAACAACGCTACAAAGTCGAGGAAGAGTTATAAGACCAAATTTGACAAGCTCGGTGTCGAAGCTCATGTGGTACGCCATTCGATTTATCATGTACTACGTCTAGTATATGAGCTAATTGTTGTTGTGCATTTAGGATGAGATTTACGGTTCTGCATTCGCAGCTGCTGTTTACATATCTTCTGTTATGAAGATGCCAAAGGATAAGAAGGTTTATGTGATTGGTATGTCTGGTATAGAAGAAGAACTTCAAGAGGAAGGAATTTCTTTCATCGGGGGAACCGTACGTCTCCACCTTACTTCTCGTTTTAATATTATCAATCCCCTCACATTTCTATTAGGATCCCATAGACAACACATTACAACCATTCTCCCTTGCCGGATGGACACCAGATCCATCAGTAGGAGCAGTCCTAGTCGGACTCGACACTTCGATCAACTACACGAAGCTTTCTAAAGCGTTCAATTATCTCTTACGAGATTCAGAAGTAGCTTTCCTCGCTACCAATGAGGATAGTACGTATCCTACAGCTGAAGGATTGTTACCCGGTGCGGGCAGTGTTGGTGCACCTTTAAGATATTCTCTTGGACGTGATCCTATTAGTATTGGAAAACCTGCTGGGACTATGTTGGATTGTATCAAAGCGAAGTAAGTTTACTTTGACCCATTCTGTATGCCAAGAAGTACACAACGACCAACGAATTTTGCTAAATGTTATCTGCTAGGCATGATTTCGATCCTAAACGAACAATCATGGTAGGTGATAGGCTCAATACTGATATACAGTTCGGAAAAAACGGAGGATTATCGACGTTACTTGTCTTAACTGGTACGTCTATGCTCTCGCCTTCCCATCTGCCTCGTACTTCACCCATTCCTAGTTTATTATTCCCACTTCTCACATTTCCCTTGT
Source organism: Abortiporus biennis (assembly GCA_022606235.1). NCBI lineage: Eukaryota > Fungi > Basidiomycota > Agaricomycetes > Polyporales > Podoscyphaceae > Abortiporus > Abortiporus biennis. The sequence continues at coordinate 884,330 of JABYQP010000004.1, read as the reverse complement.
ATTCACTTTTCCTTTCACACATCATCATCATCAGCACCCACTCACGCCCATGCCTAACAACCCCTACACACATCGTCACCATCTACCTCTACCTTCCTTGAAAAGCTTCTAGATTCATTAAAACGCGTATATGAATGCCGTAACCCTTTTCATTCTGACTTCTGTTCTCTTCACTCGAAATCCAAATTAACATCATGACATTCATACTGATCTTTACGTTGTAAATAGGGATCACCAAAGAATCAGAAATCACAGGTCCAAATGCTTCACCTGTTGTCCCCGACTACGTTACGAAATCTATCGGTGATCTTAGAGTGCTTAAGAATTTGTCGACGTCATCTTAGGTTACTTGGACTGGTTTTGGGATTTCCCCGAACATCAGATTGGGCGGGATGTCGGGGGTTCGGGGTTCAAATGTAGTGCGTCGCGGAGAATGTAGAGAGTTGGGCGGAGGTGCACAGGACAGAAGTATATAGGATAGAAGCCGATCATCTAGATGCGCATGTCATTCGATCGTTTGGTTGAAGGCACAAGAAGGGAACTCATAGATAGTGTAATTGATTAGATGCGTGTAGAATATGTTTGAATTACAACAACCCCTTCAAGCTTGCTTCATTGTTCGACTATACAGATGGTTTCGTTTTGGATTTCTTTCCTGATTTTGTACGAGGTTTGGTCCGTGATGCTGCTTCCTTTTCAAGTTGTTGTTGTTGAGTGAGGTAAATGTCGGCTTGAGCTAGGTAGGTGATACCGCTGGTAGCTGATGCACATAAAGATGCAATGATGTATCCTGACAATATACCATATGCTGGAGTAAGTGGCCAAGCCTTTGTGTGGTGAACTATAAGTATCAAGTGTTGTGAACGGGATGAATCTATAGAAACTTTACCTGCCACGGACGTTCCCAGTCTAGTCCAAGAGGGATAGCGCCTACCCAACACCCAAGAAATGCTCCAATCGACGGATAGACAATAGCTCGTTCTACCGGTGAGTGTGGGCTTTAATATGTCTCAGTGCGTGAGTCTTCGCTTCGAGATGGATGGAAAGTAAGACTCACGAAAGTTCAGCAAATAATCGAATCCATGTCATACGGCGAACTAGAGACTCAGAATCATCCGTTTTGATGGTGGGAGGTCCCAAGGCGAATGAAGGAGTGAAAACAGTGAGAAGGGATGTAAGGAGCGCAAGGAGATACGTATGAAGATAGTGACTGCAGTCGTTTCAGCAAAGTTGAAGGCATTTGTTTCATATTTCGAGCACATACCTGTTCAAGGGTGCACCGAAAAGGAGTATGACAACATGAAATACAACCGAAGCTGCTAGAGTGGTTACAGAGGCCTTGAATAGTGCCTAAAATGTGCAATTCATAAGAAATAGGCGGATACGTTAGAAAAGACTAAACACGAACATTGAGTTTGCCACTGTTCCATTCCTTTTGCTTGAGTTTCTGGTCTGTCCGGTCACCAGAAGTAGGCTCCGTGTTCTGTAATTCCCTAGATTCCAACAGCCAACCTCTGACCCAATTAGACCACCAGATCTGTAGAATAAAAGCTCCGAGACAGATCCAACCAAGTGTACGTGGAGGGTTCTCTGTTAGTGTCGTTAGGACATTTCGCGTTTCGGGGCTGGATGAAGTTTGGTCTATGAGAAAACTGAGGCGTGTCCGAGGGAGAAACAAGCCAGTAAATGCAAGCAAACTAGTGTGTACGCCTAGTAGAGAATAGTATCGAGCAAATGGGAAGAACGGGATCGAAGGAGTAGTAGCAACAGCAGCAGGTGTCCCTTTGGCCCCGGCCAGCTGTGGTTTCTGTTTGCGTTGTGCTGTCGACATCATGAAAGTTGCGATGTGTGCTTCCTCCGCCCTTCAGGGCAATATTCTTTAATTTGAATTCAGATTTCCTTTAGTTCGGGGAGGATGTTGTGGGCCTGGCTTGTGGAAGGGACTAAACAAGTCTCAAGAATATCATCGCCTAATTGGGGACACAATGCCAGTGAACATTCGTCCTACGTAAGCAAGTACTGGTGAATTTCGGCGCTTTCTTAACTCTGCAAAGAACCATCATGATCTCGACCACTGTAGGCTTCAGCACCACAAAGTAGAGCCTTCAATCTCCCCTCGCAATCTGCAACTGCAACATTCAGGTCACTATGGGTATCAAATTTAATCGATAATCACTTGATTTATTTTTTATTTTTATCGTCCACTGTAAGTGTGTTTAATTGACTGCCTGCGTCAATCTACAATGTATGCTGAATGCTATGAACTTCTCTCCAGGAATATTCCGACGCTAGGCGACATATGGTCGTCCAATCTCATGGATATCCCCCCGTTGACATTCGGATAGAACTGTTTCGTGAGACCAAACCCATCGCCATCTAGTGACCGAACGGTGAACACCACCAGTCACCAAATGGGTCTAACGATTATACTTTAGCTTCAAACTACTTTGTGTATGCATTGTCAAGGTTAACTTCTAGTTGCGTACACTTACGAGCCCTATTATTCATCTTACGACCTGCTCGTAGATTGTCTCTAGTATCAGTACTATGCTTGGGCTGCGTCGATTCTCACCGTTTAGAGCCGTTTAGGCTGTCTCATGCAGAGTCATGTAAGTCTCCAGTTCACAAGTCATCAAATTTCTTTCTGCCGTACCTTATTGGCAGTTCATAGATATACACCGCATGCAACTATAGGTGCCTCGCTCCTCCCAACGACTCTCAATACGGCTTCCTCGTTCGCTCTGATAGATCATTCGAAATGCGGCATTCGAAACACAAGTTGGATCCTCCAGCGCATCTCGATATTTGCAAAGGTTCAATGTCGATAAGTATCACGGCACTAAATATGTCCGGTAATTCATACTTCGTCCACCATGCCGTGATTATAATGTTGTTTGCCGGATGACATATGCAATGTCTCCACCACGATGGTTCTCAATCTTCCCCGAAGGCAAAACGTCCATCACGATTCAAGATCTTCTGACATACGGGCTTACAAAGGCGCATGTATTTTGGTCGAATATTCGACAGAACCTTAAACACATCATCGAACACCTTGTGCAGTTCTGCAGGCAAGTGTTCGGTTTTTGTTCATATGAACCATCTTATCTCGTCTTTTGAGCCTATATCCTCGGTACAGCTGTCATCAGAATGCTTGCGGGAAGCTTCTGAATGTGATTCTCCTGTACTCGCGATACCAAACAACGTTCATTCTCGCGATTAAATTCGGACGAAACACCTAGCACCACTCAAAACGTTAATGGCACATCATGCTAGGCGGGCCGACGTACTCACAAGACCTACCCGCCTTCATATTTTTCAGGTTGTTCATTCTCTAGGCTCGAAGCTGACATCCCGAAGTAAAGGATGCTACCCGCGTAGTAGCAACGTGTTCTCGAACGGTCCCCGTCGCGCCGGTGTCTTATCCTCTGTTTATGGAACTCGTTTTCGTGTTACGTTGGTTTCATGGTCTTCGTTCCCTACTATTTGATTTCCGCATTGTCTTCCATCGACCCAGGCCACTTCACGTATCTCAAGGATTGGAAATGACGCTGTGTACACTCCCTTCGGCCTCTTCAACGGGATCTTCATCAAAGTTCAAAGTTCAACATCTATCCCGAAGCAAGTTCACCTTTTCTTTTCTCTCTGAATCATGACCAGAGTACGTTCCTCAAACCTTTGCGGAAAACTATCGGACAGACGGGACTCCGTCCCCAACATGACGTCGAAAACGCTGGTTCCTGATCTCAAATTCAACAATTTAATCGCAATTTCCGAGGCGACAAAGGTTGTGTATTGTGTTTCGGTCACTGCCGACGTCATTGTTTCTCAACGTTGGTCGAACTGGCAACTAAGACCCAGGGGTGCTCTATATCGCCTCCGACATACCTTCTTGTTACCGCTCGGCTTCCATATTCCTCCACGTGCGGCATAAAATTTCAACGGTACCATCCCCAAATCTACCTGGGTCGAGCGTATTACGTTCAACATCGACGGCAAAGAGAGACATCGTTCTCTTCGTAGATGGAGTGCCCTATTTGTTTTTAGTCTCAAGGCCATGCTCTATGGGGACCCTCGCTAGTAGCCATCGGGACGATCAATGCGATGTATTCAAACACATTGCCGCTTCAAACGCGCGGTTGGAAGTGGCGCAAGTAAGTACGAGGGAATATCCGGCTAATTGATTGTACCATCTTGTATGTTGGAATTGAAACCATCATCTATTTTCTATAACTTTCGGTCGGTGTCTATATTCATTCCATTGACTCTCAATGAAGGCCTATCATGACTTCACTCAATCCAATGATCTGCAGTGCACTTTGATTGGAAATCTTATTTTCTAACGGGCTGCAACTTGCAAGGCCCATTGTATTGTGTTGTGAAATGACCTTAGACATGATGCACACGGTACCATCGCCACAAACAATTTGATTGAGGATTCGTCATTGAAGCCACTCATCGTTATCCTCAAGATGATCTTTACAAAGCCGCCTTTGTCTTTACAGTAAGCCAGATGAAGCAATCACTTGTATATATCTTTTGCTGATGGGCTCCTGTGAAAATTGCTCCTCTAGCTGCTAGCATCATGCGCTCCGTAGGACCACGACTTAAGATCTGGTTTATTTTCTAACCATCTCGGACGACCTCTCAACATGAGGCGGCGTAATCCAGATTCCTCCTTGAAGGCATGAAAGTTACTTGGCGAGACTACTCCGTCTTTAGTGCATCTCATCATCATATTCGCCAGGATCTAACATAGAGAATATGAACCTCCGGCTCGACAAATCCTCAAGTGGGTAAGCCACGATGTTCAATTGTCGATGAGTATCATTGATAGAATTATCCTCGGTCTCATCGACTTTCAAGGACGCACTCTACAAGATAATGATTATCTATCGACATTGAAGAAAGCCTCAACAAGATACTCACTCTTACAGTTGTTATCGTAACTCATCCGATCATAGCCTTCACTAAAGCTTTATCATTTTTGGTTACAGATCCTTTCATTTGCTTCATTATCTCTGACTTACAATGCCGTTTACCGGTCCTACGTAAATTCGTCATTGAAGTAAGGTTAGGGACGCGGATGAAGCATGACGGAAACCTCATGTTTCGAGTTCAAACGGATACATTTGATGGGATGGATAAAAACATGGCTTTGAAATGATACTCATAGGTGAGTGTAATTTCCGTTTATGCTTCTCTGGTAACGATCAAAAATTTCCTCAAGTTCCAACAGATATACCTTGGACTTACTTTGAACTCGGAACAAAGATAGCGGTGGAGCCCATTCAAAACGTTTGTGGCTTGCAAGCGTAAATTCAATATAACTATGGCGAGGCCTCTCGAATCTCAAGATATTGTTCAGACTTCAAATACGATGGAAACCTGAACCAAGGCCTCGACATGATTATATGATATGATTTAATGGGGTTTTCTTTTCGTGGGTAACCAATCCACTCATTAAAAGCTCCGAATAAGTAGAAAAGGTAAGTTCGTGTGAGAATTCAAGCTATTCAAGTTATAAGACAACAACCGCTAAATCTAGTATTTTTTTCCCGTTCCGTTCCCTTACATAGGTTGTACAAACAAGCACCCTTTTCAAAGGAAAGTTATTTCTTCAAGCTTAACTTTCCAATTCAAGATTCAAGAAACTTGGCGTTTAAATAATATTCCTGGTCGAAACCCTTTTGCATTGGATTGAATGGAAAACATTATACTGGTTCCGATTGACTAAAGCAGGTAAGTTTACCTTTAGACACCGATACACTATTACACGTCTCTGATTCTCTTGCTTCAATTGACGCGGTGGGTATGCTGCTACCAGTTGTACTGGCCAAACGACATACTTAGGATGAACCGGCAATTGGTACGAGTCTAGATGTATTGCTGAGAAGATGTTCATTCCTGTCATATTGAAGGTATGACTCTTTGTTAGTTCTGTAGACTACGACTACTGGATACATATATCTAAATGCCGTTTTTTTTTTCTTTTGACGCGTTTCGTAGGTTTGAGTTCAAAATACCACTTACAGTCATTCTCGCCGTTCATCACCCCACCCCCAATTATCATGCATCATGCATTCGTTACTACCAACCCTCAAACCCGGAGTTATCCGTTGAAGACTCTCAGTCACTTTGTGTCGGTTTGTATTGTACTATTGTCAAAGGCGGTACAATTGTTTGCTTGTTTGTCGAGTCTGTCCTTCCTTGTCCTGTCAGAGGGATGTTCTTGCATGGATGGATGGATGAACGTCTATCATAGTGTGGTTTCTCACAAAACCTGGTTGAAGGTGAAAACCATTTCTAGGATAGTCTACCATGCATAAACCACGCCTCCGAACAGCGATTCCTTTCCCCCAACAAGTTTTTTGCTACAATCTTTCGCTTCTCACTTGGTTATTTAGTAGATAGTGGAGAAGAAAATAGGAAGGTTGACAACTACGTCTCGACCTCTCAATTAAGCTGTTGCGCTAGCCTAGAGTACTGTTAGTTGGTCGGTCCCTACGCTAGTAGCCAGCTAGCTCGACTCTGTACTCGGTCGGACCCGACGGACTACTTTGCTCTCAAGATAGATACTGGCATACTGCAACTCTCCAGATTATGACAAGTCTCGAATTCGTCCACATGTTTGCCATGTTTGAGTATTTGTATACGCCACAAGGAAAAGTAACGACGGTGAAAGGTTAACGGAGTGGGTCAAAAATCTGTATTCGTTCGTTCATTCGTTCCTTTGGTTTAGCTCTGAATCTATCTCCACTTACTTACTAGGTCCAGGGTCTAGGTAAAGATCCGAAACGTCCCTCCCTCCCTCCCATCCCAGTCTTGCCGAAATTCTTGCCGGGATATACCCTATCGACGCGTACTACTATACTACTATCTGTCGAAATGACGATTCGGGAAACACGTTTATATTTACTGTCTGAGCAGTTGTATGTACCATTGAGGTTTGGATGGCCTTTACAATGACAAGTACGTTTAAAGAATCAAGATATGGGGTGAGGGACAAAAGAACAACAAAGAACAAGAACGAACTTCATGAATTCTATGATGTAGTAGTAGGAAGGGGTAGGATTGGTGCGCGCTATGTACGCTCCGACCGGGAGATAAGTTTGCTTCTAAGGTTCTAATGTAACGAATCACGATTCACAAATGTAAGGTATGTAGGTAGGTAGGTGGAAGAATATAGCTTTGTATAGAGAAAATAGAGTACCGGGTTCTAAAAGTTTAGGGTTCAACGTTCATCATCATCAAATTAAATATAATTTCACGGTAATCCGTGCGTGTGGTCTGATGGTGAACAAACAAATGATATAGTTTTTTATCATCGGTTTATCGGTTTATTGATATACATATATATGCCAGGTACGAATGATTCACAGCGCGACAAGAAGAGTTTTTAGATATGTATGTACAGAAAAGTAGTATGTATGATACATTTGAAGACGATAGTCTACTTTAATTCCAAGTCTCAAAAAAGAGAAAAGATGCTTAAATGATAGCATGCGGAAACTGCGAGGGATAGCGTAAGTAGTATGCAAAAAAAAGATCAGCGACATGAGAGACCCTGGAACCAATACAAGAAGAACATGATAGGTATCATAAAAAACGCGGATAAGAAAAGGAACCTAACGAACATATCATTTACTTAATGGAAACAACGGCCGACGAAAAAAAGTCGGTCAAGTACGGTCGTAAGGATGCCAAGGTTGATGATTAGCATGAAAGGGAGGTAACGTATTCGCGTATGTACTGGTGTGGTGAATGCCGTTATGTTGTTGTTGTTGTTGTTGCTGTATGATGAAAGGGAAGGATGGAGATATAAATTACCGTCATTGATCACGTCATAAAGTCACCGGAGGGGTGGTTACTTACAGCATACAAAGAATCCTCTTCAATTTTGACGACATCATATTGACCTATTGTTTGAGAAAACGGGGGAAGCACGGTATGATTTGAAGAGGACGAAGACGAATGTCGTTGATGTGATGAAGGGTAAGGGTCGGTTGGCTGCTAAGGGGAAAAGGTAGCAGAAATTTTGTCACTAGGATCCCGAGTTCTCAGTACGCACAATTTTGCCGGTCAAGGCAAAAGAGGCAGGAAGAGAAGGAGAGATACTCGCCGAAAAGCTTTGAGTCGAAGGACTCGATGTGGAACTAGAGGCAGATGGTGTCCCGGGGATGTAAGGCAAACCATAGGAAGGCATGAGTGAAGAGGAAGAGGAGGAGGAGCGATGGCTCAGGGATGAATTGCTGGAGGAGTAGGGTTGATTGAGAGAGGGTATTGTGAGTGGCGGAGGTGCTGGACTTGAGATGTGTGGACTGTGAGCGTTGCTCGAATTCTTTGGTGCAAGTGAGTGGAAAGGCCAAAGGCAGGGAGATTGAACTTGAAGACTTGCCATATAGATACTATCACCCTGCTGATCGAGTGTACGTCTCCGTTTGATGTCACGATCGTTACGGCGATCATCATTTAGACTAGAAAGTGTACCTCGTCTGCCAATGTCTGGTCGTAGCTGGGCATTGCGGCTTTCGAGTTCTCGTCGAAGATATTCATTTTCGCGTTGAAGTTCGTTGTTTTCCTGCTCGAGTTCGCGTATTCGCATGAGCGGAGGAGGTATAGCCGCCACTTGGTCGGGCGAGAGCGCGAGGACTGTTTGGAGCTTTGTTACGGTTTGCTCCAGCTGCCGAAATGAACGTGCAACTCTGGAAGCAGTTGAGGAACGGAGTGAGCTCACCTGTTCGATGTACGCCTTTCGCTTTGCTCGGTGTCTTGCCTGCGCCTTGGCTAGTCCAGGAGAACAGAGTGAGCGGTCGGAGGCGGGAGAGAAAAGATGTTCACCCACCATTACGGCTGCGTTCTGGACGATCCGATTGCTGGTCAATTGCAGCTAGCGACGGGAGAGGTGTCATGTAACGTAAGTCGAGAGGGCAGGGGGAGTTGAAGATACGCAGGCGTTGAAGATAATAAAGTGAGGCTGCCGCTGCAGTATTCCCTTTATAACCTACAAACATCTACGCTCGGCTCCTCTAGGCTCCCTCTGAGGACATCTGCCCGGAGATCTCGTGTACGGACAGGGAGGACATCCCAATCCAGTTGGTGTCTCTATCTCAGATCATTTTTGGGTCATTTGCGCAGGCCCTGGACTGGCTGCACTTTCGGGAGAATTTCCTCGCTTCACAGCGTTCCTTCAGCGCGGCGAATTCGTTGCTTTCTTGTCTCCAACGCAATTGCCTCCGGCTATTCAATTCAATTGAGATTCCAATCATTTTCGTGGCTCCCTCGCCTATGTTTTTTTATTTTCCAATCCTATCATTTCGCTCACAATGCCTTTTCGGAACTCGGCAGGTCCCCTCTAACTCAGCGACAGCTCGCGAGCAACCCCATTTGCCACTCCGTTTCGACCAGCAACACCAGGAACAGCCTGAGTGGGTGGGTGGTCGACGGCTCTTGACGGTCAGTGCTGTGTATCAATCATCACTTTCAGTTCAAATCTGCAAGCCTCTTTTTGCTCATGTTTTGTCCCAGATATCCGGGTACATCATCACAATCTCAAGTTTCCCAATGAACTGGAAGACGGGCAAGTGCTCGGACAACGTGCCCTGAGCTGGAACTTGCCGAAACCCAACTGTACGACCTTACTATGGCTGGGTGTCCCCAAAATTGCTCCTTGACAAATCACACTCCCATGAGATATCCCAAGTTTCCAAATCATCCTTTTCCAAAATAATGATCATAATAATACGAAACAGCGCGGAAACACAAACTATAGTCTATACGGCTATGAACTTTCCTTTGCGTTGATGCCCTTTGCGAGAAATACTCATTCTATTCCTGCTTCACTTTACAGAAACGAAGTAACCCCACATGTCAGCCTCCTTCCACGCTTTCAACATTCAACACTCTAAAGCCTCTTTAGCTTCAGCAATACGGTAATTACCTCTCTTTTTATATCGTCCCTCTCGTTCTAACTACTCATAGTCTTCATTGCTTCCCCATTTTCTTGCAGGGAAAACTCGAGAGTGTTTCACCAGTTCAGGGAAATCAGCTCCATAAGGCTGTGCGACAGCTCAATTGCGGTCTCCATCATCATCATCATGTCTCCCGCACCTTGCAACAACAATAGGCGACTAACCCATATAGTACCGCCCATCAACTTGCCTGCTGTGTCCTAACGAGGCTACCTCCCCCCGAATCGGCCCCGCAATGATCAACCATTGAATGTCTATAATAGCAATACGAACGGTGGATTTTCTGGAGAAACATGTTGCAACAAGTGAGCTGTGTCTTCTTTTCTTTTCGACATGAGAATTTGAGAGGACGGTTCATTTCCCTGAGGTTCAAAGTTCTTTTCATGGCGCTCTTTTTCTGAGGTATACAGTATTTTCTGATTTCTGATATGTCGGAGCGTTCGTGTCAGTGAATCCCTTGCTTTTTGCTTATCTTTTATCTACATATTGCTTAAAAGGTGATGTTATGTTTTCGCAATATCCCGCGAAAAATATGCACGCGTACATGCATAAACGAGAATTTCTTTTGTCATTCGGTCGAATTTGCGGTGTAGATGTAGATTATAGGTAAGGGGGAGGGGGAGGGGGGGTTCTTCTTCCAATCTGCATGGTCATCTCACATACTCAAAAAAGCCTCCATTTTATCTTAGGTACCGTGTAGTCCAAGCAATCGGATTCGCCGGTCGGTGTATACACACACACACTTGGCACCTTACATTCTTCGTTAGTCATAACATACTGATAATCATAATTATTCTATAGGAAGCATGTACCCCGCACCACCATCCTTTCCAAACGATTGAGATGGTTTGAAACGGTGAAACATTCGCCGTTGGGAATACCTTTTTGATTGACCTCGGTTTCTAAGGATATTGTGCGGTTACGAACGGGTGTCATCAGGTGAGGTTATGTATATGTTTGGTATCTGCAGAAAATGACTTTTTGTAGAAAGAAAGTTGGTGGGCGGTCCTCTCTGTTCTAGCAAGTCGGCGGAGGGTGGGTACGATAAGGACTCTTCCTATGATACATGGTCGTTCTGGACGTGACCAGTGTCATCTCGTGGTAGGAAGAAAAAGATTCAAACGAGCTGGATTGAAATGTTACTTCGTGAAGATAAGTCTCATGAATTTATCATGGGTTGACAATCTAAAACTCGTACGTTTTTTACAATTATACACCGTTACTTCATAGTACATACCTAATGATACATACCATACAGGATACATACATTCAACGCTCGCTTGTTTTTTCACTCCGATCCCCGGATCAACCTTTCAATTCTTCTTCCTTCCTTCTTCCCAATTCAGTCTTCTTTCTTCGGGTTGTCGTAGATAAAAACAAAATGAGTACTTTTTTTTTTTGACCACGTTATTATTTTTGTTTGACAGGTTTGACGGGTTGTTTGACTGACATATTCGGACAATGAAGAGAAGGAAATATCATTGACAAAGGTAGAGGGTTTCCCATGGGTCATCTAACTAACTAATTAACTAACTAACTTACTCACCAGTGAATCCGACAAATATAAACGAAAGCTGATCGAAATAATATCGAACGAACGAACGACAATATTAATGCCTCCTCCTCATGCCACCTTGGTCTTTGGGTGACCGCTTGAAAGAACACTCCGACACTCATGCCATCTTCATACACCCGACACTCTACTTATGGTGTTTCTGTAGGCTATACTAGCATGATCATGTGAAGTAGGAAGTACCGGCAACGTTGTCAAACAAGGTCTCAAGCTTCTTTCTTCTCCCTGGCATGACACGTTTATGTTTATGTGTACTACTGACCTAAAATACTACACGATCCTTTGTTTTCTCGTACCTTACAAGTCCGAGTCCGAGTCGAAGGAGGGGAGCCTCACTTCAATGTACTGATAGATTTGGATTTCAATAATAGGACAGTATGTTTTATTATAATACGGCGGCAAGTTTGTAGAAATGAACAGAAACCGCGGTTACCTACTCACCGACTCACGGCCCGGCGGTGAGTTATGTATATGAGGCTTCTAAGCTTCCAAGCTTCAATTCGACATATATGATGACACGAATATGCGTAGGTTTCATATATAGAATTCATCGTTGTGGTGCCAATTGATAATAATTATGTACGAGGGGTACGCTAGTGTCGTTGTATGGATGTTTCCTGGAGGTAACTTTCAATGGCTTTCGTTGGCTCGAATCATTGGTTAGGAAGGATGAATCACCATATTGGCACTCGACGCTGCAGTGTCGCGGACTTTATAACAAACTTGACTATCAATACTCGCGGTATGACAGGGTAGGGTATGCCCACTGGCAAGACCTTTTGTCATGGAAAAACTACAATTGGACGACTGATCTACTCAGAGGGCTCTATAGGCTATCTAATGATGACCAAGAATAATTGAACCAACGACCCGGAAAGAAAAAGAATAGTCTACACCGACATACTATTGGTATGATGGCATACCCATAACAAAACCCAAAGAAGATACAAGTCTACTAGTCCAAATCTGCCAAAAAAAACAAAAAAACCCCCGAACTGAACCGACTCTAGTAATAAACGTATGAAAATAAATTTGACAGTGACGTTGAAAGGAATTTACTACTGGTCAATCAAGACTTCCGAAAGCCTCTGGAATAACAAACGGTCAAAAAAAAAACTCTTGAAAGGAAACAGATTGTCCACGATGATAGTCGAACCCATGCTTTGCGGGCGCCGAGGTGGGGAGGGGTGGTGGGCAGTGTTCGGAGTCTACAATTGCGATGAATGACAGCGGGGGAGGAGCGGAGGGGTGGGATGAAATTTGGACGTAGTAGGACTAGTTTGGTACAATGACTTTTACTTTGTAGAGTCTAAGACGTGTGTTAGTTAGGTAGTTAGTTTAAGTCCACATTTCGGTCGAGAAAAGGGTAAGGATAGGACAGGAAAGGATATGGTAAGAACCCATCTAATGAGTAGAGTATGAGGGCATGCCTTCCGCTCGTTCCGTGTTATTTTTCCTTGTTGGAATTGAGTGTGTTTGTTTGGTTTGTTTATTACTAGGCCGTTGGAGCAGCTTTGGTTACTATGAGTGACTTGGGGCCTGAGGAGGTTCTCGAATCATACACCATATAGGAAATCCTGGTGTTGTACTTGATGATATGTTCTTGACAGCACAATATTGGAAACCGAATTGTTGTAGGAAGTTGACCTAGAAAAACAAAGAGAGGAGGGAAATTATAAATAAGACTCGGAGAGCAGCTAGTCAGAGGCAACAGTGGAGTGATGCGGTGACTAAGAAGGGTCTGGGTAGTAGAAGAAACGAACGAACGAACGAACAAGAAAAGGAAGAGGTTGAAAGAACGAAGGAAACAAAGGTAAGAAAGAAAAGAAGGGAATGAAGTATAACCTACAATATTCGGATCTCTTACGTCCGTAGCAACCCATTGAGAATATCGGTCAACCTACACAGCCAAAAAAAAGAAGAATAGTAAGCAACGATGATTTCCTAGTCGAGGGGAATTACGAAACCGAAAAAACCGGAAATAAGATATAAAATATTCCACACACCGACCTCTTTACAACAGACGTTTATTAGCGATTTTCCAATCCCTTTCCGACGGGCTTCTGGGACTACAGCTATCAGTTTCACAGTCCAGACATGATTCCTTGGAAACCCGTTTTGATTTTTCAACGAAGACGACGAGGCGGAGGAGGAGAAAGGACTTGAAAATCCCATGGAATATAATTCTTCGTATTTCACGGAGTACTAGGCGAATCAAAGTGAGAATACGAGGTTGAGATTATAATGAATAGAGCAGATCTGATTGAAAGTGGAAAGGAAACTTACATGGTTCTCATACCACTCCCTTAGATCGTGTGGTAGTTGTTTCGTGAACTCGGGATCGGTACTGATGAGCGTTGGGTCAAGTTGAAGAGTGAGTACTACGCACATACTACACAGAAGAAGGAAAGAAAAGATCCGAAAGGAAGATCATGAAAACTTACTGAATTTTCCATAGGTTTCCTGGTGCGGTCCATACTGAAACACCACATATAGATCTTGATCCTTGATGTTCTGCGACATAACATAGGCCATTTCGAAGAGCTTGTTGTAATGTAAGATTATACATTAACTCTTCGATGACCTTGTCTCCGAGAGTTAATGATTGCAACCCAATATCTACTGGGGGGTTCAATCAAGTCAGTTGTGTGTTCGTTTGCCAGTGAAAGAGTAGAGATATGAAAGAGTGAGCATTTAGTAACATACCTCCATCAAAGGAAGAAAGAAGTACGTCGATGATGCGCTTGAGTTCATCCGCTATACAAGTACCAATCATAGAAAGAAAAATCCGAATAGTAATGGTGGTAGAATAAGTCATTCCTGAAGCAACATCCGCGGTCATAAATCCAAACACAACTTGAACTCACGACTAGGATTCTCCACAAGTCGGATTTGTACTTCTCCTTCTTCTTTAGCCTGTTCTTGCACTTGCTGTTCTTGAGTCGACATAATGAAAGAAAGAGCAAAACTTCGAGTTTCTTCACTCATCGGCACCTGGGGGCAGTCCAGAAATGCAAAGATGCAAAGTGATGAGCCCGAGCTGTTGTTTTATATACAAAGATTGAAGAGGTCGAGGGTAGTATACCTTCCTGTCTGCCAAGGAACGTCTGGCACTTATCCCTTTCCTCCCCATTCATCCAAGAATCCCACCGGGTCGGCGAAGAGGGGACACTTGCATTCTTCTCTTTCTGGCCCATCCAATTGCCAAACCGCGGATCCCGAGGGAAGGATAAAACAAAGCTACATCTATATAGCCCTATCATTGCCTTAAGTTCATCGTTATAATCGTATATGTAAACATTCTATCCTTGACGTGCTCTGCAGACTTGCATGGGTAAATTTGTATTTGTATAATATCCGAGTCCTAACTAGAAAAGCAAAGTACTCACACCTACGTTACCTGTAAGTTTGGTTTGTACAACAATTGATTACATTACCTGGGAATCGTGGCAGAAGTTGGGTGACGTGCATCTTCCCACTGTAACGGGTCCACATGTAACTTTCTAGGATCAATACCTGCGAAATAAGATACTCAACTGCAAGTCCAATATTAATATTGACTATTAGTATGAACTATGTACAGTAGTTCCTTTGTGAGCGACTCACCCTCGAATTCTCACAGAAAGAAAACATATCCGCGAGCCGAGATACATTCGTTCAGTATTGAATACGTACAGCTGGAGAAGTCCGAAACAATTTAATGGTACATGTTTGGCAGAGCTGTGGAATCGATGAGAGAAGGAATGAGAATGTTGGGAATATGAATGAACAACGTGAAGAAGGTGAGGCCCTGGCGAGCTTATCCAAATTAAATTAGTCTGAAAGACAGCGAGGCTTTTACTCAACTCAATTAGTTTACCCGGCTTCGTTGCAAGGTACTTCGTACTCTGACGTTGGGATGCATCGTACAACTTCGCCTCGAGGTTCAGAATCATATTCTCAAATCCGCGGCCTGAGACCAAGAGGATCTCCGAAGATGGCGATAGACGAGACTCATGTAAGATTATACCAAGCACGAGCACAATCACGATAACAAAAAACGTACTAGCTGGAAGGCCGAAAAAGCAACAAACAGGAAAGGAACGGACTCAAAGTTATCAATAAGTATGTATCGACCAAAACCACTATCTTCCCGAAACCTTTCCTCAATCAATCCTCCTGAATTCAATATCTTATATAGCACTGTGTAACCGGAGAAAAGAACAAATCTTACACTCTTTAATCGATGATCCTCATCCTCCTAATAACTGTATCTCTAAAGTGAGCGGGTAGTTTAGAAGTTCTCTGCAAAGAAAACCGACGATCAATGCCAGTAAAAAAGGGAAGATCAACCAAGCTGATTCCAACGAATAAAACACGAACCTTTCCCGAAGAAGAACCTGGTACCACCGGGGGTAGAATACTTGTTGCAGTTAACGTGCAATTGCTTCGAAAGAACGGCCGGTCCACAGAAGAACTGTTAAAAGTATAAAAGTGAATCAGACATGCGTGTGTCGGGTTATGGCAATAGATTGTGAAGGAGAGGGATAAAAAGAAGACCACGTGAAGTGTGAAGTGACAATGTTACGTACCACACCGACGTCAGTCTCAGGGTGCTTCTCAGCAACACTGCTGAAGACACGGTCCCAGTTGGGACGACCGAAATGAGTGGGAGCACGAAGAGACGTGATGGCATCTTTCTCAGCACCAACATCTTGGACCTGTAGACATATTTAAACATGACTTTTATTGAGTATCGTAAAGGGTACTTACGATGATGTTGTTCATATCATCTTCCTTGATTTTAGCTGTGAGATAAATGTTGATCTCAATGCGGTTTTGAGTGTCCTGTTCTTCAATAGCATGCAAGAGAGAGTGGAACCATTCTGCACTGCCGAAATCACGAATAACCCAGGTGAAGTAGACCTAACATGAACATGGCCTCATGAAAGGTGTCACAGTCAATATGTGAGAAACATACCTTAGACAAGCGAGTGGGCTTTCCGTTGGTCAAGTTGTTCATACGGTACCAGATCGACTTGAGGATCCTACAAAAACCATTAGACGATAACCTACGTAGTAGGTGATATTAAATACTTACGATGCAAAGGGAGTAACACCGATACCAGCACCGACAAGGAGAATAGTCTCATACTTCAAGAAATCTTCACTGGCACTTCCGAAAGGACCATCAACCATGATACGAGGAAGGACACGGTTTACGGGAGACGGGACGACCCTGCCGCCCAATGCAGCTTTTTCGTCTTTCTTACCCTTGTCGAAGTCGCAACCCATGGCGGTGGCAAGAGCGCTAGTGAAATCGCCAACGACACGAATGTGAACGGAGATGTAATCTTCCTCGGGTGCGCTGTGAAGAAATGCTATCAGTTAGGTTTAGTGCGATAATTTTACGAAAATATTGTACCTGGTGAGAGTGAAAGGATGCCACTGGAAGTAGGAGATCTCAGGGCAGCAAATGAAGATATATTGACCGGCGCGTGTGGTAGTCTTTTCTTTCTTGATTTGGAGCTCAATGACATTGGAAGGATGTTGAATGACCTTGTGGATGTAAGTGCGGTGACGAGAGCGAATTTCACGGAGAATACGCTCCCAAATCCAAATGACACCGCCGACAAGCCAGTAACGCTAAGGAAGACATAATTGGTCAGCACCGTGTACAGCCAAGAGAAAATAAGAGAAAACACTCACCCAGAAGACACCGATCGTGTTGAATGAACAGTAGGGAGGTCTGTCTGGCTTAATCATACAGAACATACCGTGAAGTTGCCAGTTGATGAAGAAGACAATGAACAAATGGTGGGTATACCAGAACGCTTCGAATCTAGCTCTGCGACGCTTTTCCATTGCGTACCACACCATAATGAATAAAGCAGCGGTCATAATCCATCCAGTGAGACCTGGACCAGTTGCAAAGTTGGCAACAAGGAAAGCAACAATACGTTGACCGGTTGTTTTGGCATCTGTGTCTGCCATAGCAAGTTCAGCGAAATTGACCATGTGAGCGCCAATATGAACGACTGTGCCGACGACGATGGACCAAGCGGTGGCTTTGTGGAAAGTGATGTTCTTGTCGAAGGGGATGATATCGTTCAAGGGAGTACGACGAAGGAGAGAGATGAAGTTTCGGCAGACGGGAAGAAGAATGAAGGCTACATCGACGTGAAGTACCAAAGCAGCTGTACGAGCGATGGCTAATTTACGAAAAGATGAAGTGTTTAGTTTCATCAACCCGCAGAAAGAAGGGTAATTAGAAACCTACGGAAAGTAATACCAAACAAAGCCCTTGCACCAGTCGAATTATCCTTAAGCTGATAATTCATGAAACCGAAGACGGCAACCAGAACGTGCAAAAAAATCCAGACGAAGAAGAACAATCTTCTTCCTCCCTCATTGATCATCCAGTGGTTCCATTTCTCCTTGAGTGTTTTGGGGACATAAGGTCCAACTCTTGTGGATCCAGTGGTATTGGATCGTTGAAGACCTTGCAAGCGTCTCCTCTCTGTCTTGTTACGTTGCAAATGACTGGGACTAGTCCCACCCAGTTGAATGTCAGGATGCTGGTCAAGAGCAGGAACCTTTCCATCCGAGAAATCCAATCCAGAAGAGCGGTTGTTATAAGCCATTGTAAAAGCTGTCTAGTCTAGTCAATGTGTTGTCGGTGAGTGTACGTCCGGCGCGCAAAGAGGATATATAGCGAGGCCCGGCCTGCGTGTAAAGACAGTACAGAAGATAGAGTAGAAGAAAAAAGGAGATGGAAGAAAGAGAAAGAGAGCGAACGGACGACGAAACGAGGGACGAGGGGGGAAGAAGAGGGCTGGTGGTAGTGAAGAGGAGAGTTTTGATCAAACAGCGGCCGGCAAGTCGCTCTATGTTGCTATGCCATCTCTCAAATGTCTGTCTTCTTTGTTTGATCCCTTTCCTGATTTTTCTTTCAACTCTCAGTTCCAGGCGCAACCTCGACAGCCCTCGGTTGTGTGGGGCATAAACCATTTTTATACTCTTAGTCGGTCGCCAAGCAGTAATCGAGCTGCGTATTATCGGGCGATATGTTTAAAACCAACAGAAAGCTATCAGAAAGGCCTGCTTTAACCTCGTTCTCATTACATAGTGGCCAATCTGTCAGAGAGCTGTCGACATTATCTTGACAAGGACCTCGTACTCGAGGACAAGACACTATCATCCCAGGCATAGCCAACGTAGAAACCGACGTTCGCACTTCGAAGTTCACAGGCATACGGTAATTTTGTGCATGGCTTCCAAATTTTGAGCGACCACAAGGGAGGTTCATACATTGCACGATCCCGCTGTATTTATACGAAATTGAGCAAGAAAAGCAATAATCGAAGCTAGCATTTGTTGCTACTTACCAGGTAGCCCACTCTCGCTAACAACGTTGACACATGTAAAGCTCGGTGTCTGTCCACTGCTCACAGTGACATTCACGCTATCAAAAACCATGTTGGGACATGGCACCGCAGGACTGCATTCGAGATCAACGACTAGTTGAAACAAAAGTCAGCCATATTTAAATGAAAGAGCTGTGATGAGTTTGATCACGATCATGGTGGCAGGGTCGAACTTAAAGGAATCCTCAAGTGTCGCAATGTTGAACACCCAAGATAGACTCCTCTCAGGCGACACTATTAATAAGATTCGAGGAGGCGGTAACACTTACTTTTAGCACTTCTCGATGAGCCGGTCCAATTCGTAAAGGTTAGATTGCTAAATTGCAACGTTGAAGGTGCGTCACCGCTGTATAACAAAGCTCCGAGTCAAGGGTAATCATATAAAAGATAATAGAACATACTTACGAATGTCCTCCGTTGGTTTGGTAAAGATGTATGACGGTGCTATCCAAGTCATTGACCTTGAAATTGTTCGCGACTAAGTTGGAAACATATCCTAGATTGGTCCCAAAGCAATGTGAGTCAAGGATAACACAGACACTGAGTAAAGATACGCTCAAGGATTCGGAAAAAAAGGAGTTCTGGGTTGACGCATCGGAAACATTTGTACCAGCTTACCTCCACCTCCGCCCCCTCCGGTCGGGGGAACACCATTAACACTCCCAGTCCACGTTTTCAGATACACCTGATGGAAAGCAATATGATTAGCACAACTTTCCAACCAAGTGGATACCATACGACTTGAATATAGCGCGGTTCAAGAATAACATTGAAGAAGACCGTTCAAATCTTCGTGAAAGCGGGACGCCCAGATAACGAAGAAAAGTGAGTCGGAACTCCCCGTCTGTGATACTTACCCCGGAATGCATATTCGGTTGAAGTTTAGGATCCAGACGAAGCATCTATGCAGCCAGACGGGAGGCAATGTGTAAGTTTGTTCGCTCACACGG
The DNA here is from genome assembly GCA_022606235.1 of Abortiporus biennis. Classification (NCBI taxonomy): domain Eukaryota; kingdom Fungi; phylum Basidiomycota; class Agaricomycetes; order Polyporales; family Podoscyphaceae; genus Abortiporus; species Abortiporus biennis. Next base: position 864,430 of record JABYQP010000004.1, on the reverse strand, counting down.
CGCACGAGGAAGCAGGGAGGACTTTACCGTAACGTTTTCGAATTGTACGTGGTCGACGATATCATTCTTGGGAAACAAAGGAGGTATTTGACATGAGTCTTCCGGTTTGAACATTTGAAGTTTTTGGAGAAATACAGGTGGAGTGCATGGTTTGGGGATTGACTTACCAGATTAACATATTGGCCGAGCGACCCGATTGCGATTCCATTTCCACCTCGACAAGTCACATTCTTAGCGAGAATGTTGGTGGAGTTCTGGGAGTAGACAAGCGAGTGAGTGATTCAGCAAAGAGATAGAAAGCTTGAGATGGCTAGATGATGTGCCGAGCCGCAGATGGGAGTATGGTGGGAACCACTTGTGCATTGGGCACTATACAATCCAACGTTCGTCGCTGTACGAGTACATAAATTATACATACCCCTTTGATTGCCAAACAGTCGTCGCCGCATGTAATCTGGCATAAACGAGCATTGTCAGAGGAAGTGGCCGCTTTGGAGCTATTGGAGCCATGAGCTAGACTTACATCCCAATTTAATAACGATACATTGTCTGAACGATAGGTATTGATACCTATTTTTATCGGAGCAGAATGAGAATGATGTAAATATAATGGAGGGAACCCTGGGAAGTTTATTACCATCGGTATTGGGCACAATGCTAATAAAAAAAGATCGACGAAATGTAAGCCTCAGAAAATACATATGCATAGGAGAAACCATAGAAGACTTACTTCTGTCCGGCGTAAGTCCCATCTTGATTTGTCGCATTGCAATACATCCCATCATAGATCACATTTTTTGAATCTGCCACAGTATTGCACCAAAACGGTTGACTTTCAATCCTGAAATCACGAACGGTCCCGTCTGTGACGTTTGATAGAGTGAAAGCAATAGGTCTACCGTCTCCGTCTGATCTTGATCTATTTCCGTAGAATGACCACCAGGTCTGACCGTTGCCGTTGATTCCACCAGTGTTATGCCCATTGATAGTGAAGGAATTCCCGGTAATTACGAACCACGACGCTTGGTTCTTTGGCGTGAAACAGTGCGAGAGCAGGAAGTGTGAATGAGTGATGAAATCAAATGGAGGGGGAGTGAGAATGATCATGGGGTTGCGAAGACTCAAAATTACTTACCTGAATAAATACGACACGATATGTGTTGTTTGCGTTTAACCAGTATTCCACATCAGGCTTGAACTGTAAATCACAGGAAGGGTTTAGCATAAGTCACAACGATCAATGTACGTGTCTGAAATTGCTAACACTCAAAAGTCCATGCAGATCTACTGTTGAATCAACCAACTCCCATGTCATTTTCCTGATTGAGTACGATCATTACGGATTGTAAAGTATGAGTAAAATCCTAAATATACCTGGTAATGTTGTATTCGCCGGGTTGAAAGGTAGTTTTTCCGTGTTTTCCGCAGCGGGAAATAGCTGCTTCGACCTGAAATCATGATAGAGATGTAATGAGATAAATATACTTGAAATTGGTTGATTTCAACACGAACCTGATCTGTGTCATCCCTACCGTTTCCAAGAGGCCGAAGAGTACACGTAGAAGGCTTAGAGGTCGATGCAGCGAGTATCAACTCACATGCAGTAAGCAATACCAGGAATACCAGGTTCTTCATGATTACCAACAACGACAGCGAGGAGAAAGGAAGAGCCTCAAGAAATGTACGAAATCAGTGATTTTATACATCTTCGCATATCCAAACACTTAGTTGGTCGAAGCACAACGTTCATGGGGACGATGGTATGACACTGTCACGAGAAGGTAGAGCTTCGACAAGAACAAAAAGCGGACCGGGGAGGGTTCAGTGGAGCAACCATCGTTGGCAGTGGCCGGGCCGTGGCCTGTATTATCCCAAGTTCAACGTTACAACGTAAGAGATTTGGAATTGCAGATTGATGGTTCGTGGAAGCTCACCTGGTGCTGAACAAAGTTGAACGTTGACCGGTGAGGATTAAATATTGAACTTCGAAGAATGGCTTTCATCCATGTCGACAGCCTGGCCTTGCCAAAACGAAGTTCAATTGGGCGGATCGAATGGAAAGTTTCATACGAGGCCCAATCTCGAGGGTTTCTCAAAGTAAGTAAGTATGAACCATTGGTCAAAGCTGTAGGCCTCATGGATGGTTTATGGACGTTTAGGTTGAAGTTGGCTGCTAACAAGCGGCAGTCAAGTTTGCAATTGATATGAATTTGAAGATAGTTCAAATTCACGCGCAATGCACTCGTACTGTCAGTAAGTAGAATATCTTATAGTACCACGAAATAGTTTATATTGTAGGAGAGAAAACCATCCATGAACCTAGAAAGATCACTATGATGTAGACACTGTAACTATATCAAAAATCAAAGCTTTTCGAGGTGATTTCGGCGCATTCATCGCCTGTTAATGAATGAAACTCGAATTCATCACTCTTGTCCGAATGTTCCACCTCCCATCCTTCTGTCTTGACGGTTTGGTCATGTGTAAAGAGTCTGTACTGAATCGTCACAGTATTGATGATAATGTATTTGAGAGACGGCCCTGCGGCAAATGTTAGCAGCATTGCGATGTAAAACGGGTCCATCGTTCCTTCAATATAGGATGCATCTATATCCGAGTCTATACTAGTATCATCGTCTTCGGATTCGACTGAAAAGCGGGGTAGGGGAATGTCGTAATCTAGTTCGGGAGTTTCGTCACACCGCGGCATCCATCGCAAGGTCAAGCTGACCACCTCGAGCGACTCGGTACTCTCCAGCGCAGCAACCAGTTCAATCTATTCGTAGACCGGACAAGTGAATTCTAAAGAAGCGGTAGATCAAGTTTAGACTTACAATAAGCACTTCGAGATCTGTTTCATCTTGTAGGAGAAGAGCGACGTAAACGTTCAAATGTGTCAAACCAGGGTATGCGAAGACGTTATGAAAACTTTCGCAATCTTGACGGCTTATGATCGAGTATGCCAATGACACATCCAATGATAATTTCAACCGTGTTGGTTGCATATTGACCATCAAAATAAACAATTTGTCCACTGTGAATGGGCTTCTCCACTGAACATTTGTTTGAATGTCCAAGTCTTTGACTCGATCTTGAAAAGCAAAGCCATAAAGAGTCTCCAGGAAACCTTTCACTGTCTCTAGAGAATTCCATAAGTGTTTGGATTCCTGTAAGCGTGTACGCTGTATCATGTTCACTCGTCGAGTATTTTCGAGATCAAAATGTGAACATGAATCGGGGAGTTCGAGGGTTTTGAGATTTGGGAATGCGTGAATAATGTGTCCTAGATTGTCCGAGAACGAGTTCTTGCAAGTGAGGGTATGAAGACGGGGGAATTGGAGAGGACTATATGGTGTTCCGATCTGGGGCCACGTTACATGGGATACGCTCAGCTCCTCCAGAGTTTTGGTGAAATTCTCTAAAAGAGAGATCACGGGGTGTATTGATTGGCCACGAGGATCGTCTCGAGGGAATGTCACCACAAGACATTTTAAAGGTGCATTCAAACGTTTCAGCATTCCCATCGCATATTGGTCCAAATCTCGGACCTGTAGATACTGAAGTTTGTTGCAGGAGATGGGGGAGGAGATTGGCGGGAATAAATGTGTGGTCACTGTCTTGATGACGGAAACTTTCAAGTATTGCAGATTTGTTCCTTTTTGCATCAGAGATGTTGTAATGTTGCCTACAAAGGATTCTTGTGGTTCTTCGGAACTATCCACTGAGATGTTTCTGACATATTTGAAGTAGGACGGATCTTCGTTCAAGAGGTAAATGAACGTCTGAGCTCTTGATGGTTTGTAGTAGTCTGAGAAACGCAATGGACATCCAAGGAGTTTAGGGATACGGCGACTGTAGAGGGTTTTACAAGTTTTTGAGAAGGCCAACACGCCTTGGGCGTGTTCGACGAAGTCCATGATAAGTAGCAAAACATCGAAGTCGACAAACATGGTTGCCACTCGTTCTGCCTTGAATTACTAGCAGATGCAATACGTCGGTGGGATAGAGGTATCGGATGAATTTTGGTGACCTTACTCTAGAATTAGATGTGTTTAGACTCGACTACAGAGGTGCGCGAGTCGAGAAAACTCTGAGTCTCTAAGAGAGTCTAGTAAGTACTGTAGAGTACATATTCAAGTTCAAGCTCAAATTCAAAATTCCGTGGAGGCACGTGACTAACATACTCGGATTGAAATTCACGCCACTAGTACAGTACTAGAGTCCTTGTTAGTAGAACAAAGCCTCTTCAGCTTTCCTCCTCGGACAGTAAAAAGTGAGAATTTTTTCTCTTATGTGTGGCTTGGGCTCTCCAATATATCTATCACATGCTGAAGTAATTCTTTCCCTTATTGTCATTGATTCCCGCAGACGATCATTCATCAAAATCCCTGACAGCGATTACATTAATTGGTGAACCGTAGCTTCAAGAAGCTGTCGATTATATCTACTGAGTATAAATGTGAATCTCGGTTACCCGCTTTCCTTTGCAGAGCAGATCTGACCCCGTCGATCTTGCAGATGGGTTATATCTGTCCAATCTGTTTTGACGACTTGACTTCGCCACTTTGCCCTCCATGCGGTATGGATTTTCGATTTGGTTGTCTGTCTAGTTTCTGACTCGGAACTACTCAATTATATCAGGCCACATTTTATGCAAAAAATGTCTCACAGACTACAACGAAACCCAACCAGATCCGTTAAAACTTCCCTGCCCAATATGTAAAGCCCCATTCTCTGAAGGTAAAGCCACTTTCAATATGTCACACCATTCTGAACGTACCCATCTAAACATCATCTTCACATTACGCCCACATGCAGCTATGATCAACAACTTGCCTCAGAAGTACCTCGATTACTTAGCACCTCATATCCGAACTGTCTTTCTTCCCGAGTTCAAGAACCTTTTACTCGAATCTAAAGTAGAAGACTTGCAGAACCAACTATCTACCATTAAACAAATTTCCCTCGATATCAAAATGTACAACACTCAACTCAATGACCTACTCCATACACAACGCAATAAAGCCGAGAAGTTTGAGAAGGAATTGAACGACTTGCGACAAGTCAACGAGAAGCAAAAAAGCGAGATCACTCGTTTGGCTTGCCAACTTAACGCGGACAAAAGTGCTCACTCTTTATTTATCCGAAAAGCACAAGAAACTCGAGTGAAGGAGCTTGAAGAAAAGGAGAGAACGGCACTCAATGAATTGTACCATTTACAAGTTGCAAGACGTGCCGAAGAAGAGAAACTTGCGAGTCTCCCTTCGGACTCGGAGGCGACTCTCTTAAGTGCCGGGTCAACTAGTGCATCAGGATTTTCTTCAAAACATACAAACCGTGTTGTTCGAAGATCTTCCAGTAGGCCAGTCCATGTCATCTGGTCTACCAGCGGCGATTCTGGCCCCAGTTCTTTGAGAACGACAGTGGAAAATCCCTTTTTCTCTCAGCCACGAGAGTCCATATTCACGGGATTTTCAAATCCATCAACATCAACACGATCTTTGCCATTCCCATTTGTTTCACTATCAAATGCTCAAGCTCAACAATCGCAGAGTAGTGAAGCTCCTCCCACTACATCTGGGTCCGGATCCTCCGCAGAAACAAAGCTCCCAATCAACAATACTCTTTTTGGTCATAGGGACACCGGTGGCCAGAATTCTAACACTCATGTCTCATAGTATTCAATAACGGTTGCATAACTCTACCGGAACATGTCGAGTCGATGCAAGACTGCTATTGGAGTGAAACTAGGATTGGCTCATGATTTGTAGAGGATTTAATTTTAGTATGGAGTCAGTGGATTGTATAATTTCATTTTTGGTTGTAGGCACGATGAATACGCTCGAGTGCAGGATCATATACATAAATAATACCTATGATAATACTTATAGAACAATGGGTAAGACAAATATTGGAGATGGTCCCGGGGTATGATTCAGATACAACATATCAACAAAAGGAAAGGCCAACGATTGTCCGCGGAATACAAAATCAACAATGAGAAAACTAAGCCAACAAGTACAGGAAAGTTCTGAGTCAAATTCACCGACGAGAATATCGTAATCTCTCCATTCTCTCAACCAACTTCCTCGCCGAAGGTCTCCTACGAACATCATCATCCCAACAATCCTGAACAATCGACCAAAGTTCATCGTTCAAGATAACTCCAGGATCAAGCTCAGATCGACTGGGTCTCTCCGGCCGTTCTTTATTGAGAAGTTTGATAATGACTAGATATTCTGGGAATTGGTGCCATGGAGGTCTTCGAGTGTAGAGCTGTATTGAGAGAGGATGAAAGAACGACAAGTCAGAATTAAACTCAAGTGCAAGTTCCAGTCATATCGTAAGAAGTATAAGAAGCTTGAAGCTTACCTCGATGCAAATACATGCAAATGAATAGATATCTGAAGCTTTCGTGGGTCTCGTTAATTTCTTCGTATCTTCATGTCGATGCCCAGTCTCGGATTCAGGAATCAAGATTTCCGGTGCACGCCATTTGCGAGCTCCAGTTCGGACTGAACTGTAGTTATCTCCATAAGCTTCAGCTACGACCGATGAACCAAAGTCGGCGAATTGAATGTCCCAATTGTCGCTTATTAGTACATTTTTCTGAAATTGAGAAATTCAGCGTGAGTATTCTAATAAGAGTAATGGCAGTGTTGTATAGAATGTTTACCCCATGAAGATCCCCATGAATTATACCTTGCTTATGAAGGTATTTCAATCCAAGGCTAATCTGAAATAACTAACAGCGACAAATCAACGTTCAAAAATCAATAAAAGGAAAGTAACGATGATGGACTCATGGGGACTATACTCACCCAAAGATTGATCCTAGTCACAAACGATTGTCCTTGAAGATGTTTATCCAGATCAACAAGGTTTTTATGTAGGTCTTTACTCAACGCAGTATAAACACTGCCATTCTTCATCCAGGGCGTGATAATGGAAGGAGATTTCTTCTTGATTTGAAACCAATCGATACCCAGAAATGGTAAGACATGTTCGTGCTTGAGATTGGCCCATAACATAGCTTCTTGAACAATATACTGCGAATCAAAGTCAACAAACAAAATATACAGAGAGCTTTGATTAGGCTCAGATCGACTTACCTTGAGATATTTCTTGTGCTGTTCTTCAGATTCGATGGCTCTGTTGTACCTTATACATTTGACGGCTACCAGTTTATCTTGATATTGACCAAGGTATATGTCTCCAAATCCCCCGCTATCATAAGTTTCGTTTTTCACAAGCATGACACCATTCAACCGAAGAGGCCCAGGAATAATATGATGTTGGTTAACCAGTCTTGTCATCGCTTGATGCAGGAGCTTCTTATCATCTTCGTCTACTTCGTATGCCTGTAGTCATGGACATGAGCTCTTGGTGTTGACAAGAAAGAAGGGGGGATAAAAAAAACCTTATGAGGACAACGCTCTCTGTGCTGAATACCTCGGCCACGATTATTACCTTCTGAATGAGACACAGTTTCTCTAATTCGCCGTTGAAGAGTGTCGGAAAGAAAATGAGGAACCAACCCACAGAACGACCAGAAAGTGTCCTCGAGATCGTCGGCAAATTGCACTTGTCTGAATTGTGTATCTTTACGACAAGATGAATCGTGTGGGTTATCGAAACACTTGGTGGAATTCTCCTCAGAGAGAAGACAGAATAACTAGAGTTCATATTATCGGTCAGCGAGACAACTACGGCAACGAATGATACACAGCATGACTTGAAATGCGTACCCGATACGTAAAATTCAACGCTATTTGCGCTTGCTCGATATTCAAAGACGAAAATCCCTCTTGTGACTGGGTATGAATTTCAGTAATGACTCGTTCCAGAACAGTCGTCGGTCTCCAGTGACTCTCCTCGAGTTCTTCATCAGTCGTCGATGTTGGAGAAAGAGACGCAAAGGTATATGGCGACGTTGTTGTCATACTCTGTGACTCGATGTGTTGTTGTTCACCGCGGCCACCTGTTGTTGTTGACCACCGTGAAACATCTCGAGAATTTTGTCCTAGACCTGGCGAATAGCATCTTTTGAGATGCTTTTCGAATTTGTTGGTTTCTGGTACATCGTCAAGTGACAATAGTGGGGGTCTACAATCCTCCAAAGGTGGTGGCCTTACCGGTGCGGGAGGAACTGTGGGAGAATATTGCTGAGGAAGGTAGGGTGGGGATATTGAGATGATATTTCCTAGTGGCTGAGGGACTACATAAAAAGGAGGAGGGCCTAGTGATTAACAAGTATATATCTGACGAAACGGTTCAAGGATATGTGTGGCGTCACTTACCTTGACAAAAATGCTGGTAGGGACTAGGGACATAGATCACGGGAGAGAGTTGACTCAGATATGCTTGTTGAAATGGATCCATTGTTGTACTTTGGAGGTGCTTGTGTGGTAGCTTGAGGGAACGATCCTAGACGTCCTTCTCTTGCGGTATATACCGGCGGAGGTACCCTCAAGTTCGGTTATATGTCGTACCACTATGCTGGTGTTTGGCATGCAGGATACCTCGATTCAGTCAGAGACCCTGAGCGTGTCTCGCGCGGCATGCGCGAGTGCATCATGGCCGCTTAGACGATTGGGCAGGTGTGAGCATCCGCGATATTTGCTAAGTCTAAGGATTTTGGCCAATCGAACAGAAGCTGCTTGAGACAAGGAGAGATAAACGAGACGCTTTCTATTGAAAAAATGGGTCAGTAAAATTCGAAGTACTCAGAGTGCCACATTGTAAAGCCTGGTCTCGATCGTACTATTCATGACATTGAACTCCTCGCCCTCGTCACTCTATCCGTTTTCCTCTCAAAGAGCTTCAAGAGTATAACCCCCTGCGACTCCATTTCTAACAACATTCCATCTCCTAGTAATACTTGCTTTTTGCGGAGTCGTATCCCGAATGAAGATCAACTCTATGTTTTGAAGCGTAGCAGAAACGTTGACGAATTCTTTCGCGAGATCTTCATGATCTATCGAGTTGAAATATTCTGTAATATGATCTGGACAAACTTCGTAGACTGAAGTTAGATTTGGTTGGAGTGGATGATACTCTGCCTTCGAGTTTGATTTTTCTTCTTGGCCATAGTCCTTTTTGTCCCCGTCTTCGGTAGTATCATTGAATGAACGATGATGCGAGAGAGATCGGAGAGCTGGAATTCCGATTCCTTCCCATTGTACCCTTAAACTGAATGTCTTCAATGCTTTTGTTCCAGCTAGAGCTTCAGCCACCCCATCCTACAAATAGAGTAAGAGAATATGGATATATCAGTAAATGTTCTAAGATCGACTGAAAGATAACTCACAATACATCGCTTCATATCATCAACCGTCTCCGCAATCCTTGTCGAATGCAGAGTCACCATGAGTTGATCAAGTCCAATATACCCAAACAACGACCTCTCCAAATTTCTACCCAAACCCCTCCTAAAACTCTCATGTGGATTGGCAAAGGTTATATCCAAGATCATTGGTCGAACATTGATCAAAGCTTGCTCGCACTTTCCCCTCCAACGAGCATAATATTGAGTAATTTTGACTTGTTCGATGTGGCATGATAAGGCTAGACAATAAAATGTTGCAGCGTCCGCTTGTAGGTATGTTAGATGTGGCCATTCGAGATGACCCCTTGCCCTGAGCTGCAATAAGAAACCTTTATTCCATCTCCACGGTATACTCATTTCTTCTTCAGATGGAGGTACAGTTTCGATGTGAAGTGTAGTCAGGTTGGGGAATGAGTAATTCATTTGACCGAGTAGAGGAACTCCTCCGATGGAGTCTGCTGCCGTGAGCTTCAGGGTATGAAGATTGGGATAAACGATGGGATAGTAGTCTTCCAATGTTATCCATTGACCGTCCTCGACGTGAAGTTCTTCCAAGGTCTTGGTGAAGTTGGTTAGAAGAGGGATCGGTTCTGTACTATAATCGCCGTCCTCCATCTCATCATCCCAAATCCTAGCGAAACCAATGGAAATTGTCTTCAAAGGCGCCTTTAACGAAGTAAGTTTCTTCATTCCATCTTCATCTAGATAGCGCAAATCGAGATGTCGGAGAAATTGAAAGGTATGTGAGGGAGGGATGATGCTGCAAATAAAATGACCTTTTTGCCAATCTGAGTAAATCCGAAGTCGTTCGAGATATTTACTCTCTGATATGGAGGTCTCCAAGATATCTTCTATCTCAGACGATTGAAAACGATCCGAGTCAATTGACACGTCGAGGTCTTTGATTCGAGTATACTGCGATGGGCTGCGTGACATGAGTGATAAGAACCAAGAGGGATTCAAAGGTTTTCTCGCAGGTTTGTCTTTTCGAACTTCTTTCTCGATGTTTGAAAAATATAAAGAGGTTTCGAGGAAGTAGGAAAATCCGGAATGATACAGAGATTTGCAGGTTATCATGAAATGAAAGAGATCCAGTTGGTCCTGAATGTGGCTCATGGTGACGAGCAGGATGTCAAAGTTGAAGACCATGGCTTGCTCTTGTCCAAAATTAGTGGTGTTACTAGTATATTGATACACATAGCATTGAGCTTCACAACCTTCAATAAAAAAGGAAACATCGACGATCACCTCTCTGCAAGTTGTGGCATGATTGGCACGATGAAACTTTTCTTCGCAGTTCACGAACGTGACACTATGTTGATTTCTAATTCATCAGTTGATATGTGTTGGTATGCAGAAACTTACTCGAGAATGTGTTGTCCTATCCGTGCGACTGGCACCGAAACCTGTTGAAGAGATGATTTTGAACAAGTGCTATTTTGCCGCGATGCGTTGTGATGTCACGTGTTCGTTTCATTTTGAATTTGTAACTGTGAATTTGATCGAACTGAAGAATTCAGAGTAAACTTCTGTAGATTACACTGTAAAAGTATTCCAGAACCGTCGTGTTTAGAATTTGTTCGAGGAAGCCAAGAGGAAGCGCAATAAGGTTATTGTCGCCGAATATGTACGAGTGCAAGCAATGTGAACACTATTATTATGCTTTAGCAGGGTCTTGGCGAAGAGCAACTTATTGCAGCCTCTTCAACGTTGAAACGTTGAAATCTCAACGTTCTCGACCCTCATCGGTATTATCGTTCACAATCTCCTCACATGCCCCTAACACGACGGAAGTCAAGAAATCATGGTCGTTTATTGAAAAGATCGTGTAAAAGTACAAATTATAGAAGCCCAAGACTTGAGGTAGAAAAAGAAGAGGAACCCGACCAATTAATTCTGCATAGAATTGCATGCTTAGGACTGGATTATTATGTGTAGATTAACGTCCCAGACAAGATGTCTACATAGCTCCTTCGCTTCTAGAAATTATGTACCTATAGAAGTCATTTCAGTTGCAAAAATGGCGATAAATGGTAGATAGGGATCGTACCAGGCATGCAGCACACCGGGAATCCAGCCGAGGATCCAGAGAAGGATGTTGATCCAAAAATCTAAATGAGAAATTGAAAGATAAGGTACTCGGGTCGTTGTTGAGACCTATATGGCGTTCATACCTGCTGCTAAGCCACGTTCTGAGATCCCGGAATATTAGCAAGTACACCCAAAGACTCTGCAAAATGTGCTTACTGAAAAATACAGGCAAAGGTGGGATGAAACTGGCGATCTCTGTCAGGAAGGAATGCCGCTTTTGTGGATCTCGAAGGTACTCACATCGCGATGAAATACAACAATACATCAGAGGTGGGTGAGACGCGGTCGACCATGGTGGTATGTGGTTCCCTGGTGGTCGGAGGACGATGGTGAGGGAGAGGAGGGTTGAGTGGTGCGCAGCCAGGGGAAAGTAGCAGCAGGTATTTATCGTGAGCGGCAGCTGAGGTAAAGCAACTCGTTCACAATGCACGTTCAATAATTCCGCTGAGGTGAGCCATTGCGTCATTCCGTTCCGCTCAAAACCTCTCGGCCTCCCCGGCTGGTCTCCGAGGTATTCGGCATTCACCGGGACCAAAACATCGTCTACTTGAGTGTATCATACAACGGCAAGTCACCGTATTCGATGATGAGTACGAGTACTCCGAGAGCAAAGTCTGCTTATGTTTGTACGATCTACCTCATGGAAATGCTCAGTGCTAGTTGTGTTAGAAGAACGAGCATGAATCAATCTCATAGTAGCTTGTACAGAAGAGACTGAATTCTCCGGTTTGTAAATCTATCTTTCACTTCAACATTGATAGAACAAATCTCACTTACTCGTCCATGTCTGGTTTCCTTGTTTTTATAATCCTATGACACTTGTCATATGTCATCCATTAATCGATGCTATAAATTTGGGTGAATGACTGTCTGGAGGTGCAATTCAAATAAAGGGTGAATGCTATGTGACACACAAAAGGAAATATAGTCTCCCTTTCACTGTTTGAGGCTTTGTTCTGTGAGAAGGACATTGACCGTACTAATAGTGCTGGCAGTGGACTGAGTGGAGACTGCGAGAGTGGCGAGTTTCAAATTCTAAATGATACCGAACGCGTTTATTCAAATTCGAAATGGTAGCACTCATATCAGAACCGTCACTGGCAAATGCGTCTTTAGTCACGACAGCATATCTCTATACCTTGAAAAATTCAACGTTCAAGCTGCAGTAAGTTGCAAGCTGGCTGCGCTATCGAGAACCATTAGAAAATTGTTTGGTCAGTTTTATATCAACGAATTGTGGACGACAACCAGTGACGACTGACGGACAACGATTAAAACAGGTGGTTGCATTCCACAACTATCGAACAAGAGGAAGTTGGAGGTCATGCCTCAATCCAAGAGGTAATTTTGAACACGGTCTCATCCTTTTTATGCTTTTAAAGGTCATTTTCCTCTCTTTGATCTAGTACAATCACCACCCACCCCGAACAAGATGACAGCATGATTCTCAACTATGACATCCTGCTAGTCATAATGAGCCATATACATGACCAGCTGGCTCTGTTTCACTACATGATAACCTGCAAAACTCTGTATCATGCCGGATTCCTTTACTTCCTCGAACTTCCCCTATACTTCTCAAACACCAAGGATGTTCGAAGCGACAGACCTGATCGAAAACCATTGAATCCCTCTTGGTTTCTATCATTCATGGCACGAAATCCATCGCAGTATCTTCGAATCAAAGACCTTGATGTGGCGATGGCATTCGGTCACAATGACACCGGCGCGATAGAAGATATTCTGAAAACATCCATATCGGAAAGTAAACAAATCGAGAGGCTTCGTATCTACATAGAGTGGAGAAAGGGTCCAGATATTCGATTTTTCATTCCTGAATCATATTCCTTCCAATGTCTCCAACATCTCGATATTCGCTATCTTGGAGAGGAAGCAATGAAGAAAGTGGCAACGATGGATGCGCCGTTGAAGACGATTTCCATTGGCTTCGCTAGAGCTTGGGATGAGGATGGAGAAGACAGCGATTACAGTACGGAACCTATTCCTCTTCTGAAAAACTTCGCCGAGACTCTTGAAGAGCTTCACGTCGAAGATGGTCAATGGATAACCTTGGACGAATATTACCCTATCATCTATTCCCGACTTCATACCCTGAAACTCTCGGCAGCGGACTATATTGAAGGCATCCCTTTACTCGGACAGATGAACTACTCATTTCCTAATCTCACTACGCTTCACATCGAATCTATGTCCCCGCCTCAGGAGGAGATGGACTTTTCTCGGAGCTGCAATTTGTTATTCCTACGGCGACACAGAGAAAGAGGATTCCAGGAATGGCCACACTTGAAGTACCTCGAGACGGAAGCTGCGACATTATACTGTCTAGCGCTATCGTGCAACATCGAACAAGTCAAGGTTACGCGTTGTTCCTCTCGACACATGATCGAGTGCGAACAAGCTTTGGCTAGCATCCGACCCCAAACTCTGGATATAACTTTCAATAATCCGCACGAGATTTTCGCACAAAACTTGGACAGAAACCCGAGCTTGATATTTGCATATGTTGGCCTCAACCAGCTCACCGTGACTCTGAATTCTACCAGGATCACAGAGACGGTTCATGCGGTGAAGCAATGTCTAGTAAGTTCTTCCTCTATTGAATCCAAAACACCTATTTGATCTAATCCCGTATTATTCTATTTCGATAGGAGGGAGTGATCAGAGCACTGTCTGAAAGTAAAGCGGTGAAGAAGTTCAGCCTAACGGTGAAATGGGGAGAATTGGGGATTCCGGCGCTCCGAAATCATTCGTTCAATATCAGTGACGATGAGGACTCAAACAAAGATTACCACCCACAACCGAACCCAACATTGGTGTACGGTGTTTGCCCGGATCACATCTCAGAGTATTTTAACTCGTTGGATCATGCCGATCTTGCGAAAAGATTCGTCGACTTTTCACCTTCTCTTGAAAGCATCGAGTTGAACTTCGTGCGTACCTCTCCCGAAGCTCATGTTTCCCGGAAATGGAATGTTGTCAGAGAAGATCCTCGGATGGATTATACTTTGGAAGCGATGTGAAGGAATAAGCAGCGGGAGTGCTGCATTGATCTATTTCTCTTTTCTTTGGAATTCTTGATAATTATCTTGCTTGCCACTAGTCATTTACTGCACAAGTACTATACCCAGCTGGATTTGTAATCTAAAATATGGGCATTTTTTTCGTAGGTATGGTTTCAATGAAATGTAAAATATAGAATTATATTCTCGCACACCCATCATACCAGAAGAATGTAGAGTAACTGCACTACACCGACACGACAGTCATAGTACGAAGCAGATTGTTCCATAAATATCTCGATTTCGACCCTCTATGAATCCCTGTCCCTGCACGCTACCATAAAATCTGGAAGTCTAAATGTGCATGCGTAGAGGACGAAGAGACATTGAAAGTATTCTGAACCCCTTCAGTGTATTGCCTTGACTGCTGACCTTCAGCTACTACTGGCGGATAGTAGCATGACACAGTAGATTCCGAGGGAGCCACGGACACGTTCAACAGCCCAATAATTGGTACTTCAAATTGTTGCGGACCAAAACCAGGTCCATTTGTAGTCGCAGTGTTTCCCTGTACTATATCATGATTGAACGCCTGTGTTCCGAATCTGGTAACGAGGTGTTCAATAGAACTCTGTGCCACTCCGTTTGTCGGAGAGGTTGAGTTGTTCTGGATGTTGGCTAGTTCAGCTTCAAGATACCCAAGTAATGACATGATCTTTCTTTTTTCGAGACGCCATGCTGCTTGTATATGGTGCAATTGATTGTTTCTACGATCCACTGATTCTTGTAGTTTCTTTCGATCCAGATCAGCCATCTGAAAACAGCGAGAGTAGTAGTCACATTTTGTGGAAAGATGCTCGATTTGACGTCTTTGTTCGTCCACGATTTGTTGGTAAGTAGCCAGCTGCTGTTCCAAATCCTCGATTTTGGATTGAGATGGATTCTCAAATTCTGGAAGGAAGACGGGTCGGAGATGGGGTGCCCAATACTCAGAGATCCTCTTGATAGTGGCTACGGACTTATTATCAGTGTGTTGGGACGACAGAAAGGTTGGTACCACATCTTACTGGCAGAAGAGAAAAGCGTTTTGCAACTCGGACAGGGGATCCTAGATGGATCCGGTTGAGTTTTGATGTAATCTGTGAGACAACTCTGGCACATAACGTGGCCTGGTATAATCATTGAGTCAGGTAGATAGAAACAAACAATAAATCACGGAACTGACCACATGGAGGACATATAGGTGAAATTAAGGTGTCAAAGCAAATTGGACATTCAAAA
Organism: Abortiporus biennis; assembly: GCA_022606235.1. NCBI lineage: Eukaryota > Fungi > Basidiomycota > Agaricomycetes > Polyporales > Podoscyphaceae > Abortiporus > Abortiporus biennis. The sequence continues at coordinate 848,710 of JABYQP010000004.1, read as the reverse complement.
TACATCTGGAGGATCGAGGTGAGTTCAAAAGTTAGAGTCATTAGGCTGCCTTTGCGACGATTTTATAGTCAGTCCAGTAGTAAGTGGCAGAAAAGGAACAATTATTGGCCACAACTTCATAACAAAGTATATATGAATCCAGGCATATATGTATGAATGGCTTTCGCTGGATAAAAGGGTTTTTTTGTCGGCCTGTAGGAGGAGGAACTTGAAGCTTGAAGCTTGAAGAGTCAAAGCGACGATTAAGTTCGAGCTGAAGGATTCAGGTCAGGTGATCGAGTTGACTGCGAAATAAGGATTAGGCGCTTCGCCCACTACAATATGATCATTGCATCTATCGTCATTGACTATTCGACAAACTAGCTTGACGAGATGGCCTCAAATCATACCCACAACTTCATACAGGCAAAGGTGTTTTGTTGAAGTATTGTGTCGCTCTGCTGATATTTAAGAAGTCTAGGTCATTGACAATGCCACTGTAATCTATTACAGTATTGAGAATCCCGCGCGGATCCAAACTAGCCTCCTGATTCGCTTCCTCGGAATCAGGTCCCTTTCATTGAGTTAGTATTTTTACCCCTGCATATATACAGGTAACCTGCGTAGTCTTAGATGTCACCCGCAATGCCTTTCCTACCTCAAGAACTCATCGACGAGATCATCGACAATATTGCTCAGGAGCACTCAAGAACTTTGCGTGCATGCAGTCTTGTTGCTCGAAGTTGGCTTCCACGGGCCAGTTATCACATTCACAAGAATATCGTTGTAGGCACTTCAAAGGTATCATACTTTGCTCCTCGATATCGAGATCCCAACCTCAGATTTTACCTCGAATATCCACACCTCGTTGGACATGCCCGTAGCCTTCATGTCATCCATACCACAGACCAACTAGGCTTCTTGCCCTTTTGTTTTCCAAGATTGGAAAAGTTGTCTTTCACCCTCATAACATGGAACCGAATCACACCTGCTGCTCGAACGTTCGTCCTCTCGCACGTCAGCAGTGTAACAGCCCTCCACTTGTTCAATGTCGGTTTTACCTCGTTCAAAGACTTTGCTATCCTTATATCTTCCTTCCCCCGCCTATCTGAACTCATAATCGATTATATGGACATTCTTCAAGCTCATTCACCAGCGGACGATGATCAACTTCCTCAAATTACCCTTCGATTGGATGAATTAGATATTTCCGAATCTGCCATGCATAATACGCAGATATCACGTTTCTTCAATATTCAGAAAGTAAGACCTCAAATCCGTCGACTTAGAGTCAAGAGGTCGCGCTTCGATGATTTATGCAGTCTCCGCGAATGGTGTCAGATTGCTGGTGCATCTCTTCACTATCTTGAGTTTGATTCAGGGTTGGAATCAGGCGGCCAAATTTACAATGATCGTGAGTTCTAATCTCAACCATCGTCTTATATTTCAGTAGCTCAACAGATTATCTGCTTCTACAGAATTGTACTGTCTCCAATATTCAACACAACTTCGCACTTTGGATATCAAAGCGTTCTCTCTACGGGAATGTTCAATGCTCTGGATTCCGGTATTCCTCTCACATATCAAGTCAACTCACCTGAACCGAATCACTATTCATGTGGATTTCGCACAACTTGATTGCCTGACTACGCAAGTCCTTGGTAATATCGACATTACCCTCAATCGTGACAACAAATGTACCTCAAGTGGACCACTTCAACCCTGGGCTCGTAGCTTGAAGACTATCGAATTTGTGTTGCAATATGACGTATCACAGTATAAAGATTTCTCTAGGATTTCTGATTGGATCGAGGTCAGGATGCCGAAAGCTGTTACAAAGGGACGGTTGAAGAGTTATTCGTTGTCACAGTATCGAGCTTCGTACAAAGATACTCTGCGTTGAGCATTTCATATGATTCCCAACGATCATCGGTAGCGATGAGCTGTATCTGAATAGCGGCGCCCTTATATTGTTGCTGTATAATTTACTACGGTTGATCTAGTACTGTACGAGTAGTGCGATCGGGTGTTCAATAAAAATTTTGCAACGTACTACTCCAGGTTTTACCTTCCAACGATTAACTTCGTGAACGGTGAGTCGCGTCCGTCGTGTCGAACATTGAAGATATTGCAGGACTACAATGGGTGGATATCGTCGTAATGCTCCGCTATGACCGCAAAGATTTGAAGATTTGAATGTTCCTCTAACTTGAAGTGATACGACTCCAAGCGACGAGTCCGATTTTCACGAATGCTGAAAGAACAGCTGTGAAAAATACCAACATTCCGAGGCTCAACAGTATCGCCAAACAACATTCTCAGTTCGCCACATGACAAGCCATCTTCTCGTGTCTACCAACCCTCGCCAATTGTCTATGAATCAAAGTCCAATAGCAGTAAATTTCCCAGAACAGGCTGAAATTCCATAGCATACGATGTGATGCAAATTTCAAGTTAAGTAAATGGTTGTAATGTAGATTGTTCCTTGAGAATAAACGAACCTTACTTCCCGCCGGAGATCTAGTTAAAACTCCCCTGGGGTTGAATACTCGCCATAATGAACGAATCGGGAGGGAGAAAATATGACTTAAGAGGTTTAGTCTATAAACGAAAATCAAAAATCTCATCAAAAAAGAAGGAAAAATAATGATGACATACTCTCATACCCTCTTAAGCGTAATACATAGCTTTGAGAATGCTACTGTCAATGGTTAACCGAAAAAATTGAAAACTTGAAAAGATATGGGGATTTCAACCTTCAAGGTTCATTTGATCATGGCGACATGGACATGAAAGATGTCCAAGGCGTTGGATACGATCTTGAGATGGATTGCAATAGCCAACTGCTGGGTGAACCAAAGAAAATTCGAGAAAAATCAGACTTTTCGGAAATGATTCATTCAAATTGATAACGAGGGTGTTTATGCCATACACAATATGTCTATGATACAATCGCATCGCAAGCTAGAAGGCGAAGAAAATAAACAAGATTCAGAATCAAATGATATTGTCCAGAAGATAGATGAATACTAATGGACTTAACAAATGAATCAGTTGAGCGGAAGAGAGCAAGTATTTGGACAGTGATTGTTGGAATGTTTAGGCCATGCGTTGAGAAAGTGAGGATGAGGACCGGTCCGATTTGAAACGATTTGATCATGAATATGAGTGGATGGGAATCCTTTCCTTTGTTGCCAAAAGCTTGACGGTGGGCCATACCGAAGAACCTCTGTCATGTATGTGATGAGATTAAAGCTCCACGAGGGAGAAAGCGTACTAGAAGTATACCACAGAGCGGCGGTAAAGTGAGTGGTAATGATATAATCTAGAACAAAACATTCATACACTCGACAGGAGTCAATGAAGTAGTAGTGGAGCCAAGGTTCCGAGATAAGATAGCTTTCAACTTGAAGCGACTTGCGGATCCTTTGGAACTTAAAAGTTTAGTACATCGATGACGGTTGCTTTCAGGATGTCTTGCATGTTTGCGGCGTTAAAGGTCGAACTTGGGCGTGAACATTTTACACAGTCTGAGACAATAAGCTGTGACTTTTCTTCTCTGGTTGTGGAGCTCGCCGAAGTATACGACGTCGCGAACTTCTAAGACGTCGGTGTTAGAGACGATCGTGAGCAGGAGGAAGTAACGTACATACATCGATCATCGGATAAAGAACATACAACCAGTCGTCGGTTTGACTCAAAAATCAATCCAACGGAAATATGCTAATGTTTGGATAGAATGGGATGCACGCTTTTCTGCAAGATTGAGGGTCCAGAGAAGGATTAGCGATTTAGAACTTAACGTAAAAATCAAAAAAAGACCCAAATTCTGCATACTGGCGATCGTGAAAGTTGAATGACAGTATCACGAAGGTATTGACAAGGTTCGTTCATCAAACACAGCTACCGTGGGCTTCCTTGTGTTGAAAGGAAGCTCCAAATCCGGAAGGCGGTCTTCAAGAAGTTCACAAAAAGTCCAGTCTGGTATTCTTTGGTGCCCGAGTAAGGAATTGGTTCTTCGAGAGCGAAATAGTGGTAACGTCCTCAGAATGCTTGGCGACACTGCGGGGAAATACGAATAAGGATCGAAAAGCACTGACTAGTTGAAAAAAACACCGTTGAAGTCGTTTTGCTCGACGTCGGGTTCACAGAGTTTCCTGGAAAACCGACGCAGCCAGGGTGCTGAGTAGTACCCATTCCGAAGGTACAGGAGGTCTCTGCAAGGGAAAAAATAACCGAATATCAGAATCCACAACGGAGCGCATTCTTGTGAGATATAGAAGAAATGTGGGTGGCTCACGATGATGATGCTGCCATGCTGCGGTACTGGAATTGACTGATAATAGTAACCGATTTTCAAAGTCGGAGGAGTAGGCCTATATTACTTCGTGGCTGGTAGGAAAATTTCACGTTGTGGAGATTCGAAGAACGGAATGAAAGGAGGACAAGAAATCGAAACGTGTAAAAAGGTCATGAGGTAAGCAATTCCAAGAGATTATGGAGATAGTGTTGCGATGATTTATGCTGCGCCTTTCCCATGATGGCCACCGTTACAGTGAGCGATGAATTACCATTACTATGTCTTCCTTCGAAAGCCAGTATGTTGAGATAGAAACCGCATTTAATGGGGGCGACATAGGGCTTCCTGAGATATGAGCTATAGAATATGTGGGGATGGAAGAAAACATTGTATCAATGTTTTACACACCCCATGGAGGCGATAGTGAGTGCATTGTCTCCAATGGCACGACCGAGAACGTAACCAGAATCGCAAAGGATAGAAGTCAAGAATACTAACATGATGATCTAGGAAGACTGTGAGTACGATAAATCGAAGGGAGAGGAATATGCAAAAGAAACTTGTTTACCAAATTCCGATTGAGGAAAGTCAGGCTGATGGTTAGTGATTTTGAACTTTGAACGATTGAGAGCAAGACTGACATTCGACTCCTTTTCTCTTCCGAACAAAGTCACAGTGGTCGCAAGCGGTATGTGGTCATCCCATCTCGGTGTGAACGAGGGTTTGGAAAGCCAGAGACCACGTCCTGTGGTCAGTTCTGAGACCTGTCGAGTGATGCAGCTATCCCGACCAATCATGGCTTTGAACACAAGCTCCTTCAATTAAAGTATACCACCGCAACTCACCTGAATGCCTCTTCGCAAAGTACGTAGTAAAAACACAGCTCGGGCCAACACTACTCCACAATCAGACTCCCTTTTTGCTAAAATGAATACTAGAGAACATTGCGAGTATTGACGGATCCATGAAAATTATGCATGACAACCCGAGATCAGATCATCCCTTGAATCAAAGTCTAAGAGTATCGTCTCAATAGACATGGGAGGTTGCTTTTCCTGAATCCTCGTATCGTAAGTAGGCTTTGATCGACGTTCGACGCTGAATCAATCAGTAGACATTTACTACCCGAGATAGACATTCAGCATTAAATGTTGAGTATTGAGTACTCAGGGTGATAGCCCGAAACTCCCTGAGTATCCCGAACGGAATGATCTTCTTGATTTCCTCCAGTATAAGTAACCCGTTTCGAACCTGAACGGGAGCCTAGCAAAGGTTTCATCATCTTGAAGGGAAAAAAACACAGACCAAAAGCATTTCTGGAAGCATACCTTGTGTCATTCGAGGTAGATATTCACCTCTGAATAGATCCTGAGGATCCTGTAACATATCGTCCATGTGGCTGCAAAAAATAGTCTCATTACCTCCAGGCCATACATGAGACATGGATAGAGATGACGACTCACTTCATACCAATGATATATTACTGTATCAAAACAGTTTCGATCCTTGCCGTTGAGAATGATCTAAAAAGTACAGTAAAAAAGATCAGATCAAACGAGTGCACATCATTGCCAGGATTCCGATGATGAGCGACCCGTTATTCTTGACTCGGAATGATGATGGTGAACATACTGTACTCACCTTTCGTGTTAGTTATGCCGGCGGAATCAGTTTGAGATACATAGGATTCATGAATTCTATATGGTGGAGTAAGGGGTAAGAAGAAACTTCAAAAAAGCAAAGACTTACCGCGGATGCCGACGGACCACCAAGATAACAATAACCTGACCTGTCTGAAGATGAATTGATCTCGACGAATGAAAGTTCCAATGATCCATTGAACCAGAATGATCGCTTGCAATTGTATTCGAGTACGAGTACTCACAAGTGACATGAATACATCCCGAGCCTCGAGGCGTCTGAGCCTTTGTTTTGAGACATGCCTTCAACAAGAATCAATCAAAGATGATCTCCTTAACATGGAGAACGCGAATCCTGCAAAAAAATACAGTCAACATCGATGTCAAGTTCACTTAATTTCGGGATTGAATTCGAAAAAGAACGGAATAGAAGTAGCTCGGAATGAACGATCCAGCCAACCAACTCATCGTCTTTGATTCAATTACGAATTGAGACAAAGGCCGTTGTCGGAGGACGGAAAGAAACCAATAACTCGAAATTGAACCCTGCATGCGTGCAAGGTAGAATACGTACAAGTGCGTATGAGTGCCCTCTAGATAACCCGAGATTGTCTACAATGACCGAAGCCTGAGGGAGAAGCAATTCCGAACCATGCACCCTGCACAGCCTACACAACGCATACGATAGTAATAATAAAAAAAAGGTCATCGTAAAAGTAAGCCCCGAAAATTCGAAATTGTCAAAATTCTCATACATACCTCATTGTGTTTGCCGTTCCCGTTTTTCCGTTTCTCCGTTGGTCAGAATACATAAACTTTACCAACCCAGCTGTAAATTCACCCCGATAGATTTTGTGTGATATGTAAGTTTAAACAACTGTATAGCTTTGCTTTGCTTTGACTTGATCGTTTGATACGTGTAACATGTGCGCAGCTGTCTGAGATGAGCGTGAAAGTCAACTGGGTGCTGTACCTGTCAGCGTCTTGCGAGTGCAACAGTACTCAAACTGTCAGATGAGTCCTCATGTGCATAATCTAAGACTGCATCATCAATATGTGTGTATCAACGTTAGTTAACATTCAAGGCCGAAGGAGAAAGTTTGAAGTAAAGTTACTTGAAGTGCGGAATCGACGGTCATCACCATTGTTTCGAATTTTGTTTCCCACCTGAACCATCAACTCTTTAACGTTAAAATCTTCATTTGAGAAATTTGCAACCCGCGGCTTAATTAACGGGGGAGGAAAATTTTTCAGATAGATGAAGAACGAACGGGAGCAACAAAGTCAAGACTTACAGGGTAAAACGGAGATAGAGAGGAACACGCGTTACACTGAACAAATCTGCGAATGAGCGTAACATAGGAGTGAGTATGTGAAGTTTATACTGTATTCGAGTCTCCGGGAATGCGCTTTTAGGTTCTGAATTTCTGAGTTGAGCGCAGTAAATGGGTGATGATAATGATGATTCTGTTGATGGCCTCATAATACTTTCACTTTCCAGCGGTCTTCCTTGCAAAATGTCCGATATCATGGATGATGATATATGATGTATCATGATGAATCTGGGGTGGACGAGCTGGAAGACTCGGTTTTCTATTTCTATTCCATACATCTGTTCCCTTCTGGTTCCATGGTTCTTGAGCGGGGACAAGTTGCCAATGTGTGTATGTTCATGTTTTCAATGGCGATTGAGCGAACGCCAGCGAGTCACACTCGTTAGTTACTTTTCGATTCTGCAATGAGTACTGTACTTACAGGACGAGCGAATGAATATGCTGTCAGGAAGGGTCCGAGCGGTGGGCGTAAAAAGAGGTGTAGAACCATGATAGAAGACTGAAATATGAATAACATGAGCTGGAGTATCATGGCATAACGTCACCTCCCCACTTGCTGGCTGCGTGGCTAGATGGCTGGCTCTCTTCATCTTCTTCACTTCTCCGGTTCTTGAAACTTCTTCTTCCGATTGATTATCCACGGTGACGACAAATAGCCATTCTGAGAACCCGAAGGGGGCTCGAGGTTCTATAGCATAGTACATAATTAACCATCGTAAGAATCTAAAAGCGCAAGGCGCAAAGGACAAGGATCAGTAAGCAAACCAGAAAGGCGCGCCACGTTAAATGCATTCTTACAACAGGCCTGGAAGGAGAACCACACGTTCAGAGCGAACATATGACATCGTATAGACGCCAATGGAGAACAAATTTGGGCTTGGAAGTTGGGAGCATTGAGCACTGCCCGTTTGCGGCTGTTTGTTGAGAGGGAGACGGAATGATATGATTGATGTTATTCACCAGCACCCCCACATTTCAACGCTCTAACATGGGTTGCGGGTTATTGAAAGTTTTGCATTCTATCATTGGATTGGATAAACGGAGGAAGGAATGGGAAAGGGGTTCAAGAGGGAAGTCCATGGATCAAGCAGCTATGTGGCGAAGAGCGCATGGACTCACCTAGCATGTTCTTCAGAGTGTTGAGCGTTTAGTGAGGTTGATGATGGGCGACATATCACGGTCATAGATCTGTTTACCATCGTCCGACTGAAAGAACGGGGAACTGTTCGAGGATTCGAAGAAGTGTAATGATTTCTCTTCTGCATTTGGGAATTTTGCTAAGTATGTTCCAAAGCTTCTTGAACGAGTAACGAATACATACCATTACAACAATTAGCGCCAATGGCTAGGATTACTCTTGATTTTTACTTCATACCCGCGAACAGGGAGCGCCATTAAACCTATGGACTGGAAAGATGTAAAGGAATACGAATAAGCATGGAAGAGTACTGATGAATTTCAAATCTGGCATCTGGGAAAAAGAACGAAACCATGATTGAATGAATAACTTCGAAATTTCTCATTATTGAGAACACGTTGACTGCGGCAAGTTAAAAGTATTTATATTGAACGTCGGTCCTTCGTTCGTTTCGGGACGGGTTTAGGAATATATTCGGGTGACAATCCCGTCTTGACCTCTTGGAAAGTGGAGTTCGTGTAAAGCAGCCATTGAGAACGGCGACAGGTATTACCGATACTCTGGTGGAAGAGTACAGCAAGACCGAAAAGGAGCTGACAGTCCCATGTTTCGAGGAATCGGGAAGGACGTACAAAATCCGTCTTCGTCTTCCAGGTCAAGATGTACCGAGGATTGAAGATTACAGGATACCGTAAACATAAAAATGGTGCGTAACCTCGTGCTCTTGCAAGGAATGGAGTGAGTTACTGATCGATAGCTGGACCAGGATACATACAGACAGACTCGGAAGTGCCCGTCCTACATTGATGGTCCTGGATTCGTGAACGTAGACAGTTTGACTGACAGCAAAGATGGACAAGAGAAAAGAGGAGGTATTATCCAAAGATAGACAGATTGATAGACATTCGCCATGAAGTGATCATAGTCCAGGTCTGGCTTGACCAGGAACATAGTGAAGAAAGGTACTCTTCACTGCGTCCAGCTTGTAGAACAGTTGAAGAGGAGCGTGGAATGATTCATGTGTCCCGGAACTGTAGTTGAAGACGTAGAGTTTCTCCGAGATACTGACTGACAGTGAGACGCATACAAGAGTTTATCGGCCTGAATAGACAACGAGTGGCAGATCGCAGAGCATACTAGATCAGTTTCCCAAGAGCGTAGAGTACAGCATATCCCCAAGCTGAGCATTTGGTAGAGCGCGTCTTGATCCTCGTGTTCAAGGCTATTGCATGATTATCACCGAGAGACCATAAGAGGGTTAAACCACTCGCTGATTGCATCATAGGGCGGATATACGCGCAGCAGTAATTGTAAGCTTTGTTGGTATCTATAGAGATCGAGGGGATCACAGTTCTATATGTTCTTAATCCTTCCGAGGCCGAAGGGCTGGAAGATGTCCCAGTGCGAGTATGGTCAAGAGGATTGTTCTCTGGGTGACATTGCGGAACAGGATGCTTCCAACATTTGCCGTGTTCTGCGTTCGAATAGAGGGCGACGGCTTGCTTGGCTGTAAGTCTACCAAGCTTTGCTAGGACGCAGATAACGGAGCTGAAGCGAAAGCGAAAAAAGAGCTAAAGCGTGAACGGGGAATAGGAAGAACCAAGTTCCATTTTGAAAAGGTTTGGTCGGATGTTTGGCAGGAAGATAGATTCCTCAAAGGAAGACATGTGGCCAGGGCAGCTACCATTGAAGGGTATGAGAAATGGAGTTGAGTAGGAGCGGCAAAAGATTTGGGTTTGATCTTTCTGCAGAGAGAGATGATTGGCCATTCTATCTGAGGGCAGGTATGCTGTCCAATCCAGCGTTACTCGCTACAGGAGGACTGACATTCGGCAGCGAGGTCAGTTGACTGGTGTAGAACACATTTGCAAAGCACTAGGTTGAGCTGCAAGACGGATGGGGCCAAGTTTGGCTGTGGCGATCGAGCTGTTGCTGCAGCGTTCAAGGTTGAAGGTCAGTGGCAAAGATGGTGGGGCAGTCGGAGGTTGGTAAGGCGGGTATCCATGATTTTAGCACGCAAAGATGAGGAGGAAACTTGAAGTCGAGGGGAGTTGGGTAGAGGGGAATGGAAAGGAGACTGCGAGGACTCTGAAGACGATGAAAGCAGCTAGCACAACATGCGCGAATTGAAAGCAACATTTAGGAGACAATTCATGCTCGTCCTGTGCTCGGCATCCTCCCTGTATTTGGATGCCGGAGGGCGTCACGTGGAGGTAGAGGGGGTGGCGGGTGAACGATTAAAATGGGAGGGTGTTGCTTAGCTAAGCGACCAAGAGACCGGGACGGGTGTCAGATCTGAGAGCGAGATCGCCACCGTTGATTCCTAAATGGACCATGGGATAGGCGCTCTCAGGTGAGATTCTTGAACTTCTGGATTTTCCAGGGGACAGTGTTTCAATGTATTGATCGCTTTGATCCATTCCCTTCAAATACCCTCCCCGCACATCCAAAAGTCACGCCCTCCTCGAGCCCCCCCTCCCGCCTTCACCACCCTCCGCCGTTTGCTCATCACTCGCGACATTCCCAACCAACCTCCGCCCAGCGAACCCATCCCATCAACTCTAACCTTATACTTTAAACGCCACGAGCTCAATTTGCGACGGTCGGTACCACCCACCAGGAACAATCTGCATTAACCTCATAATACTTATCCCTTCCGCTTAGATCATGCACGCAAGACATTTCAGTCGGTACTCTGTCGTCTCTAGAGAACTCGACGAGAAGCTGGAACTTCTCCAACAACTCTGTCTTGAGGACGAGGACGTTACAAAATGGCTTCATGAAGAATTTGAGTGGGCCGAAATGGAGGCAAGCGAATCAAACCTCTATGACTTTGGTTAGTTTATTTTCTTTTTTCCGCGCCTTTACGACATTCATCCTAACCCCAAATTATGTTCGCCATCTCAGAGGAATCTGATGCCGACGCGTGTGAGGTCACTTTCCATGATCCCTCGCTGTACCAACCTCCAAACAGTCCGAGCACCCAAAGCACATTCTCTTTCTCCCAACCCTCCGATTATTGCAATCGCGACAAGGTGAGCGGGCTTCACTTTACACGTCGTGTTTTCTCCCTTTCCTCGCTTCCTGTGCTATTAAACATAGCCGCGAACCATTCTGATAGCAAAGCGAGAATGTTCGCAACCGATCTCGAGGTTTTCTCGCCTATCACTTGTAGGCCTGGTTCTTCCACACACGGTTTGTTCGCGCTCGCTTAACATCGGCGCCCGATACCCTATATAGTAGTCCCAGTTAATGGGATCAATAGCGGAATTACAGTAAACGGGGATGCAAGGATTTATATAAATCAATTTCTGGCTGGAGCCGTCATATTTGACGACCACCTCTGCCGCGACGATATTTTTCTGCGACTCTGCTCTGCTGAACACATTCGCTAACGACTTTGCTGTCACCAGCCATTGCCCATAACACCTCCTTCATCACCACTTGACGAAGAGGCTCCGCCATCAACACCTCGATTAAGTCGCTCACCGACCTCTACTGCACCTTCATCTCCTCGAACACCCATCCATTGGACACCACCGTCTTCGCCACGCCTCGACCGTTCTTCTTCAAACGCATCTCGTCGACTCATTCGCTCACGCTCGCCTTCTCTAGGTGCACTCTCAACGCGCTCCACTTACACCCACTCGACACTCCCATCCATTTCTTCAACACTGTCATTACTTGAAGAACGCGAAAGCGAATTTGAAAAGCGTTCTGCAGTATACGTCATGGAAGCACAACCTACACTTCAAGAAGCACCCATTTTAACTCGCCCTCCAGTGAGAAAGAGTAGTCGGGAAATGCTTAAGACGCTGCCTTCATCACCTGCGGCCACGGTTTCACCCATAATGCAGAGAAAGACGCGTCCACCGGCTTTAGCTGCACTCTCTACTTCAGCGTCATCCCCTCAGCTTCGCGAACTGGCCAATTTGGCCTCCATCCCCGCTTCTCCCATTTGTCCCAGTATTTCATCCCCTTCAACGATTGTTCCATCGTTGGATTCACAGTACTCCCACCCTGTACCTCTACGAAAGTCGCGCACTATGCCTTTCGCTTCAATTCCATCAGATGTATCTCCTTTGGATTCTCCAATGGAGATGCCTAGTGCCGGTCTTGCTTCGCGTTGGTCTCTGGATACAACTGCAGCAGACGATGATGAAGCCCCGATGTCTCCCAGCACGAAAACGCGTCGAAGAGATCGCCTGATCAGCTTCATTTCGCGTAATCGTGCAGGCTCGGTCGGGAAACAATCAGCTCCACCTTCTGAGAGCGACGCTTCGGAAAGGCGAAGTGTTGAGCCTGATTCAAATCCTCCATCGAGAAGAAGTTCAAAGCTCAATATCTTGTCTTCTCCGTCCGCTGTTTCTTTACATCAAACCTCTTTGCCGCGTCCGGACGGCGTATACCCCCCACTCCCCATCTCTCAATCGTCTTCGAACTCATCCGCATCAACTGCGGGATCACTTACAACACTTTCGACTCCCGTTGATACCGAGGCTGAAGGGGATTACGAGATTCAGCAAAGCTCGATGTGGGATCCGTCGCCTTATTTGGACGAATACGATGACGAGAACCCTCCCGAACCTACTCTCCCCCTTCCCTCCCCAGGAACACCTTCGGCGTCATTCATCAATCCTCAACGTCCAAGTAGTGGAATTCCCTTCCTTTCAGCGCTCACATTACGTCGGAAAGCTCGTAGACGTAAGGTCCTTGTTATCAGCGGAGACGCATTGAAACTGTCAAGAGTGTCAACACCTAGCATGGACATGAACGATGATACCAGGGGAAGATCCGAGTTTGAGACTGGTGAGGGCGAGCAGAGGGGGAGGTACAACGCCATCATTAAGTGGTGTGAGGGTCATGGTCCTATCAGAAAGATTGAGCGGAAGAATGACAACAGTATCGATGTGCATTGGAAGGATTGGGAGACTGCAGATAGGGTGAGCTTTTTCCTGTTCTGACATCTGCCGCAGAACATTTCGTTGATCAATACGGGCTGTTTAGGTTTGTCGCATTCAGAAGCAGGTTTTCATTAAGGAAGCAGGTACGGTGAGCATTGCGTGGCACTATTTGAAGTGAGCGCGATCGCGCCGTATGCTGTAATCATCCGACGATAACACCGACAGCCTAACCCATCATCCTGCGAAACGAAACGACGACCCGCACTATCCTCTCCTTCGAACTCTCCTTACTGTATCACTCAACCTCGCACGCTCTTTCATGATCATGAACCGATGACGCTCTTTACCATTTCTGTTTTCCCTCTTGGCTACCCTACTCGCCGAACAATGTCACTCAATGGCCACCCGAACAACTCGTAATTCTCATCTCGGCGACGATACTCGCGCCCTTTCCCACTTGACGCCACTCGTTTTTCTTTTTCTATTCTTTTCTCTTCCAACCGTGCTACCTTGTCATCTTCGTCGTTTCCGGTATCCTCTTTTTCCATGTTCTCTCTATCTGTGTTCTTGCATCGAGGTTATTCGCTCTCGAACATTTCCCTATCCTCTCTTCCTCGCCACTGTCTATCTCTCGTCCTCGGATTGACTTCTTTATGTGTTCTCGCTTTCGTGTCCCCTCGTCAATGTTTGCATTCTTGCATAACCTCAATCAATACCTTCTGATATCTTTCACACTCTACCCGACCATCTCTCTCTCTCTCATATCCGACATCGCCATCCATCTATCCTTACGTCTTCCCCCCTCGTTCTTCTGGTCCTCGCTGGTCAGGACTCGCGAAGGAGGGTAGAGACGTGTTTTGTTTCTCTTTCGGTCTTTGGTTCCTTCCTTCTCAAAAGTTCCATATGGTTTTCCCAAAACAATTTGTTCTCGTTTGTAGAAAAAGCAGTTCCTTGATTTGCATCCATTTCCTCTCTCATAACAACTTTTATTCATTCATACTCCCTCATCTTCAATCCTCTCCTCCCTATCAAAAGTTATTTGTAACATATCATTGTTTTTATACTTGTATGTAATCTCTATAGAAGAATGTTCGAACCCTTTGTCTTTGACAATGATAGGTTTGTTCAATGCTAGACTCTAACCCTTTGATCTTTGGATCATGAAGCTTGACTCAAGTTTGTGCTCGTGTGTCGCTGCGTATACATGCTCACTTATCGTCTGAGTGTTGACGCATTGAAAGGGTTAACCAAAGTTTGAAAGTTTGAAAGTATAAAACTTTCTTCCTGAACAGAAGAAACGATTCTCCGAATCGATGCCATATACATATACTTACTACCAATTACTCAGTACTCGATTATCAATATGTATTAGGATTAGGATTATAGTTGAACATACGGTGATTGGTTTACCAGTCTACTAGTCACGATATACAAATTGACTTTATTACTACCCCAGGTTCAAGTTCTCCACATACATACATCGAGCCTTTTTTTTTTCTTCAAGTTCGGGGAGAGAGAAAGAGTCTAGATTATGGTGCCCCGGATGTACAGTAGGGTATTTGTAGAGTACCCCAAACTTCGACGATGAACTGTTTCTCCCTTCAGCCTCGAGTACTGACGACGAACGAACGAAAATGACTCATTCGGCAATTTCCCTTTTTTTCAGTGTTTTTCACGTTCAACGTTGTTTGTTTAACTCAACCCTCCGTCATTGCATCATGTCCGTCTGTTCCCCGTATATACTACGTATGTACCCTTAAAAATGGAGGATTCGGTGAGGTTTTTTTTTTTCGTTTGGTTTGGTTTGATTTTTTTTTCGTCCGAGTCCGTGGTTTCCGAAATTTCTGTGGCATGCGCTGAAGAGGAGGAAAAGGTGAGTGGAAGTATGGACGGGATATTGATTCCTTTGCATCTTCTCGATTTCATGTGTTTCTTTTTCTTTGTTACGGTTCTTAAATCTTTGAGAATCAAAAATCGTCATCGAGGACAGACCTCGGAAAATTCATGTCTGTATTCCGAATTGTATACTGTACTTGCATATGGGTTTTTTTTCTAGAGGGTAAAATTATTTTACCATGTGACTAAATATGATCCTCCTTCTCCTCCCTGCGTGATTGTTCTTTCTTCTTAACTCGGTTCGGTTCGGTTACACTGCCAGTGTACTCGTTCTTAAGTATGTCATAGCATGGAGGGTTTGAACGTGTTCACAACAGAACATATGTCCGTACGCCACGATGCATGATGTGTTACGTACGTATGTTGTAGAAGCTCCTGGCATCAAAATGACAATGATGATGACCCTACGTTGCTTCGTTAAGCTTCAAAGTTGCTTCGTCCGACCCGGATATTCTTACTTGGAATTCTGACCCTTATGTCGGTTGGTTGATTCTAACTTCAAGTTGACGCGTATGATATACTTGGGAAATCGCCGGTCACCGTACGAGAAGGCGAAGGTAAAAGAAAGGAATGTCGACCGCCGGTGTGTATCAATTATCCCTCGTTTGCATAAACTTCAGCCTGGGCTGAGGCTAGCTGAGCTTAGATTCCAGCTGATAGACATAGACATTGTTTCTCTTTTTGCAGGACACCCGACCAATTGCTTGATGTGGATCAACAAGGTACTATACGAGTTGCTGCCACTTACGTCGACGCCAGTAAGTCAGCCTATTGCAAGAAAGACGATCTTGGTGAAATGACACCGAATGAAGTGATATTGGTGGCCATCATATTGACGCAGGTACTACAAGCTACGCTCATCTTTGATACTTTGCTGAAATGACTCGGATTGATTTAAAGACATGAGTCGTCTGACTGGAGCACGACAAATCCTCATGTTATATCATCAATATCAATGTTCTCAACAGGCCTGAAACCCGACGCCACAAACACCTCCATTGATGCATATGGCAAACTCTCAAAATCATCCATCATGCATTTATTTGCCTAGACTCTGGACTCTCATCCTCGAATATTCCATCCAAAGTCCAATATTTTCGAACCTGATTCCAACAGGACAAGCATATTCATATTTCAAAGTTGACAGCTATGGGGACCCGGGGTATGAGATGCGACTGACGCAATAACCAGCAGGCAGTTTCCTTGTGGATATATCTGGATATATGGGCTTTCAAGTTGTGCCAGATGTCGTATCTGATCATCTTCTCCTTGGGGATCGTCGTACGAGCCCGAGACGGACACCAAAGTTCAACAATACAACGAACTGCCTAGTCGGTGCGGCGTATACATCTCGAGCAGGACCAAGGAGGACAACTTTCAAAGCCAACGGTTGTTTAACCCAGGTCAACCTTGGTAATTGCTAGGTATGTGATGCAATTTTGAAGATGCGTGTAGTGTGCTGGACATGTTTTGCGGGAACTGGAGAAGTTCTGTTTTGTTTTTCAGGTTTGAAGTTTGAAAGTTTTGCATGACGCAACAGGCCATAGTGCTAAATACTTAGTGTACGTATGGGTGTGATATGAACCTGAATATTTTTTCTGACATACATACCTTCCTGCGGCGGCCGAAAGTTCTTAAACCAGCCCACCTCACAGTCAAAATGCATCGTCCAATAATCGTTTCGAACCGATATCTTCCAAGAAATCAATAAAAACCAACAAAAATCGATAATAATATTGCTCAAGCCCCTCTATGGGATTGCCTGACCCCAGAACGTACAGTTTGTTCTCAGCATCAAGGAGAGACATCGTGTGTGTCAGTTCAGCGTCTTGACACTGGCTTGACTTGTATGGTAATTTTCATCCCAACTTCCCAAGTTCAGTCCAAAGTCCCACTGAGTTCGAAATTTGTCATCTTTACCCTAGATTTTCAACGTTTTCTCTCTTCCTCTTTTTCCTCACTCTGGAGATTGCAGTCTCACCAACACTTCACCGTCGTGGCCTTTCTCAGCGGAAAGAATGCTATAAATGTTCAGACGAAATGATCGGTGATTTTGACGGTGGGCGTTGATGGATTCAGACTCGTGAGTTCGTTGTAGCGCAAGTACGGACACTTTTCATTCAAATTCATCCATATGACTAGACGTTGAATTGAGCAAGCTTTTGCATACACAGACACAGCAGGTCTCGTGTTCAACGATATCAATTCGAACGGTTAGGGGTTGATTCCCCCCCAATGCATTCGTACTACTTATTAGACTCTTTCAAAGACTTGGTACATCCTCAAGGTACGAAGTAACGAATACTTGCTCAGGCTCAATATTACTAAAGAACTTCCACTACAGTGACATAGTAACCTCCGCACAACTTACTGTTAACGTGGTAGGTGTGAGGTGTTCCTTCTTCTTAAGGTCACTCGTAGCGTCTTCAATCTCAAACACTCAAAAGGAGGGTTTCTCTCCTATCCCTGTGGCACAACGGTGTTCTAGGTTGTGGGTATCGTTTCTCATTCTAATTACACCAATCATTCATAGGTTCATACACCTATCCTCTTAACGACGGATGGATCACATCGAAGACAGAAGTTCAGAAGTTAGGATATATACAATAGATACATACCATTGAACGGATGCTGAAAGAAACCAGTGACGATGACAGAGATGTGTCACGGTAACTTTTATCTAGTTTCAAAACGTTGCGTCGCGTTTTTGTGTAACTTGGAAATTACTTGTTTAGGTCGCAATGGGGACTCCTGTTCTGGATGAATCGGTTCAGGGATTCAAGGTATTCAAGGTTTAGGTGGGGAAAGTTCGGGAGTATAAGACTAAAGTAAGGTGGCTGAACAGTCGACGTCTTTTCGGTGTCTGTTGAAGATTGAATTTTGGATATTACAGTATGTATATATTGGTGAGCTTTCCCTTTTCATCATTATACTAAGGCCGGCTAGAGTCTGAATCTTTTCTTTTGTTTCAAACTTTGCAGACTGTAGGTTGTAGTTAATTGTTCTTTTGGACTAGATTCAAGTTATGAGATTGCGAGATTTCTCCGCCGGTTCAAACCGACGACAGAGTTGAGTTTGTCAATACTGTTGCGAGGATCGTGTCAATAATCATCTTTTTTTTATTATTAAAAAAAAGGACCTTTGCAATGATACCTTCCGAGAGGTGAATTCGATGAATGAGACTGTTGAGAGAATCTAGAGGTTTAAATTGTGGATATCGACTCCGGAGTCTATGTTGTCATGAGGAATTAAAGTACTACGGGAACGTTTGACATGGGCCACTGGAATGGTTTGGCAGGAATTAAAGGATTCCGTGAAGCCTGGGGTATGTATGGTGTCGCGATCATTGGTGGCTTGTGCCAATGGGTGCACGGTTGTGTAATACATGATCCATGGTGAATAAGTAGGGTTTATACGAACTTGGGCAACTAATAGTATAGTATGTAGTAACACGGATCGACTAGTTGTACTGTGCAAATGGATACAAGACGTCGGGAGATTCATAATCTACACAAACGCAACAAGCTTCTGAACATACACGAATATGCACGAATTTCTCATACATTCTAGGTAAATATTACTTTCTCTCTTCAACAATTAAAGGAAGTTCTCCTCTCGTCAATACAAAATAATCAACCAAACCCTTCTCCCATTCATTGAAATCCCAGTTAGGATCAAACTTGAAACATACTTTTTGTAAACAATAGCACAGAACCATTTTCATTTCTAGAATAGCTAGGTTTTTTCCTACGCAACTTGTAGGTCCGAATGAGAATGGTATGAATGCGTTCGTGTTGTGGGTGAAGTTTGGTGACTTGGATTCTAGTTTTGATTTTGATTCGTCGTCGGAGTAAGGTTTCTCTTTCACAGAGGGAGGAGAGGAAGGAGGGGAAAGGATGCCTTCGGCTATTAACCAACGTTCAGGCCAGAATGTATCAGGATTCGGAAAGAAGTTTCGGGGGTCTCGATGGACGGAGTAAGTATGAATCCGAGCTTGAGTGTTTGTAGCGATGAAACTAGGAACGAAAGGATTCATTCATTAAATGAGTTGAAGGATGAAATGAATGACTTGTAGTAATGGAGGACTTACTAGGGTCCGATGAACCTTCCACCAGATTCATCTTTGACTGTACGTTGACTACCACTCGGTCCAGCAGGCCATAATCGAAGAGATTCATTCCTGTAGTAATGTTGATAAACAAATAGTTCTTTGTTAGAAAAACGCGTTAAGTGGAAATGTGACAAAAGAGCCAGATACATACATTATGGCATCAAGATACGTCATTTTATGATATTGCTTAGTATCAAATGCATCCTCTCCGGAAGGAAAGAATTCATCGACTTCATCTTGTAGCTTTTTGTATACTTCTGGATAACGGCAGAGGTAGTATAATATGTTGCTCAGACTACCAGAGGTCGTGTCTGAACCTGCGATTATTGCCGTTGTCCCATCTGAGATCACAACTGCTTTTGGAGGATCTACTTTTTCAGCACCGTCGTCGTTGCTCTATAAAGACAAAGATGACGTGGGTGTGTAATTGTAAGCACACATCGAATGAAGATATGAAGGAGGATGTGTGTATTGGATATGTTACTTACCAGGTAATAGAATAAATCTTTTGTCTTAGAACCGCTCTCGATTCTAGCGGATGCACGAGACATGCCGAAGGCTCTTAGATGTTTGACATCGTCTGCAAACCCGGGGATATGTTTCAAAAATCGAGATGACCACGGTAGATGATCCACGATCATAGCCACCCTATGGAAGTGTAAAGAAAATCGAAATGGTGAATAATTATGTATGAACGTAGAGTACAGTGTAGGTTTGTTGAATCGTACCTTAAACCATTTGTTACAACTTCCCAAGTACCATCTTTGTCTCCTTCTTCCATCATTTCAGAGCCATCTCCAAACCTGATGACGAACAGTGTAAGCAAGAATTCAAGTATCGTTCAAACAGAGTACTCGTACTCACACCATATCGCTCATAAAATCGTAGGTGAAATACGAGATCTTCTCAGCACAATTAAACGTAGAACCATTCTGACCGAGCATAAGGTCTACAAGTTGAACTACTCGTTTTGCGATAATCGGTTCGTAAAATTTTAACGAAGAAGTGTTCAATGCTCTTGTCCATGGTTTCTTTCGTTGTGCGTGATAGGCATGGTCTCGAATACTGATAAATGAAGGAATGGGATTGTAGAATATGCGACCTGTCATACCTGCAGAGCGAAAAAAAATTAGAGGGAATTGTTCGAAGAGGGAGATAGGATGGGCATTGTTTACCAGGGCCGCGTGAAGCTCCTCCTGGACCTAGTAAAGGTGTTATTGCAGAGGGGTCGCGGATGGATAGTTCATTAGGACCTTGTGTGCCAAAGAGTAGTATTAACGGGATGAGATATCAATAGAAAGACGAGAAGAGAGCATACCAATGCGTACTACGTCGCCGAGTTTGTTGTGTAAGGCTTGAATGACGAGGTGTTGTCTCCCAGAATAACCGTGATATGTGAACCATAGTTGAGAAATTTTCGCGAGCAATGGACCAGGGTAGGTGGCAAGAGGATGATATGGAGATAGACGGTATGATACTACGCAAGTGAGAATTGTGGTGTGATAAATCAGGTATGTCAGGATAGTGGCTAGAACGGTGTTGAAGAATGGGCGAAGAAGTTGGGAAAGACCTGCAGGGATTACGAATAACAAGCAGATAACTGGTAGCGGTCTGGCGGGTTCAAAATGTTTGAATATGACGTAGACCAACTAAAGAATGAACGAGATTTAGCTTAGCATTCTGTAGGTTCCTGGGTCATATCAATACATGGACTTACGAAGGCACATCCTACAACGACCACAACTGTATCAGATTTGTTCGTCAATGGAAATAAGGTGACCAGATTGAACGCCATGAGGAGAAACGGAAGTTCTTGCACCAAAGTATCGCTATCCAAACCATGGACTTATATACCTCCTCGGGACTGCGCTATGGCTCCTGTAAACTTTAGAGGGCGGGTTCACCCCGCATGAAACACGCAGCAGTGGGCATACATGTCGAGGGACTCTGTGCCATGTACCGAAGACTCCTATTTTCAAGGGACATGTCGACGGGTGCAAAGTTGTAGTGTCGGATTGAGTACTCGATCGGCGGGTTAGGCGGACATTCTTTGAAAAGTCCTTGTCCGCAGGCGGTGTGGGGTGTGCCGACAAACATTTCCTTTAAACTGGTCGGTTGGGCTATAAGATGACTTTGACTCAGTGTATCCCACCTTAACTGCCTCTTGGGGGTGCATAAGATCCGGGTAGTAAACTCAGTACTAGTAGTACCGAGTATCGCTTCCGCCATCCGAGGTGTGTAAGACCACATAATACAACTGAGTCTGTGACCTAAAAAAGGATTTTGGTAAGAAAGTAAACTCCTAAGAAAGTTGAGGGTAGAACTTACTAGATGTTTCAGAGGGAGACCAAGAGATGATACGTGTTCGGCGGTCGAAAAGGAGGACATCTAGCAGAGAAAGCCACTCTGCTCGAAATGATGTGAAATCCTTCAGTTGGATGGCGGTGGAGCGAAGGGTGCTAGACTAGCAATAATGAATTATCAGTGAATGCCGGTCATGGTGTATACGTTTTCTAAGGTGTGAAGTGACCTCGGGATCGCGGACTTGGTATCATATTGACATGATAGTAGCAGTCAAAGCCGCATTGTAGTTACTGTCAATGTCCTGAATTACTGCTTATAATGATGTAAGAATTTCTTCCTTACTCTACTAATAATGTAACTGTAAGGTTGAAGAATTGATAGTTACAATACCTTAGTATGTACTTTGATGTCGGTTTAACATTAAACCAGGATTCTCCCCTGGCAGCTCGCGCGCCCGAGCTCGTTCAGTTTCCTCTATACTCTCTACCTCCCCAAATGGCTCGTTATTAAACAAAGGTATATTGACAATATCTTTCTTCTTCACCACTATAACTGAAGACACTATCTCGAACCTACAGAAAACCAACCATTCTTAATTTCGACTCTATGGGTCATAAGTTAATACTGGCTTCGGCCTCATTCGAGCGTATCAGCGATATGTTGAGCCTTATGAGGACTCGGAAAACCTTTCACAATGTCGCTAGCTCCAGACTTCGACTTCTAGGATATCCGTTGCGATTCGAGAGTACTAGTACTACTAGTCATACAAAAACTCTCCCTTTCATATCCCGAGTAAAGGAAAATCCATCAGAGTTCGAACATATCAAGCACCTTTCTATCGTCAATATTCCAGGATTGGACAATTTAGCGGCTGGAAACTTTGCTATGGACGCGATACACAAGGGGAGAAGCTTGGAATTTTTGAATGTTTCTGTTCCTGTGCCAAAAATTCCTGCGCAGGAAAAAGATGATTTCAAGTTCTTCAAGCCTATACCGTTACCTTCACCGGAACCAGCATCCTGTCCCAAACTTAAACATCTTATTGTTTGGAATTTGGATGATCACGTTGTGAAGATGCTTCAATGTTTGGACGCGCCGTTGAAATCCGCGAATATATCATTCTATCCGGATTGGATGAGACCACCGGACGTGGAACCCATCATATATCTTTTATAGAAATTTGCTGCCACATTCGTATCCGACGAAGAATGGCCAGATAATGTGATTCCTACCATATTCCCTCGCCTTCATGCTCTTACCTTGAGGAACACTTCCTTGGGAGGGATAGGAAATATCGCTCGCGCGTTTCCAAATCTGAAAACCCTCGTTCACCTATACACAGCCTCTACAAATATTTCTGCAGAACGTACTTACCCGTGAGGCTGACTTGACTATCATGAAAACTCTACAGGAATCGGGTGTCATGTGGACATCTTTGGACTTTTTACAGATCTCTGCCCATGCTCTTTACCATTTTGCTCTTCAATGTCCAGTCAAACATTTGGACCTTCGAACCCAAAGCATATTTAATATATCTCCAATCGGTATTGATGACGTTTAGACCATGGTGAACGGTATTCAACCGCCAAGATTCAAACTCGCTCTTTCGAATTTCCTTGTTGACTCGATTCGAAAACACGAATCTGACAGTTTCTACAAGATCTTATCATATCCTACCTTGACACACTTCACTGTCGATATTTCCCCACCGTTTAAATTTTTCGGATTATTTGGAATCTTTCATCGTACATTTTTTCTCTTCATCATCAGTCTTTCAAAGCTAACACATTTCTCGACCAACAGGCTGCATTTATCAAAGCATTGCAAAACAATCATTCGATAAAGACACTTTGGTTAACGTTGCGTTTGGAAGTCAGTGATTTAAAGTACTCGTTCAAAGGAGATAGAGCTCGAATCGACCCTATTTATGTCGCCGAAATGGATCAAACTGGCTTTGTGTTGCAGATAGCTTCGGCTATAGGACCATCTGTAGAATATATTGTTCTTTCCTTGGTGGAAACTCGCAAGTCTAGTAAAGCGAAGATATCAAAGAGGGATGGATGGAGGGTCGCGAGATGTGAAGAAGATGGTTCGGTAACTTTACAAGAGTTGTCGGACGAGGAGTGTGATAGAGTCGTGCATGCACATGAACTTCATTGATATGTAAACTGCACAGTCCTTTTTTGCAGCGAAATACTTATTTAAAGAACACCCCACCCCCTCTCGTTACGTCGACGATTGCTTCGAAACAGAAAGTCGATCTCACGATAGATTAAGTACGATAATCCAACGTGTACGCTTCAACGAGGCTATTGTATGTAGTAGCGGCGGTCACCTGTTCCTTCAAATAGCAGTAGTAATAGTATCGTGATACCAGGAAGTCGTTCACCCCTTCTGGGCACCAAATATTATAGAAGTCGCGAATACGCCCAGCTGCTGGTAATCCGATACTAGTATACAGAGGAGGATAGGATTCGAACGAGCCAAAACGATTATGAGTTGTATTCCCTGTCGAATTTTTTGAATGCATGCTTCTCGTATTCCTTCATCTTTAATTTCCGCTTCTTCGGTCTGAAGAAAAGATCAAACATGAGCAACGAAGTCGGATACCCAGAGAGATAAGAACATACAAGACAGGAACACGAGGTTCGACTAGGGCACGATGTTGCATGTTCAAAAATCTGTCCTTGAACAGGTTCCCTTCGGGCTAGAAATAGAGGATTGATCAGTCCCTTCTTCGAAAAAAAAAAGGTGAAAATAAAATGAGTGGACTCACCTTCAACGCTCGTAAACTCTCGCTCAATTCTTCACCCAACTGTACATCGATTTCCCCTTCAGATACGACATGCTTACCCAGCTTCTGCCCTGCCAATCCGCCATCTTTCAACTTCGCTTCCAACTGCTTCTGTTCAGCCAATCGTTGTTGCTCTCTTGTATTCGAAGTTCTCACTGCCAATTTTCGGAGAGATTTCGCAGCTGTGATTGATGACAACAAACGCTTTTGAGCTAATTTTTCCGCCAGAGCTCGTTTCTGATGATTTAAAGGATTTATTCAGTTATGGTGAATGTGTGAAAGGTCATAAATAGACAACGAACCTCAGCTTTCCTCTTCTCGGCCTTCTTCCTCTCAGATTTAGTCTTTCTCTCTGGCATCTTCTTCGTCAACGTCAACTCTTCATCCTCGTTGTCGTCTTCATCGTTCACTTCTTGAACTTTCATGCCAGGCGCACCACTAGACATCGATGATTCTTCGAAAGCAACTCTCCTAGCCTCTTCGTTTTTCCTCTTAACCGCTTCCAACTCTTCTACGTCTTTAACTCGCTTTTCTTCTATTGTGTGAGCGGCGAGAAGAAGATCTTGATGAGACGTTACGGGTGGATTGTATGATGTGCCTTCATGTGGACGAGGCACTGCTGCGAGGGTGATGGTCTTACGAACGTGAGGGGTTTTAGGTGCCTAGGGGAAAGATCAAATGAGCCAGTGAAATTTTATGAAAAGATAGAGAAAACGTACTTTCACTTTCTTCTTTTTAGCCACAAAACTTTCTCCGTCATCTACTTGTTCTTCCTCGTCTGCAGGAGATCCCCATACATCATACCCACCGCTGTTCTTAACAGCTTCACTGACTTCCAACAATGCACTTCCAGCTCCTACCTCTGTTGGATCTATGACGCCGTTGAATGGGCCTTTCCTCATTTTCTTCCCTATCCTCAACAGTTTGTCTTTTTCTTCGCGCGTAAGCCTGGCATGTTTCACGGTCGTGGTGTTACGAGAGAGAATAGCGGGAACGGCAGATCGTTCTTGTAGTATTTTGTAGGATGTTAATGATGTAACGGAAAATTTGGGAAGACGTTTTCGAACTGTTCGGACATTTAAAAAAAGTCGCAAGTCAGCTGAAAGTAGATATTAGTTGATGAGCATTGACTATTTCGTACCTTCTTTATCACCAGTAGTATCTACTTGAAACAATTGATCATTTGTTTTGGAATGTACTGTCGAACTGAAAGAGATAAAAACACCACAATGTCAACCAACTATCATTTATACAGAGTGAGTTGATCAAAGCTCACCCAGTGACCCTTTCTTCAGTTCTCAACTCTTCCAAAACCTCTTCTACATCATCTAAGTCGACATTCTTCCTCCAAGCTTTCTTTCCTTTCCTACTTGATTGACTACGCTGAGAAGGTGCGCCGACGGAAGATTTTGTTTTCTTCGTTTTGGCTTTTTCTGTCGTGCTTGATTTTATGGCGGATGTCTTTGAAGTTGTCATGGTTGACAAAGAGGACTGTCACGGATGCTTAAGGCAGGAGAATAACGATGAATATGTTAGCTGATCGAAAACGAGAAGCTGTAGGATATTCCACAATATCAAGAGGTAGGAGGTTGCGGAAGGAAGTTTCAGCATAAGCGCCTGGATCATTATTTTGATTTTGAACGCCGCCAAGCAGCTTACAATCAATGGAGTTTTGACATTGGTATGTATGTGATTTTACTCATGGGCAGAAGTTTTTCGTACTCGAACGTACCCAATCAAATGGTGATTCAAAAGAAATTCTTTATTTCTTACATTTTTTTTGATTCAGAACTCTCAACTTGACTTGATGTTGTTCGTGGATTGGTTTGACCAAGACACATCTCCGTATTTGTAGATGCACATATATTATTTATGGAAACATATCATCTACGACCACCATGTGTGATATAATGCTACAGTATCTAAGGATAAATAGACTATTAGTCTAATGCGTGCATCTTTCAGCTGCCCCTACACACCGTAGTCCATATTCGGAAGTGGGACGTCCGAATTTGGAAGGTGTTGTGGTTCTTTATTCCATCTCCGCCCTTTCTGTTGGATAGAACCCCTACTGCTAATAATTATAAGAAGCTCTACAGTTTAGTTTCCATGTACCCGCCTACTACCTCTCGAAACTCACCCTTGTCTCACTCACAAAAGTTATTTATGTCCCCGCCTCGTCCGTGGCCGTAGCGAAGACTCAGAGCTTGACGATAACTTGTAAGTACTAACCAGTCTCCCAGCCGTTCCAGTAAATAGCACAACTATGATTACTCACTTCAGATTTTCATACGGAGGGATCCAGGATAACAGTATTTTAATCTCCGTAGCTGCCTTGGGATAGCGTGGAATATCGCCACGAAGACTGATTCAGAGGCCGGTGAAACCACAAAGCTAGAGGACGGAAAAAACCAAGGGGATACCAGTGAGCGTCGATAGCAATCTTCATAATTTCTCCGAGAGAGACAAAAGGTAGACGCAGCTGCAAGAAGGAAATGGCGAAACATGGCGATGATAAGAGGGAACTGATCTTGCAGGATTGAATGAATCGACCGTGGAATAGAGAAAGTAAATGAACAACCATTCAATGATATCGATACAGGGTCAGTTTAATATTTGAAAAGCTCTTCATATTGATGCTAAAGACTGTAATCTTCTTGTTACTATAGGTCGCCTCAGTCTGAGTGGAGACAGATTTCTCCACTGAGAAACCCAATATGGATGTGAGAATGGGAAATTTGTGGCGTTTTCCGCAATCCAACAATCTGGAAACCGGAGGTTAATTGCTCACCGGAGAACGCCCCCGAAAATATTGCTCCATATAGCAGTCCCGGAAGAACAATTTCCAAATATATCTATATGCCTCAACGCGTGTTGCTGAACGTGTTCGGTATAAAGATCCGAGCTAGTCGACCTGCGCGTCGATGCTGCTGCAAGGTCGCTTCGCCTCACGCCTGAGTCCTTCGCCAGGCCCTGTTCGACCAACACGAAATCAATCCGGGCAACCTGCAGATCCCCCTCCACGGGTTTCTGTTCAGTGTTCCCATTTACTTTGGCTACGGCGACAACAAAGCGAATACTTTTCGCTCTTATACAGCCTCTTATTATAGGGTGAGTTGCTCTTCATCTAATTTACTGATGTGCTTCGTGTGCAAGCTTTGAAACTGAACATGAGGTCTTCCCCCACATCATCTTCCCATCCATTTCGTTAGGTACTTGACATACTCGTCGACTAGCTTCTATAACCAGGCGGGATCTAATTACTCTCTGTCTTTCATTATCACGTTCCGCAACTATCCCTTTATCGCGCATCGGTCGTAGTCGTGGTCTCGTCCTCTGTTCATGGCTACCACCTCCTACCCAAGTAGCAGTCAACAGCCACGGAACGCACGCTCACTGTCAACATCATCCCAACTACCATCGCCTCTCGATCCAGTATTCGAACCCGATGACGAATGGAAGAGCCAATGTCGCAGTCAAATCGAACGTGGTCTTTCCGACCTAGCACAGAAGACCAAAGAGGAGAAATCGGAGAAGCTGCAGGCTTTGAGTGTAAAGGAAGCTAATGGCGATGAAGGAGTGGAGGATGAACGGCAGAGGATAGAACGAGACTTTGATGATACTATGAAGTCTCTCAGACGGATTGCAGAGGAACAGTTCAGGGAAGCCCTCGATCGCGAGAGGATGCTAAGGAGGAAGACTGCTACTATCAACGCTAGCAACAGGCCTCCACCTGAACGCACATACTCGTCAGGATCAGCAAGTATAATCCAAGAGCAGCAAGAGATCTTGGATCAAATTCAGAGGCAACGCAGGAGGAGCGAATTACAGTCGGAAGAGAGACCATCACCTTCAACTTTTATGACAGAAGACAGTAACGGAATCATTACGCCAATCAGTGAAGACGCTGTTTTCACTCCTTCTTCTCCTGGACCACCCTCTTCATGGGCAGGTGAGCGAGAATTCTGATTTGTCTTGTGATCCAAGTTCTGAAATACATCGTAGAACATAACTCGTCGGAAGCCTCTTCTGGCAGACAAAGTAGGATGCCGAATCGTAATGCTAGTCGTGGTCCTGAGCGACCTCCTAGTTCTTCTCGTCCTCCGCAATCTCAGTTCCCTTATGTGAAATCAAGTCCTATCAGTCCGATGGGTGGATCACAGTATGCGGATTATTTCGATTATGAGGCTGAAGAACCCATATCACACTCATACCAGTCTCAATCAAATTTTCCGGCTTCCGTCATTGGGCATAGACAGAGTAACGGATCACTTTCAAGCTCTCGTGTTACTGCTAACCGTCGCCCTGGAATGACGCCGCCCTCAGAGTCTGCAATGTCCTCTAATTCTCGCACGATGAATTACGCATCATCTTCACCTTCACCAGCGAACGTCAATCGTCGGAATAGCAATACAAGTAATGGCGGGTATCAATCTGGTATTGCAACTTCCACTCCTCCCCTTTCTTCTCAAACGCAGCCACAAACATCACGTCCTTCGCCTTCGCAAATTTCTCCTGTTCAGTATAGGTCTGGTATAACTGCAGCAGCACCTCCTCGTACAACAGTTTCTGCTTCTGAATCTTCACCTGTACCTGTACTTTCCCAACCGCCACCTCCTCCAGCAGCAATCTTCCCATTCTCTTCCTATCCTATGGATATCTTTGATGAAGACCGAGAGGACCCACCTCGAAACATGATCTCAACGCCCTGGAATCGTACAAAACCTTCATCTACTGTATCGTCGTCTACTCGTGCCGATGATAACAAGGCATGGGAAAGTTTTCGTACCCACGGGGTGCGACATCAGTCCTCTGCGAGCGATTTTGCAGCTCGTAGACTTGGTCAAGGTAATGTTCCTCTTTATCTACAGATTCTCGCATCTCACGTTTTGTGCAATCAGAGTCATCTGCATCCTATCGCCAACAACCAGCACCAGCTCAACCACAACCACAGACTCTGTCGTCGAATTCTTTCAACACACAGCCCTACTCTTTCCCTCCCTATCAACAGCATAATCGACGATCATCTGAAGCAGAGGACAGAGGAGGAATACCTATACCGAATGCGAATAATAATCGATTTTCAGGATTATCTTCTTCGGCTTCACCTTCACATCCTATTATTCCTTCTTCTTCCCCTGAGTATAATCGTCAATCCCCTGCTAGTTATGGATCTCCTATTACCAGTCGACACCATACTTCAACCTCGGCACAGTCTCAGGTCGTTCATCAACCGCCGACACAACCACCACCTTCTTCGAGTCCAAATAGTATACGATCGGGCGGATGGTATAGCAATGGAGGAGGAACTAGTCACAGTACTGTGGTCCAACAACAACAACAGCAACAACCATCGCGTAATGTTCGAAGACAGAACTCGATAGGTTCTCAACGATCTTTGCAATCCATCAAATCACAGAATTCAAAACCCGAATTGTTTTCAGTCGATTACGCTCCATCCAATGGAACCAACGGTAATGGTGGATCTTCGAGCATTTCGTCTAGATATCATCAGCAACAATCACAGTCGGCGCCGAAGGGTAGGGATAGGAGGGGATCGTCTATGACGAAACCTAATCCTATGCCTACTTACCAAGAACAAATACCTACTGATATCGATGATAACGATGAAGATTCTGATTTCGATTATTTCGATAACGATGATTGGGAAGATGGAGCTATTGTTGCTAATGAGGCGTTGTTCAGGTTGAGGGAAGAGGAGACCAAGAGGATTGAAGAGTTGGCGATAAAGAGGGAAGAGGAAGCTAGGAAGAAAGAAGAGGAAGCTAGGAGGAAAGAGGAAGAAATCAGGAAAATGGAAGAAGAGGCTAAGAGGAAAGAGGAAGAAGCTAGGAGGAAAGAGGAAGAGATTAGGAGGAAGGAGGAGGAAGCTAAGAGGAAAGAGGAACAGATAAGGAGGAAAGAGGAAGAAGCTAGGCGGAAGGAGGAGGAAGTTAAGAGAAAGGAAGCGGAGGCTAGGAGAAAGGAGGAGGAAGCTAAGAGGAAGGAGGAGGAGGCCAAGAAGAGAGAGGCTGAGATTGCTCGACAAGCTGAAGAAGCGAGAAAACGAGAGGAGGAAGCCCAAGCGAGAGCTGAAGAAGCCGCAAGACGAGAGGAGGAGTTACGACAGAAAGAGGAAGAGACTCGTCGAAAGGAACAAGAGATCAGTGCTCGTGAAGAAGCTTTGAAGAGACAAGAAGAAGAGTTGTTGCGTATGATGGCACAGAAGCGGGAGGAGGAACTTGAAGCTAAGAAGAGGGAACTGTTGAGGAGAGAGGAAGAGCTTATCAGGAGAGAATCTGAGGCAAAGCGGAGGTTGGAGGAGGCTGCGAGACAGCAACAGTTGGAGGAAGAAGCTGAACGGGCGAAGAAGGCACGCGAAGATGAGCTCGAGAAACGGTATGCGGAATTCGTCATGAAGAGTGCAGGTATCGTTGATGAAGGAGATGAACCAACGATGACGGGTGAAGCCGAGGATGGTCAAGATCTTACCCCCAGAATACAACTTCCTGTCAATGATACCCCGCCTGATCCCGAAGCGTCACCACTAGAGCAAGACAAGAATAGTGAAGACATTCCCCCGATTTCGGAACAAGTCGTCGCCGATCGTTTTACGGATGGGATTCAACTTGAATCTACCCGGAAAGCCTCTAAGAAGAAACGTCGAGCAGAGCAGAAACGAGTGGAAGAGGAACGACGATTGGAAGAGCAGAAACGGCTTGCTGAAGAGCGAGAGTTGGAACAGCAGAAGATATTAGAGGAGGAGCAACGGTTAGAGGAGGAGCAGAGGAGATTGGAAGAACAGCGGCGGTTGGAGGAACAGAAACGTCTCGAGGAGGAGGCAGAACAGAAACGTCTTGAAGAGGAACGGGAACGCCTTAAACTGGAGGCGCGCATAGAGGAACAGAAACGTTTAGATGCGCAGAGAGAAGAGCAGCGACGACAGATGGACAAACAGAGACGTTTAGATGATGAACGGAGGCGAAAGCGATTTGAAGAAGAACAGCGGGCAGAGAGGGAAAGGCTCGCAGCAGAAGATCAAGCGCGTCGCAAGAGAGAGGAGGAGGAGGATAGACTGCTCGCTGAAGCATTGTCGAGGGAGGAGGAGGAGAAGCATCGAGCGGAGGTGGAAGCTGCTCGTCGACAAGCTCAGGAGGAGGAAGACCGAAAGCTGGCAGAACGTTTGCAAGCGGAGGAGAGGTCCGGAAAGGAGGAACAAGACCGTAGTCAAGTTCTTCAGGAACAATTTCGCCGTGAACAAGAAGAACTTCGTCGGCGAAACGAACGCAAGAGGCAAGAAAGTGGCAACCTCTCGGGCTCGGATTCCAACTCCAATCGACCTGGTGTCTCTTCTGCGTCTGCTGCTGCTGCAATGCACTCGTCAGCTGCTGCTTATGCTTCTGCATCCGCTCGCACCTTTTCAGGGGCTGGGCATTCTTTCACTTCTCAACCTACTCCCAATTATGCGCCGGCTTCTCCTGGACCTTGGCCTATTCCTAACCGTGCCCCTCCTACGACGAGTACAGACCGTACTAGCGCTGCCTCGGATCGACACAGCACATCCTCCGATCGTACCAGCACAACATCATCAAGTTGGAGTAGTACCGCTGGTTCTGCATGGTCTGGTTGGTCAAATATGACAGGTAGTACACATACCTCTAACTCTTCGTCATCCAGCAAGGCTTCAAACACTTCCTCGAATGCCAAACCAACTACTGGGGCGTGGAGAAAGACTAGTCAGACCCAAAGTTCCTCTGAATGGTTCAGCAGTACCAGTCCGCCTCGAGAAGGTACCGCCAATCGCCGGTCAACAGAAACTGAAGAAGAACAAGAGCGCGCCTGGAAGGAACGACAAGAAGAACACGCTCGCAGACAGGCAGAAGCGTTTCAACGAGAGCAAGAGCTCCTCGAGAGACAAAGACAGAAGAAAGCTTCTAGGCTCATGACCAAAGAGGACGTCCTGAACCTCTTCGACGAACACGATCGACAATGGAAGCGACTCCCTACCTTGGATATCCTTACCTGGAACAGCTTTCCTTGGCCAACGCTGAGAAAACCTCACACCGTCGAAGACCTGTCGACAACGGCTATGAGTGCCTATGTGCTCAATCCTCATGCTCCTGGAGACAAATCGGATAAAGACCGTATCAAAGAACATATTCGTCGTTGGCATCCTGACCGATTCGAAACCAAATTATTACCCAAAGTCCGAGCGGACGAACAAGAGATGGTTAAAGAGGGGGCTGGTGTGGTTGCACGGAATCTAAACGAGCTGTTGACACGGTCAAGCTCGTCATTATTTGCTTGATTTAAGGAGTAAGCGCTTTTACACCTTGATAATTTGCTTACCTTGCTGACCGTTTTTCTCCAGCTTGAACGCATGTACTCTGTCATATACCCTCATGCATCTGTATAACTACCATCTCATCCTCATCTCTGCATCATCATCATCATCATCATTCATCACTGCATTATATCATTTTAGGTCGGGTTGCTGTCTGTAAATTGACATCATTGTACAACTTTAGCTTGTGTTCGACTCAATAGTAGGAATTAACCATCAGTCATATGTTTTCATACGATTCGTATAAGTAGCAATGAAACAACATCACTCACTAGTCTCTAATTCATACTGGCTGCTGTTGCAATTGACGACAGAGTGTATCGTTGTGAATAGAGGGAGAATCAAGTCACTGCAGTGTAGATTAAACTTCGAGAGTTACACAGAACTTAAGAAGGGCTGCGCAGTAATATCGGTCCTGTGGTACAGGGTTGTTTTGACTTATGAGTCAACAAGTAGCATAGATCAAAGCCCATCCACAGATGGCCGCATGATACATCAAGAGTCTTTGCATTTTTGTAGTCGACGATCAGCTAAGGAGATACAAAGGATATAGTCCGTAGTGCTCCAAGACCAAAGGTTGCAAGAAGAGGAAAGTCTTTAGAGTATCCCAGTCTACGGTTTACGATGCTTAGTTAAATGGAGAACGATCCCGCAAGGTGCCGACCTATTGCGAGCGAGGATCTTCTCGGAGTGCCTTCGGAGAACGATATCTCTGGGAGGATTGGGAGTTGTAAAAACCCGGTAGGTGATTCGACAGCGGCGCGTTGAGCGCGGAGACTTGAAATTCACAGGTCAGACACCTGTGAAGTGCAAGAAAAGAAATCAACAGATCGCTCAACTGCCAATGGAGAAAATAAGGGTGAAAATGACGATGAATATTGTGGCCGGGGTGATGTCTCCACGAGTGAAAGTTGATAAAATGTGAAAGCTGGGAATAACTAGGGCAATGATATAAAAAATCTTCAGAATAATCTTGTACAACTGTCCATAAAGCGTTGTATGAATCATGATGTCGGCCGAGGTGGGATAATGTCCCGTCCAAGATAGCATGAGGATGAAGGGAGAAGCATAGACTGATAGTGCCGAATGAACTACGGCTGAACGAACGGGGATTACGGGGATGGTTAGAAAGAGTACCCGTACCGTAAGGTACTCTCCTCCCCTATGGATTGATTACAACAGTGGAATGCTTTTCCTCCGCTGCTATATTTGTTGTGCAGAAGCTCATTCGAGCCCACCTAGGCTTGTCGGCGAGTGGCTTCATCCCCCCTCTCCTTCTTCCTCTTAGTCTCTTCATCATTTCGTATATCATCCTCGTATTCCTGAAGGATACACACAGATTCTTCCATAGCTCTCGTCTCATCTGTTCGCTTGTTGAGATACTTAGTGACCCAATCATAATCGAGATCAGAGTCTTCGTCCCAAGGCAACCGTATTTTATAAGACTCTTTTCGCCATTCATCCAACCGTGCTTTTGGGACAGAAGAGAGAGAGGGGGATGTAGATTGGGGATGAGTATTGGAACTGACGGGTAATTTTTGCGTAGGGTGATGGGAGGATGATGATGTGGTATGGCTTCTCGTGGAGGACGCAGAAGAGACGAGAGATCCAGATGGTGGAACGATTTCGGGAAATGGCCCAGGAGATGGAGGAGAAACACCAGCATCCTGTTTGAGTAACATAGCAAAGTCATTGCCGTGATCATCCGTCGTGAGCAAATTTGCGTTCAAAGGAGAATCCACGAGTCCGGGGTTTCCTTGGACAGGACACGGTCGTAACGATGAGACTGGGGTACTTCCATGCAGACATTTGCTATCCAGGTTTATACCGCCAGTCTCATCCCTCGGAGTTCCTTGACGATCAAGGACCACCGTCAAGTGTTCTTTAACCATACGTCCGATAATCTCCATATTCACATTGAGGTCGCGCGAAGTCTCTTGTTTGGTTTCATCGACGAGATGAGAGAGACTTTGTTGTACTTGAGCATTATCACCGTGGCCAAGTTGGTTACTAGAGTCAATGGGAATGAACATATGGAGGAAATTGAACAGGTGTGGCGGCAGAAATAGCTGCAATGTTTGTCGTAGCCTCGCGAGAGGGAATAAGGTGGAAAGATGGAACTGCAGTTCCTACTGGAAACTGCGGGTCGGGTTTATCCTTCGGGAGTCAGCGCGAAGTGAGGGCTTTTTATTAGTTTCAATAACTTTCCCAAGTCATGATATGGAACGGAACCGAGCATTCACTCACCTTTGAATGGAAATTGGTAAGAGCAATGCAAAGCTGTATTTTGTGGCGGTCACCGTGTCAGAGGAACTTGCTATATAATGGGTGGAGTATCATGAGAATTTAAGAACATTTCGAATAAGGGACGGCGCAAACCTTGTATTCCAAGCTACAACTCGAGGTCAAACTGTAAAATTCGTATGAGGAATTAATGGAAGTTGAGAACAAACGGGAGTTTGGGCTGTATGTGGTGTACCGTTGACTCCAGTCCTTCCCATGGTCAACAAAAAGGGTCCCAGTTTCTCCTTGTTACCAACAAACCATTGCCAGGGAATTGCAGTGAAATTTATCATTTTTCCAAATATTCATCTGGCTAGACAAGGAAACCTGTGAGAATATGGAATACGTAGTGTCAGGAATACATACGCACCGCTCATTTTTCAACTTTCTCTTGCCTGGAGATGTGCCCTAGTCACCCGATGACCGGAATAAAAGATGATCAATGTGGACGGTGTTCCCGTAGACGCACTGAGAACGGGTTGTAGGAAAACATTAAGATCAGAGGAAGGAAACAGTTCAGCCCGCAGAGCTCAAACATGAATCATCTCAACAGACAAGGGCTGTCCATGTCACTGTGCACTTCCAGTCTTGTCCCAACGATGACCATACACTGACAGATTCACTCATGTTCAACAATTGCGTATTCAATCTAAACAATTGCAAAATGAAAACAAAGTAATGCTACACAGTATACACAACAACTGAAACGTACACAAATTCCCGTTCTCCCTCCTAACATTATCTCATTGTGATTCAGAATTTCGCCCGAATTTCGAACAATCCTGAACCATCTTCCGCATTGCGCTGGCGAAAAAAGCAGGGCGATCGTAAAGCCGATTCAACCAACTAACCAACTAACAATTCATTTGGATGAGCGTTTTGTCCTTTTGGAGCTTTGATGATCAGTTCTGCTTGTTGTCTGTGTCGATCAAGTGTTGGTAAGAAGGAGGATCTGAAAAAGAAAGGGAGGGAAAATACTTACAACTTCATCCTCAACAGTAACTTCCTGTTGGTCGATTGCATGTCTTGACCTGCTTTGAGAGCACGTTCAAATAGAGCAGTTCTCTGATCTGTTTCTTTCGCTTTCAGGATCTGTGAATGAGAAACAAAGATTGATCAGCCTTTGTTTTCACATTCGATGCATGTTTTGCATGCCTTGTCCTTCCTATCGACTCTGCCTTGAATATCACCGCTTTGAATCAAAGCAACAACTTGTTGCTCTAGATATTCTACAGTCCAACCAAAAGCAGCACTCATTCTTTCAAGTTTGATGGAAGTGAAAGGTTGGAAGTAGAGGACCAAAGCGTGGTTTCGAATTTTGGTGTATAGAGATGAGACGTGTGGAGAGAGATGGATATCAATGTAATGACGGGTCTAAGGGTCACATTGAGAGGTTCAGCTCAGACGTCAAAGGAAGCAATAAAAAATTGAGGCTCACGGAATATCTCTCCAAAATCTCCAAAACGACCTTGAATTTGCTGTTCAGATAAGCTACGATGAGTTCACGAACATAAGGCTCTTGTTCAATGTAAACTCCAAAATTGTCGTTGTCTAGTAGTTGAGATTTGATAGCTGATCGAGAGAAAGTAGCCAATGCGCAAAGTGTGCCGTATATCGCAATATCGCCGGGTGCGATAATCTGGTCGAAAGGTGATCAGAAAGGCATATCTTACTTTGCATGTAATAAAGAAATGTCACCTGGGTTGCCCAATCTTCTAACCCTTTGACGGGTCCAGCTTTTAAGAATGAGTTTGCAGCTTTCTCATAAGCACCTTGACCTAAATGACTTATAGCAGTAGCAATGTCGAGCTTAGTTTGAACTTTCTCTTTATCAGCTGCGAACTTCTCTTTAGCAGCGGTTGCTGCTGCAGTAGCTTGAGCGGTAGCTGTTGGGCCTGAAGGAGCATTTCTAGCAGCACCTCCTGCTGCAGCTTCTAAAGCAGCATCTGCTTTAAACACGTAGGTTGTAATATGAGCATAGTTTCTTTGTTCCATTAGCAACTGGAAGTGCCAAGATCATTATATGCAGCCAGGTGGATGGGTATAGTGACGAACCTCAAGAACAGATAGACACATATCCAAGACGTGTTGAGAAGTTGTACAGAATTCACGAGACTTTGTGTAGTGCTTCAATGCAGTAGAATAATCGCCTGTTGCACGATAGAAATCTCCGAGATCTCTATGAGCCATCTAAGCAACGGGAATTAAACATCTCACGATACGATAAGACGGATGGATTGAACTTACCCTGATGCTCTCTTTGATCATGTTACTCGAATAAGTCTTCAACTCCACTTCAAGCTTCGTCTTGTCTGCCTGATTCTTTGCCAAAGTCTCTTCAATCCATTTCGAATCAAGAGGTGCCACATCTAAATGAGCGGGGATGGGGGATCCTAGAGATTGGGCGAGAGATTGAGCTTTATCGTATTCGTTCACCAGATGA
The DNA here is from genome assembly GCA_022606235.1 of Abortiporus biennis. Classification (NCBI taxonomy): domain Eukaryota; kingdom Fungi; phylum Basidiomycota; class Agaricomycetes; order Polyporales; family Podoscyphaceae; genus Abortiporus; species Abortiporus biennis. Next base: position 811,240 of record JABYQP010000004.1, on the reverse strand, counting down.
GTATAGATAGTTGGATCTCTTGTATGTTGGAGGAGTTCGATGGCGCGTCGGAATGCTGAAGGCGCAATAGATGGACATAATGGGAGAAGAAAGATGATTTTATCTATCGCTGTTCTACCTGTCAAACAAGTAAGCCCACAGATATCTCCAAGACATGCAAGCTTGAAACCGACCTGAGTAGGAGGCGATGTAAGCATCGAGGTCGAAAGGATGTGCATCGTCGACGGGTACGAATGATGGTCGTTTCCCTACAACTTTGGCGGAAGGAGTGACAAGCTCGAGTTCCTCATCGATATCCATTTCAATGGTCAAGTGCAATACTGTAAAGCCAAAGGTGAAACTTGAAAGTAAGATTTAGAGGCGTACGAGTACACGGAGTAACATGTACAGCTGCAGTAATTGGGCAGGCAATTAGGCGCCGTGAACCGATTGATTATTTTATTTCATATTAGATATCAGATGGAAAGGGCATTTGGCACAGTGGTAGCGCGCACGCTTCGCATGTTGTTGACTGCGTGAGGTCCAGGGTTCAATCCCCTGAATGTCCACATTTTATTTGTGTTTATCTTTTGTCCTGTCTACCTGGCATGATATACCAAACGATTCAGTTTCAAAAATGACTGTACAGTATTGGACCGGTCTTTTATACAGCACCGGTCCTTTATACACCATGAAATAAACTTTTTTTGCTGCTACCTATCTCAAAAACGGAGTACATATATCTCATTTAGTATGTCTCAGTTATATTCTAACCAAGATTGAGGGCGGTCAGGAAATTATTGCTTGTTCACGATGAGCACTAAATCAAAATAGCATGAAATTGAATTTCTTATAGTCTGCCTAACAATCATTCTTGGTGTATACCTCCAAAATACAATCCAATTCAATAGAATATACTCTTAGCTTTAATTTAGCAATATTTTGGGGGCTGAGGAGCCTGTGTTGCCAGTGGCAAAGGCAATTCAATGTTTTGTCGGAAAGTTGTCACATTCAAAGTCGTCACCTTTTGTCACACTTCGTGACGGTTCTTGATTTTGAGTTGTCACGTTTGCAGACATCAAATTTGGTTTGGGCTTGAATCTCATTCAATTTGGCTCTGGATTATATCATGATACTGAGAAAGTAACCAAATTCCAGCCAAAGTAATAACAGTGCCATCATAGTTGAACACAACAAGAGCAGAGGTTACAAATATTTGAGGTTAAACATGGAGACGCTCGGTCGTCACCCGCTACTTTGATGCCGAGACTTGCCGAAGGTGTATAAAGGACCAGTTTTTCTGCCAAACACCTTTTATGTTCTATAGCTTTTCAGGATCAACACCGACCGTCTTCATATTTGGTCATATTGTGTACAAAGCTTATTAAAAGGTTTCTGCCTACTCAAATTTTACAGCGATTACAAAATAATGTTGCTATGCGTCCAAACAAATGTGCTGTATAAAGGACCGGTCCAATACTGTAACGAGTGCTGAAAGTTTCATGTGATCGCGCCCAAATTTGCGAGCTCGGACGCATCCGCTGAGCTTAGTCAGCATGCAAAGTTCAGAGCACGTGATAGAAATATCGCCATGTCGTCGAGAGGTGACAGAAATTTCGATTTCTACGAATCTGTTTTGATTTTGAACACTTTGAAATACATGGCATGCCTCATAACTTCCAACAGCAGTATATAAAGAATATGAGAACAACCCTGTGTGCCTCCGCTGTGATCATTGTGAAGAGAAACTTGTGGGCTCTTATTTGGGCCAGCGACACACTTGACATATCTTCACATGCTTACTAATCACTTCTTACGCCTGGGCCATTGGCCAAGCAACTTTCGAGCGCATTTTCGATGAGTTTGTTGTCAAAACCAGCCAATCCTAGAACTAGATCCGTCGCTAGACACAGAGCCTCCACTTAAAAAAGAACGGACAAAGTCGGCGAGGAAACACGTTCGACCGTGACGATGGGGTAAAACCAAGTCTCGTGCAATGATGACTGAGATAACAAAGATGAATTCCGAATTCCTTCACGAGAGTCTATATAACGGCGGATGCGTTTACGCAGTTTGCTCTCAGTCGTCATCTTCCCTTTGAACACACATCCTCCGCACAGAACTCGTGAGTCTTTAGAGTCAACCTATCTGTCGGTCAAAGTTGACTGTATCGCGATAGTTACTCTTTTGAAACACATATCGTAGCAATGGCCTTCATCACCGAACAATCTGTCCCTGTCAACGCTTGCTTCCTTGTCAAGTGCGACAAGTGCGGCAAAACTACTTGGAAGGTGAGATTATACAATCTTCTCGTCGGGTTGTTCGCGGTAATAACTAATCCTTGTCATTTCAGGGATGCGGTCAGCATGCTGAACAGGTCAGTATGCCTTGTTCAAACACCGGAAAATCCTTCATCTGATTTCAATGGTATACTCACCTCGTATTCTCCCTTATTTTAGGTCATGAAAGACGTCAAGGAAGAGGACAAATGCACTTGCCCTCGCGAGTAAATCATGATGATGATTGTCCTACAGTTCGGCGGGGTAATGAGTAGGCTGGTGGACAATGAACGGTAATAGTGTTGTATTTCATGTGTAATATTGTATCCTTGTCATAAAAATCCGAGTTACCCAGACATCGAATGTAGAAGTGATGGCCGAATTTTGAGCGGTCTCAGTCTGTCTTGAGCGAAGCAAAGATCAAAGTGAAGTAAAGAGCGGGATGTATTAACATTACATGATATTAATACTATAGATGTATAACCTCGTGAAGAAAGAGAAACATGAGAATCGGATATCGATACAGTCGGAGAAAGATGGGAGGGATCAAGAGAGACATAGATGGAGATAGAGAACAGATAGAGAAACAGATAGAAAAGATATAGTAAGGAGCGTGAGTGTCTACGTAGCAATCATATGAAAAGCATAACGTCGTAGAAGCGTGAAGGAGAGACTATGAAGGTAATAAAGGAAGAGCTTGACGAAGAAAGCGTAGAAATCTGAATCAACAGGAGAAAAAGGAAGGAACAATCTAGCTTGAGTGAGCCGAGGCTATATTGAGGAAGGTGTCGTCTTGGAAAAGCTCAGTTACGAGTCGGCAAACGGATAACACGCCTGTTACGATGGATTCGACCTCTGTTGGGTGGCAGCGGGGGAAGAAGTAGGGCGGAGCATTGTCAGGATGCCATCTAGTGTTCTCAAGCGCCAAAAACGTCTTCCTGTTTCTCAATCGTCCTTCCTGGCGGAAATAGTGATAGTAGAATTTCGTAACGTCGTCGAATGTTATCTCGTTGGGAGATGCCACAATTCTAAGGACAGGCCATGGGACCATGCCGACTCGAAGAGCCATATCCCCCCAATTCGGGTTCTCCATCCATCCCCAAATGAGGTCATAGCGAGACAAAAAGTCTTGAGCAGATGTAGGGTTGGTGACATAAGGGGGGATTGTCGGGGATTCAGCTGATGGTTGTGGAGGAGTTGGCTCACAATCCATGAGATCTGCTTCGGGTTGTAAATCAAGTCGAGGAAGGAACTCGAAGTCCATAGGTATTGGCTCTGTGGGCAGAGGCTGAAATTGAGTGGTGTGATGAAGTTGAGGAGCATGGTTCGGGCCAGACGAGGTAAGGGGATCGGAGGTGGGGTGGGGTTCTTGACGGAGCATATCTAATTGCGCCTTCAGACCAGCGATGATGAGAAAAGCGCCTTGCAACGATGCCGACAAGGTCGCTTTCTCCGACTCAGCTCTAAGAAGTTCTTCTGCGATACGCACTTTATCAGAGGCCTCCTTCTCAAGCCTCACCTTCTCAGCCTGAGCCCGGCGAAGATCCTCAGCTAAACGCTCCTTAGCAGAAGCCTCCTCCTTAAGCCTTTCTTTCTCCTCCAAAGCCTTACGAAGGTCGTTAGCGAGGACTGCCTTGTTAAACTTTTCCTCATTCAGTTTCTTCTCCAACTCCTCAGCGAATTGACGGGTAGCAGAACGAGCAGAATCTGCCCATCGTAGATCGCTATGAGCAGACTGCAATTCCTTTCGAAGAGAGTCCTCCTTCTCCCTAAAGGTCGCGACTGTTGACGACATCGCCTCGGATAAAGCGTTTCTTTCAGTGTCCAGCTGCTTGATGACGCGTTCCAAATTCTGAGTCCGAGCGCGAGATCTGCGCAAAGCCATCGCGCTCATCTCTTCAACAGCTTGAGTAACTTTGTGAACATCCCCAACGACACGCTCTGCTACGCGAACGTATTCGAAGATGCGTCTTTGATTCGCCGATAGTAAGTTTTCAATGTTACCGATGCTGCCATGGGTGCGCTCGAGGGGTTTGGGCTTTTTGTTGTTGATAGGAATTGTGGCATATGTTTGGTGACGGCGAATGGGCTTGCCACGGATTGGCCCTAAAGACGATTGAAGTTGCGTGAAACCGAGTTGCTTGACGCACTTTTTCGAAACGGTATCGGAAGGTGGGGTTAATTTCGCCTCGGAAGTTGGAGGGAAGGTAGGAGAATCAGGCCCGTCGAAGACAGGTGCTGGAAGGGGTAGTGGGGCAGGAGCGAGGCTACGGCTAGTCAATGAAGAATTGGCAGGATGACCACCAGGGACATCCATTAGTAACTTCCGTGGGGCACCAAAGCCTTCAACGGCCTGTTTAGCAACGACCATGTTCGCTGAAGCAGGAGAGGAAATTTTAATGAGAGACATAGATGTCTGACGAGCAATTGTTTTCATGAAAGCAGAAGTAATAAAGTGGCAAAGGGAATGGCCAAAAGGCAAGTGGCGGGGAGAGTGAAACGCGGTTGTTGTGGGGAGAAAGGAAAGAAGTCAGGCATAAGAGTTTGGTTTTTATCTGTCCGCGTCGCATATGCTCACGTGAATTTTGTTGAAAATACGCACACCGTGGAAAGGAAACGGGGTCAACCATTGTCGATGCGCTTCGCGGCTGAGCGAATAGGAACGCTCCTTTCCGGATAACTGATGGCGATCACAAATCCAGACCATATCGATGGGTCTATAAACGTCCGAAAGAGCGTCACTCTGCTGGAGAAGGGAGAGGTTTCGCTGGTGGACGAGTTGTAGGTCCACAGTTGAATGCCAAGCGTATCACTACCGATTCCATTGACCTCAATGTCTGTCTCGCATCCTTGAGCTCCTTCCATGGTCAGTCCTGCTACGGCCCAAAGTTTGAAGCGTCAATGGAATGCAATCATGTCTGGACAGGTTCTGGGGGATGGCAGGAAACTCGTCTTGTGGCCTCTCGCACAAATTCGTTGTTGTCTTGAAGAATAGCGGATGCATCGCAGTTGTTCTGTTCCTTCTAAGTACTCGTCAATCCTTGCGCCCTAAATAGACTCCCCTGCAGCAACTGTGCAACGATACACAGGCCAAACGGCCAAAGTCAAAGTCGTCTCCAACTGAGAGCGCCTAAACGGAGCGCTTGTGCCACTGACCCAAACGGGAAATTGCAAGTTCGCGTGGTTTTTGTGATTTGGTCGGATTGCCTCGTGGTAAGAATAGAATGTCCTTTACGCAATGGACAAAGGACTGAGAGTACGCCGCTTTTTTGACCAGGGAAAGGACCATTGGAGGGCGTATATTAAGATCCAAGCATGGGCTGGGAGAAACACACAACTCATTTTCCCCCTCTCTCATCTCCAGCTGCTCTAAGACGAGCCACAAACAATTATTAGCAAGACGCACAACATGTCGAAAGGTGAGACGAGATACATCACCTTTCAATGAAATTAAATTTGCTAAATCCTTTACGTATTGAAGCACCAAAGCACCAGTATAACACCCGAAGCAGGATGACGGCGATTGAAAGGTACCAAGCTGCCTTCAACGACTCGCCCGACCGACATCGTATAACAGTTGGAACTTCCGCTACTGGCCAAGGCACCCATGTTCGCTGGAATTATGCTGCTGCGAGTCTCCCTCCAGAAGGTAGTGACGGAGGTGACGATCTAGAACAACTATCAACCTCCTCTGTTGCAGAGGCAACACCACCCCCACCAGACGTTGACCGACACATTCCTCGTACACCATCTCGCCACGGAATCGATTATGACCCGGGTTCTGTCATTCTAACCCCCGTGAAGCCACATCTTAGACAAGCAGTACCCCTCCAACGTAGCCCTGAGCGAATCCGCGCTTCTGGGGGTGACGTTCGTCTTTCACGTCCTGAGCAAAGTTTGGCGCAACAACGAGCTCAATTCTTGGCTGAAGAAGCTAAGAATAGAAAAAGGCTTTTCGAGAAATACAATATCCAGGAGATCCCCATTACGAGCGAACACGACCGTATTCACATGGAACAGTATTATAGGCTTTGCGTCCGACGGGAGGATGTTGAGAACGCTCAAATGGCAGCGGCAGAGGGCGGATATTTCGAAGACGACTCTGGGATAGATTTGACGAGCGACCTAGGAGAAGAGATGGAAATGGAGATGGATTTCAAGGAAGAAAGCGATGAAGAGAATACCATGGAAGTGGCTGGGACGTCTGGGACAGGACAGACGTCAAGTCGAACTCGCCCTCTCGCCGCAGAAGCAACTATCATCATCGATCCTTACGAACCAAGCTCGAGTAGAGTACTCTCCGGAAACTCTAGCAGGATTGTTGCTCAGGCCTTGCTTGGACAGCCTTCGACTTCCGACTCCTTGCGCGTTCAAGTAAGCAGCCAAGCTCCCTCTGACTCGACCACCCTCCCGGAGTTATCAAGAGACTCAAGTTCCTCCTCGTCTTCTTCGTCATTTGTGACATGTTCTTCGAATTTTGAGCACAGTAACCTCCTGCGTGCGGCTGGAAACTACACGATTGAGGATGGGCAATGGGTTCTGCATGGCCAATTGGACGACGCAACCCTTCTTGAAATCATGCAGACCTTGGATAACGTTGTGGATGGTCCATTCAAACAGCAGGTAATGAAGATGGCAAGGGAGCGCTTTTATTGAGCATCTCAAGTCTCCACTCTCGACTCGAATATTTCCAGAGTGTTGTTATATTCTTGGAAGCGAGGGAGCACCACCTAAAGATTGTCACTAACAATTCCTATAATGCCTTTAGGATGTTTCAGAGTGGCAAATGTGGTGGATGGCGAGCTGGCGGCCCTCTTATGATCCTATGAAAGACATGTCTTTTCTTTTCTCTTCCACATCGGTGATGTAAAATTACCTGTTTCCTAGAAATCCCATATACCCAGACTATGCTCGTATTGTTTTAGCTTCGTGTTCACTACTGCCTTATCTTCACACTGTATCAGGTCTCTTGTATCAACCTATGTTTTTTTTTCCTCTCGAGTATCCGTTGAATTGATTACATGTTCTGTATTAGATGACTGTATCCTTCCGTTAATGGGACAGATTTATTTCGCGACTCAAGTTAAAAAAACATACCTCAGAGTGATTTTACAACGGTCCATCGTGCCAAAATTCAAGTTGATTCAGAACCGACACTCTCATTCCGCGACGAAGAGTGTCGGGAATTTTGTGAGAATGCATGCAAGATAGACAAGTATATTGATACGATCATCTTCGAAAGCAAGGACCAGAGACATAACCAGTATAATTTTTGAAAGATTTTTGACGAATTTCCAAGGATTTCCCCTGTTGTAGTTCAAAGCACGAGACCAGTGCAGTTCTCGTGCTTTTTCCGGCTTCTCCATCTTTCTCACCGACCTCGTCGTCTTCGACGTTCCTGCTCAACGACCGACCCCCCTCTTGCGATGCCTTCCCCGCCAAAACCTTGGGAACGCAACGGCAGCGTAGCAGCGTCTGCACCAGCTAGCACCTTATCCTCAGTTCCCATGTCTTCACCAACCCCGACACAAACAACTCCCTCGGCATCTACTCCATCCTCTTCTGTCCCTCCTTCAGTTCCAGCTCGTCCAGCAGCTCTAGCTGGCGCAGCAACTGCTGCATTCCCGAATTCGTACAATAATACCTATAATTCACCTTACTCATCTTATGGTTCTACTCCCTATTCCCGTTTTGGGTCGACATATGGTTCATCGTATTCTCCGTATGGAATGAATTCCATGTACGGAGGGACGATGGGAGGATACGGCGGCTACAGTGGCTACGGTGGCTACGGCATGAATGGGATGTATGGCGGTGGTATGCCAGGCATGGGCTTCGGTGGTCAACCAGGTCCTTTCGACCCAATGAATCCAAGCCTCTCTCAAACACTGGAGTCTACAACGCAGCATACATTCGCACTCCTTCATTCAATAGTCCAGACTTTTTCCGGAGTTGCTCAAATGCTCGAATCAACCTTCATGGCCACCCATTCATCCTTCTTTGCCATGGTCGGCGTAATAGACCAATTTGGACAACTACGCAATGCTCTCGGTAGCGTTCTTGGTCTATTTGGCCTTGTGAGATGGATGAAGGACCTTCTTACTGGCCGTGCCTCAAATCCAATGAGAGGCGAATTCAGAGAGTTCATCAATGGGCGACCTGTGCAGGGACCTCAACCACCGGCACCTAAAGCAAGCAAGAAACCTTTGATCATCTTCTTGCTCGCTATCTTCGGTATCCCATATGCTATGCACAAACTTGTTAAAATCATCACCGAACGACAGCAAGCCCAACAGGGCCAAGCTCAGCTGGTGCCTGGCCAACCGGGAGCTTTGCCTCCTCTTGACCCCAGTCAATTGACTTTTGCTAGGGCGCTTTATCCTTTCGAAGCGTCGTCTCCGGCGGAGCTTTCACTCAAAGAGAATGAAATCGTAGCGATCATGGCAAAACTCGACCCGTCGACGGGCGCTGAGGTTGACCCCAGACTGGAGGTACGTTTATATTCTCTTACTTCGTCAAATTTATTCTCAGTTGAGTTTCCTAGGTTGAGAGTGAATGGTGGAAGGGAAGAACCAGAGAAGGGAGAGAGGGTTGGTTCCCCAAGAAATGGGTTCAGACACTGGAGCGAAAGAAGCCTATCGAAGAAGGGAAGAAGGTGGACTGAACTCTGTTATGTATCTGTTTTTGCGGTCTTTTTTTCCCTTTCTGATATGTTTTGTGGTTTTTTTGGAACTGTTTTTTGTATACTCACCGTTGTTTCTTTACTATGCCATTCGACTACATTCGTTTCGTATTATTCTCGATCTCACAATGGTTGGATCGCTGGGCTAATACTTCGTTGGGCGTCGAAATTATATCTCAACATCCTCTCGATTTATTTTGCAACAAGTCTTCCTTCGTCCTAGACAGTACAAACCTGGACCTTCTCACTTACTTGGTGGCGACTTGGTCTTTCTCAATTATCCTTCATCCTATGGTGGGAGGACGATCACAGATTCCTAAAGTTCATGAACATCCACGTTGGCCATACAATATTCAGTAACACAATTCACGCATCATTCTTGCTACCTCACCACTTGGACGTTGGTAATCCGCACTATCCGACCCTCCATCTACGATTCCACGCGAACAAAGAGTTAGAAGATTGTACAAACTCACATCGGCGCTTCCTTCAACCCCTCTACATCTGTCTCACTTGCATCTATCTTCACCTTCAAGCCTAGATGAAGCTGGACTGTTATGTACAAATTATCTCGAAGATGTGGAGGTGCCCGCCTTTGCGAGTCTTTTGTAGGTTTACATATCCATTTGTCATGCTTTGGCGAGAGCAGTCAGCAGTATCTTCGCGAACTGTGAATCTCATCAGTAGGGCGATACAAATCATTCCAAGAGTTGCAAAAAAAAACAATTCGAAATCTCATGTAACAGCTTTCTACCAGACTTCAAGCTTCAAGTGCAAAGAAATCAAATCATACCCCTTGCCTGCGGAATTTACATTTTGGAGTTAATATTGAATATTGAAGATGGAAGTGCAACATTTCTTCAGATAACATACTTGCACCCCCGCATTGGACTTACCACCTCCGCATCTCCGAACCCAAGAAACTCTGCCAATTTGAGGAAACATCTCCGTGTTGGTGAATTCACGCATGTGCATGACCGATGGAATCGACACTTTCGTTAGGGGACATGTTGGAATTCATCGAATCTCCCGATGGATGTTCTGTCGCTGTGACTTCTTTTCCATGAAATTGATCATCCCACTGCGCTAACACAGCAAATCTAGTCCACGACTTCGTGTGCAAATATCATGAAAAAGGGGGCCAAAGTGTTCGGACTTTTGTAACAAATTATTGACCCAACAAATGCGAAGCAAAATTGTAAAAATATCAAAGGATTTGCAGAAAAAGTGTGAAAAAAGCCGAAAGTCTTTTGACTTTTCTTACCAAGAAAAGTAGCCAAGTGTTGCGAAGATTTTGGCTACTATTTTCATGGTATTTTCACCCGAAGTAGTGGACTGGATATGCTGTGTAACGTTAACGTCGACTCTCTAAGGACTTATTTCGCATATGAGGTACAATTTAGTCTGATATTGTAACATAGTGATTCTATTGTAAAAACATATCATTGCGTGCACAGAACCTATAGTATTTCACACGAATTGTCACATACCAAAGCACGCTACTCGTACAAATTCGTTCAAGTTCGTGAAGGTGGTTAGTGAGAGTGGTGTCAAACTCACTAGCTAGTAATAACATGACAGAAAGAGGAATGTAAAATCTAGCTGTCGGAGGATAGAGGTAAAAAGGTTGGAGACATTGAAAGAAAAAGAGATAAAAAGTATCAGACTGTAGACAAGGTAGCTAAGGCAGAGTCCCAAAAATGAATAATCGATGGTCGATAGCAAGAAGCAGCCGAATACTACGAAATACATCTGGGAAGACCGACATGATATTTGCGAAAAAAGACGACGACAGAGAACGGGTGACGGAATGAGATAGTGAAAGAAGAACGACGTAAATGATATGGTACACATTTTCGTGTTGAGTTTTGTTTCGTGAGATTCGCGACAATGTTGAATGTAGCTGTGATTGGTTGGTGGTAGTACAATTGAATGATATTGTTGCAGGAGGAAGGTGGATGTAGGAGAAGGAATCGAAGCGTTGATCAGTAACAAAACGAGGTTGGGAGATAGGAATAAGTAGATGAGCCGTGCGTTGTCGTTGCGAGCTGGGAGAGGTGGCACTAAAACCTAGAAAAACAAGATCTCGAAACAGAAAAGAGAAACCAGAAACCAAGATAGCACGACGAAAAGTTCGTGATGGTGTGTGCTTGATATGAAAAACAATGCAAAGACATTTGAGACGTTTTAAGGTGCTTGTGTATAGGTTTGATATAAGTTATCCACGAAAGCGTTATCAGACTAAATGGAATCAGTATGAAGACTTTGACAAGCAGATGAAGGGACGTACATAGATCAAAGTCAATACTTCCTGTACAAACTGCTTCCTCGAGATATCCTTGGGAGGCGCTTTCTTACTGCCGAGCAGAGCACTCAATAACGCGTTCTGAGTCACATCAGCATCCAACTTGTGTCCATCTCCTGCACCGTTGACCTGCTTAGACTTTCCCTTTCCGTTCGTTGCAGGAATAGTTGTCGCGGTAGGCAAAGAAGGTGGTTGGACTTGTACAGGTGCTCCAGGTCGACTGGTCATATCTACAGCAGGTTTACCGCCGCCAGAACTTCCCATAGGATCATCCCAGCCATTCTCAATGGCTTCTCTTTCGACGCGCTGCCTCTCTTCTCTTTCCATAGCCCGTTCCCGACGAGATTTCTTTTTTCCCTTTTCCGGTGTCGTTTTAACTGAATGTGTAGCTTGTTTCTGTTTCTTGGAGAAAACAGACGGATCACTTAGAGCCCGCGTATCTGAGAAATCGAGCTCGACAACATCAGAATCGACGGTCCCACTGGCGCTTGAAGACTCGTCGACAGGGGCACGAGGGTAAGGCCATAACTCTGAATTAGACTCGAAAGGGACGAGCTTTCGTTCGCTCCCTAAAGTTGATATCAAAGTGGAAGCTGAGTCAACCTGAGGCATTCCAACAGACCCGTTTTTCATCGTTGCGGTAGATACGGAAGAAGGAGCAATCTTTCCGTTCCCATTAGAGGTCGTAAGAAACTGTTGGTTTGGAGTTTTCTGGTTTGATATAATAGGTGGTGAACCGGGTCCAATGCCTCTGGTTACGACCCGAGGAGTGACATCTCCTTGAATACCTTGAACCCTTCTAACTGCACTTCCCCCACTATTGTGATCGCCATCCGAGTCAGATGAAGCCTGGTATGATACACTGGGGATACCATTCCTTGCTGGACCAGTGGCCAGGATTGCTGGGTCGGAAACTTGAGACAACGAATCCGCGACTGTACTGGTAGTAGAATATCCCACATCGGACGTTACATCACTATACTCATTGTCACCTTCGTAACGCGGAGCAGATAGCACACTGGAACTGCGAGACCCGAACCCTGTCCGCGACGATGCAGAAGTGGGTGTAGATGGTGATAGCCCCAATAATGTAGCAATGACGTCTTGATTGAGTATCTGCGGAAGCTGAGAGGACTGGGGTTTAGGCGAGACAATTTGAATCTCTTCAGGATGTGGAGGAAGGTGATCTTCTGGACCTGGTTGTTGAGAAGTTTGAGAAGTGGGTTCAGATGAAAAAGCGTTCACCGATGGCGGCTGTGATGGGGGTTGGCAAGATGCAAAAATGGAATCAAGCAGAGCAAGCCCCCGGGAAGAAGTGGAGGGTGTCGACGACGGCGGTGGAGCAGAAGGAGTAGAGGTTGCGGCATTTTGAGAACCCGCTTGAATACTGCTATTGGTGAGGGCAGCAATAAGACTCTGTGCCGAGTGTGCTGAGCCACTGACGTTGGGTGGTTTGGCCGATACAGTAGGCTGGAGCTTGGCAAAGAGCTTGTCAAGCTCTGAGACGCCGTTGCCTGGAGGATTGGTGTTACTGGCGGTAGACGTTGCGAGTGGATTGGGATGGTTATCGACACGAGGTGTTTTGTCGACATCTGATTACAAGCTAAGCTATTAGACGATGGAAACGAAAATGTCAAGCTTACCTTCAGATGTAGATATGGATACCTGACTACCTTTACGCGAATGATGGTTTGGGGGTGGTGGACGGCCTGGACCATACCTGAACTCTACAGGGTACGACTCTCCTCGCTTGATATACGAAAGCAAGCTAGTCTCCAAGTTTGAGCGCGCCGATGAAACGAGAAAATTTTTGAAAAATGAACACACCGTATCATAACATCCTTCAAAGGCTCCCGAGCTTCAGTCGGGAACATCCACAAGCCGGTTGTGACACTTGTTCCTTTCTTCTCTCGGTTGGGGTTGGGCTTCTCCTGACTTTGGCTTTGTTGGTTGGTGGACGAGCGGTCCACAGCAAACTCTTGGTCGAACATAGGACGATACTCAGGAGGTAAAGGGTACGGAAGACCCATTTGAGTACGTTTCGCGGTATACTCTGGATAAAATCGATACATGAGGTAGTCGCCGAGTATTTGCATGTCGTCCTCAGGGTAGATGCGACGACCATAGTCGCCCGTTCCCATCCTATTTAATATATACAATCCATACGGGGGAGCATCAGAGCTGAAATCAGAATTTTTGTGAGAGGATGCAAACGATTAAAGGATAGGATAGTCCATACTGTTCTACGAGAAACATAGATCCTTCAAAACCCTGTTTCTCCCATTTTACACCATTGAAGTGATACAAACATACATGAGGAAATTGATCAAGAATAGCTGTAATAGACGGGTCTCTTCTCCGCAAAACAGTCATGTTGTTTTGATAAATGGAGTCTGAAGCCAAGACATACTGTCTCTTGAGCTGAGGAGAAGAGGTGGGTGGCCGAGATTGATGAGTAGGAAGAGTGTTGGAAACATTGGAAGATGAACGTGGTCTTCCTCCTCTTCCCATTTCTGCTGTCGGTGGTCGTGATTGTGCGGAGAGTGGAGGATGTGGAGGCGAGGGTAGTACAAATTTCAGCGTAGACGCAATGAGTCTGTTTGCGTTGGCGTGTCACCCTAAAAAGGAATCGGGCACCTGCCAGAATCGCGTGATCCGTAGTCATGTGATCGTGTAGCTATAGCCCCTACTTTAGGGCTAAATAACTAAATGATTAATTTTCTAACTGTGTATAATGCTAAATACTTATTTGCATCTTCACCTCGGACACCTCCATCTACAATGAGTCTCCAAGCATGGCAGCGTAGCCCAACAAAAAAGGCCTTGGACATTGTCAGGACAATAGTCAAAGGACACTCTACTCCATTAACCACTCACCAGCTCTACAATCTTGCCGTCCAACACGAGACAGGACGCCCCGTCACCTATGAGAGAGAGCATAACCATGCGTCAAACCAACCTCCTCACCCGGAGAATGCTATTCGTTCGATGGCGTAAGTACAATTGTTTATTTCAATACATTCTCTTATGTTCCTTTGCCAACTAGATACCTGAAGAGGGTCGTTCTTCCCAACCTCGTCGTCCGAAATGAGGTCCAAAAGATTCACACTACTCGTACTCTTTCGGAAGAAGAAGTTCAACAGCGACTTCAAACGATGACTAAAGCTGCACGAAAGACAGCACATCTACCGACCACGGTTGACGAATGGCGATGGCAACTGAAAACTCCGCCTGCAGTTAAGGTCACACCACCTCCGGAGCCAGTGTTTGGGACAGAAGTTGGAGTTGGAGAGGATTGGACTCATTTGAACAGAAGGAGAAGACGTGCTAGGGAGGAGAAGATCTCAAGGAATGTAGCTTGGATGAACGAGCTGAAGAAGGCTCGGGACAACGCTTCGGAGCAGTCGCAGGCAGCTTGAAGCTCATTCTCTTAAGTACGCATTCAATATAATCAACTAATCATGCAGAATTCATAGCAGATTTGACTTCACAACGTTTTGAATTAACAAAGAATCCTAATTAGAATGAAGTTAATGTCATGAGCTACAGAGGGTACGGTATGCTTGTCTTCGCTATATCGCTTTTGGAGGCGCTGCAGGAATTGCAGGATCTTCAGGATAAAGTACCAAGTTACCTAGCCGGGGTGGTGTCGTACGACTGATAAACTCGTTGATTGTTGGAAGTTTGTCACTAGCAAGGCGAAGTGCTATAAGAAGCAAAGGTATCAATGGTAAAGCGCAAGCAAGGTAGTGGGCTTGAGGTAGAGCATACCTTCACGAGCAATCTCCTCACGGATGGGTGCACCACCAATCTCAAAGAGTACGCGACCTGGAGTCACTCTGCGTCGTGCAACGAGAAAAAAAAATTAACAATATGGTCCAAAGCCAAGTTGACAGTACATACCTGGTAGCCCAAAACTCGAATCCACCTTTTCCTTTACCCATACGAGTTTCATTTCCCTACGTCACATTGTCAATGTTTATACGACAATATTAACGAGAAATTCTGAACAACGTACCTTGATACAAACAGGAATATCTGGGAAGACTCGCATGTACACCTTCGCACCTTTGACTTGTTTGATCTTCCTCTTAATAACCTCTTCAGCAGCAACGAGTTGCTTTGCACTCAACCTTGCGCCGTTTTCTTTAATCCTCAATCCATACTCTCCGTACGCCAGAGTTGTCCCCTTCGTTGAACCTCCAGTAGGTACAGGTAGAACACCTTTGTGTCGTTTGATGTAAGTTATGCGCTGAGGAGCAAGTTGACCTTTGTTACGAGTGAATGTTAGGAGAGGATTGGAGGTACTTGTAGCCCGACATGTTGACAGGAGTGAGCGTGTCGAGGGAAGAGAGAACATTGGTGGGATAAAGGAGTTGAAGGTCAGGTAGCAGTCCTTTAGAATCCAGCAAACGCGAATATTGATAGCATACAAACCAATAGTTTGGTAACAATAGTATCCTATAACTTAGCTTACAAGTGATGTTAATTTAAGTTTCAAAAGAAATGATCAATTATTGCCTAGCACTGAATTCGGTATCTACGCATCAACCTTGTCATTCGACCACTCCCTCGCCTCGTTCACATTGCTCAACGCCTCAGAATACGTGACTGAGACTCATCCCTTCCTTTGTAAAAGCTCAGAAACTTAGCAGAAATGAGCGAAAGAAAGCGCGCCTGGGAAGGTAATGGCGATTCAAATGTTACAAAGAAGCTCAAGAGGTATGTTTGAAAGCCGTTCCTCATACATATCCCCATTAAGCATCAATTGACTGGTTTCTCATGCAGTGATTCAGTGAGTCTACCCTCCCGATAATTTTCTTTCTTTCTGGTCGATGATCAAAGGTGAATTGAATCTCACTGATTCCATGTTTTTGTCCATGTTTCTATAACATCCAATATACCCCTCCAGACATCTGCCAATGGAACTTCTAAAGGTGCACCCGTGAGTTTTCATATTAAATGCATTCACTGTATGCGTAATCATACTAATTTTGTGCATAGATCAACACGAAGGATCTCATAGCTCAAAAACGGTTAGAGATCCAGGCAAAAATCGAAGCAATGAAGAAAAGCGCTCTCGGAGGAGGTACAGCATCACCTGCTTCAACATCTGCACCTACACCACTGTCTACACATGCCTCTTCTGGTGTATCGACCCCTCGAACACCTGTCACCGCGTCACCTTCTCCTGGGCCTAGTGGGATGGATGATATTGCGAGGAGAGTGGCGGAGGCTAAGAGAAGGGTTGCTGAGGCTCAGAATAAATTAGCTGTTAAAGAGAATCCTTACATGGTATGTTTTGCTTTCTCTTTGGAATGAGTTTGTTAATTGGGAGTATTGATCAATTGGTCGGGCGAATGTAGAGTATTCCTCAATCAAAGAAGAACAAGCAGCTGCCTGTGTCAGAACCTTCTCAGCAAGGTGCAGGATTAAAGATGGCTGCTCATCCCCTCCTCTTGGATACTACGACAACTACATTCACACAAAGTAAGAAGGACAAATATAAGCCTATGCAGCCTAAGTTTGCCAGTATCAAAGTGCGTAACCTTGTTGTTACCCCATGTAATCGAACTAATGGAATCTTTGGCAGGCAAATGCTAGAAATGCTCCGACCCCACCTCCCTCCACTACTCCCACTATACCCGCCGAAGCTATAATTAATCCTTATTCTTCCGTTTCGGGGCCTATAGAGGGTGGTTTCGAAGGGGCTCCCAGGGAAAAAGTGGGAAGAAATTTCAGGTTCAATCCTAAAGGAAAGTATGTCCAGCTTGGAAATCAAATGAGGCAGGAAGCACAGTTGGAACAGTTGAAGCAAAGAATTGCGGAAAGTGCCAGGAAAGCTGGATTGGATTCTGAGTTTGAGACTCTGGAGAAGGGAATTAAGGTACTTTTCTTGCTTTGCATCGACCTCTTTATTGCAACCTGACGGTAATTTCATCTAGAGAGAACCACCTCCTGATGCGGAATGGTGGGACGCAGCGTTGCTCCCCAACAATACCTACGATGACCTTGCTTTGGGAATTGAGAAGATGAATATTAGAAATGAGCAGTCTCCTATCACAATCTATATCCAACATCCCATCCCTATCCCTGCACCTGGTGATAAGAACAAGGCGGGATTGAAGCCTTTGAAACTTACTAAGAAGGTATGTCCATTACGTTTGATGTTTCATCGTAGATAATGACTAAAGGACAATTGAAAACTATAGGAACAAAAGAAGATGAGGAAACAGCGAAGACAAGCTGAGTTGCAAGACAAACGTGACAGAATCCGCATGGGTCTCATTCCTCCTGATCCTCCCAAAGGTTTGTTTTTCATCTTATCAAATACAAGAATACATTTTGATATATTTCCGTATAGTCCGTCTTGCTAACCTCATGAAGGTTTTGACTTCCGACGCTGTACAAGATCCTACGCGTGTTGAAGCACGCGTTCGTAGAGAGGTTGCTATGAGGAAACATCAACACGAAAAGATGAATGCGGAGAGGAAACTAACGGACGAGCAACGCAAGGAGAAAACTGAGACGAAGAAATTGGAAGAGGAAAAGAAGGGTATCTATGGGGCAGTTTTCAAGTGGGTGTTCCTTTTCTCCCATATTATGGATTCTTGCTCATTGTTTTGTCTCTTACGTCCGTAATATCTAGGGTCAAAACGCTCTCCGATCCAGCGCATCGTTTCAAAGTTCGCAAGAATGCAGAACAAATGAGTTTGACTGGTGTTTGTATCTTCAATCCTGGATTTAGTATGGTTTACGTTGAAGGTGCTGCCAAGTTCATAAGGCAGTACAAGCGTCTTCTGTTGCATCGTATTGCATGGACGGAAGCTGCTCGTGAGCGTGGTAACGAAGACGTCGAGATTGATGTTGGAGATGATGAGGACGGGAGTGCTGCTGCTGCTGCTCGTCACAAGGCGGCGGCTGCCGCTGCAAATCCCCAAGGAGATGAAGCTGGTACTGTGAGTTTGGAAGGTAACAAGTGTTGGTTGATATGGGAAGGTCAATTGAAGGATAGAGCTTTCAATAACTTCAAGCCGAAGAGCTGCCCAACTGATAGTGCTGCTAAGGAAGTGCTTGGACAGAAGTTGGCTGGATATTGGGATCAAGCTAAGAATTGGAAACCGGAGGAAGAGGAGTTGTTCTAAGCTTTTGGTGCATTTCATTGGAACTTGAATCGTCATCCAACCTATTATTGACTTATGATACGGCGGGCTGGCGGGGTTCATCGATCATCGATCATCGATCATCCTTCGACCAGTCTGTTTTTGTTGTACTGGCATTGATATTTAATTCAGACGGTATTTTGGGATTTACAGCTTCATTCACGTACCTGATGCGCCGATACCATTGTTGGCTTCTCAACAGTATATTGTTGGCGGTCGCATTGTTGGAGAACTGCTTCAGACGGTACCACTGCCTCGAATGTCCGACTCCCCCAAGGGGAGACAGGATCATACGGATTAAGCTTGCAACAAATAAGTTGACGAACATACTTAGCATGTAGAAAGACCCCGAAAGACATAAGTAGTTAGATAAGTCATATTCTTTTGAAGTATGTAGATGAACATATGACATATATTGGGAGCTGGAACCTGATACTAGTACTACTGCTGATGTGCTGCAAGTCGAACTGGGTGATATACTGTAGAAACATCATGGGACATTGAGGAAGATTGGAGAATAGATACGAAGCAGTGTGGTTCGGTGACCGACGAGATGTTCTCTTGTACGTGATGAAACTGAGTTATATGGGTTATATGGAAGATTGATATGATGGAGACGTCGAACTGTGCTGGAAAAGGCTATGGCCATGGTTGCTGGTGCTGAGATGTCCTGTTATGATGATACGAAACTGAGATTCTCCAAGAATATATACGTTGAAGATAACTATTGCTGGTGGTTGATACTGATGAGAAAGACGGGGTGTTCCATGACTGGATACTGTTGGAATTGTCGGTTGCATGAGACGAAGTCGGGCTGTATGATTTATATCGAACATTTGTGTTGAGATGTTGTGGTATGTTGACGAGAGGAAAGTGTGGAGAATTGCTGATCCTGTTTCTTCTACGGCGGAGTCGTTTGATGCCTGGTAAGCACTACTAATTGACAATAGACATCCCCTTACATTAGGTCGGATTGTTGGATCCAACAGCGATGTTCTCTTTGTGGGGGATTGCACAATTGGATGACTGCTGATGTATATCAGAAAGAGGACTATCGGATGGGTATCAGATGTATTGCTGTTGAAGCGGAGACTAGTGTGCTGTGAGACGGTTTATGTTGTTCTCGCGTATGAAGTTGGAGACGGAGAAACCCATTGAACGCTGAAGAGGACCGAAATGATGATGCTGAAAGAAGGAACAAATAAAACCCCGTATGCTTGAGACTAAGGACCAATAGCACCGGAGGTCGAAGTCGAACGGGTGAGTTACCAAGGGTAGATGGTGACAACTTCTGGTCGAGAGGAGACGATGGCGCATCAAAGCGCAGCCAAAGATATCCAAAACCATATGGGCTTGAAGAGTCGTACGTTGAGAGGATCGGGCCCGAGGTTGAAAGAAGTGGATAATTGAGAAATGAAAGAAGCCCTCCGAGAAATGTCTTGAAGGATGTGCGAAGAGAACGTATGCCGCGAATATTGTATGCCGCGCCGATACGTTCAGATATTGAAGGAAGTGGAAAAGCTTGAAATGAATAAGTTGTCGATATAGGTTTTCTTACTTTCTGAAGAAAAGAAGTGTGAGAAAACGTCATCGAGACCAAATGAAACTCATACATGGGTATATGGATATATAGTGTGTACGTGTCTATGCAGGGCGAACCCTCAACGTACAGTGGGTCAGAGTCTTCGATAGGATATGATCATCTCTGACCACTGAGGTGGTGTGCGACTGGTGGTTGCCAATAGCCGAGTGAACGTGGGGTTATTTCATTCGTCATTGAGAAGCAGGAAGAATGATACTTAGACGAGTGGACGACGAGGACGAGGGATGGCTTGAGACCACCAACCACCCATCTTTCGGCGAGTAGAAGTTCATCTAAGATTCTTGGGGTACGCGGTCTGAGGACTGAGGACTGAAGTTAACGGATGAAAAGATGGTGTCGGGGCATACGAGATTGGAGCCAAACAGAACTGATGGAGGGGAAAGGAGTCTTCTGCAGCAGCCTACGGCATCGGCGGGTAGATACAACACCGAGCTTGAAAAGGTGTCGATATCCGTCCAGGTGAATGAGGACACATCTCTACTTCAACTTGCTTCAAATTTGAGATGTTTTTTCGCGAGAGCTTGTTGAAGATGGTAGAGTAGAGTCAAGAAGGCTGAGGAGGAAAGTTGGGGTGAGCAAAGGCTTTAATACTCTGCATTTTGATCGAGACTGGATAGCAGGTGTCAGCCTCCCAGTTCAACGGTACTCTGGGCTGTATCAACTGTCCCACATGTCCAAGCTTTATACTGCAAAGGCTAATTTTGAGGCTTGATAGCCAATATGGACAACTAGAGAATCTATGTCCATAATCGCCATTTTGTGAAGTTGTGCTCGATAGAATCCTCGTTTTTGTGTTTGGACCACGGAGATTTGAACAGTGAAAACCCAATGCCTAGATTAGTGAATGTCGGTGGCGTCGATGCATACTGCGCTATTGGTATCGAGTAAGTACTAGTAAGTAGTCAGATATGGTCGGATGAACGACTCGGACTCCAAATGAATTTCTCACACTGAGACACGATCACGAGACAGCCGTGACTAGAAAGAGCGAACATCAGGCTGGCAAGTCCGAGTCCACTCCAGCACTAGTTGCTTCAATAAGCAAACTATTCAATGTCGCGATTTCTCAGAGCAGTAGCATTGAGAGCGATAATTCAACTTATGCATTGAGAGTTGAGCATATTTCCAGCAAGTAACGATTCATTTAGAGTCGGAAGCTGGAGCGTACGCTTATCATCAAATTCATTTACGAAGATGCCTTTATTCAACATCATACATTGGAACCTACTAACAAGCTGTAAAATAGAAGTCATCATCGTCATGTCCAAAACTTTCGTCCAATCTTCTGCATTCCTCAGCGGAGATTTCCCTTAGTTCAGCGATATCATGAACATTCGCTGCCTCCTCTTTTGACCTTGCTGCTCTCTTCATGACTCTCCAACCCCGTGTTAGCGTCTTGGGATCTTCTTCTACTGGTTGGAAGTTCAGTACAACGACTTGAAGGAATTCGAGAACATCAAAGATTCGAGTAGCAATCGCTTTGTGATCTAAAGCATCAACATGCTCGCCCATAGGATCTGGGGGTTTAGGGTCATCCGAGTCAGAGTCCTCGTCAACATATTCACCAGCTTTCGCTCGACGAATCCGAGCCGCTTCGCGTAGAATATTCCTGAGATAGGCAGACCGTCGATATGGTCTTGCCCACATTACAGAGAGATTGAGATATTCGAGTTTGGTTGCATGTTGTATGATCTCGATAGCCCTAAGCTGTAAAATGTAAATGATTAGTTGATACAGCTCAATGCAAAAAAAAAAAAAACTGAACACGTACTATTCCACAGTCCATTTTACCCACAGTGTTTGATTCAACGAAGAACAATTCTAATGTAAGGTGGGTTAATTCACCATACGCGAACATGTGCTCCATATACTCTACGGGGTCTCCAAGGAATGCATCGCTGGAGAAGTGTATGTTCAATATAGTGGGACGCATGTCCGAGAGAACAATTTGGGTTTCTTTTAATAGCGAGGACGAACAGTAGTTGACAACCAGTCGATCCACTTTGCACGCTAACCCTAACGCATATAGAATAGAGATGTCCTTTGCTCGGACTTCCTCTAGACCGGACCATGACTTAAAACCTGAGCCATGAAACTGGTGCTGACCTTCTACATTCGATGTACGAAGAAGTGCTAGTTTTTCGATGTCCAAGGAAATTCTTTCCTCGATCGCAAAGCGTGAAAGATTCGGAAAAGTGCGAATAATGGTAGCGGAATTCGGTACCCCGTTATTCTTCATGTTTAGAATTCGGAGGTGGGGAAGAATGGTTATCTCGCCAGATTCTTGGCGTGTCCATGATGCAGAAGTCGTCATGAGATACCGGAGTGTATCAGAGAAATTGCGTAGTAAAGGAATAGGATTCCGCAGATTATCATTGTCGGAAGCCGGCTCAAATCTGAGGAGTAAACCATTCAGAGGTGCAGTGAGAGTCTTCAGCATATTCCTTTCAGGTACGTCAAGATTCGCCACGGAAAGGTATCGAAGGCTAGGGATTGATGAATGTGGGGCAAACAACGTTGCTCGTGTTTCCTCCTGTATGTCAAGGTTTATTTCGAGGGTCTCTAAGTGACAGGCATCCTTCAGGACTAGAGACAATAGATCGAAAATGCATTCGTCGTCGAGGTATGTGTATATCGAGACCACTTTGATATATCTGGTATGTGATGGATGAAACCGAATATATTGTCGAAAATCTTCATTAAATTTGCGGTGTGGTTCATGAACAGCAAGTATCAATGGGAGACCAAGGAGGTAGGGGAGGCCAGCTTGATAAAGCGCTTGGCAAGTTTTCATGAGAGGGAGGAGTGTTTCCCGTGTCTCGAGTTCCTTCATGATCAATATGAGGACGTCATAATTAAGGCTGATTTCTCTACGAGTAGTGCCACTAGGAGGATGTAATTTTTATGAATGCCTTGTCTAAAGTGCAGTGGATCGTGTTACCTTGAACTGTGGGCTTTATTCGACATTCAAAACTACCACCTGGCTTACTATCAACTTACATGTTAATAGGTGTGGACGCAGAAGTTTTAGATATTGTCTCACCGTGATTGTCTTGACAGCTTTTTCCTGCTGCTTTGAGTATGTACTGTGAATATTTGAAAGAGGGTCGGATGTTGCTGGGCGGGGGATAGAAGACTTTGCGAGCTACTACATATGATCAGTGACTTCATGAAACCTTGGGCGCCATGGCACTGTGTGGATGATCTTTCCTATCAAATTGGCGTTGAGGTTGGGTCCCGTTGGGACCGCGTAAGTACATAGCCTTCTGAATACTAGTAAGGATAGCGGTTGGAAATAGAATAAATAAACATACCCATAACGCATGAACTAGCTATTTTTTGCGCGTGATAGTCGGACCAGCCGCTGAGCTCGATGAAATGGTGAACCTACGTCGTGATCCACAATGGAGGAGGCCGTAGCATTGCTATGAATTCAGGGATCGATAATCTTCCAGCAACGGGTCGGGGTACACTATGCACATTCATGATCGTAGAAGTCAGAATCAGTAATGATCAAAATTTGTTTATGGGAATTGTCCTTGAAACATGCCTTGGTTTGAGGAGGATTTATAACGTCCGAATCCCGCCTTTGCGTCTAAGGCATGGAACAGTGGACTTCGACGAGGAGGAGCAGGATATACGACGTGGTATGAATTCAAGTCTACTAGGCGCGCGTGTACGGGAGCACGAATATTGGAAGTATTGATATTGAGTAACCGTACAGTAACTCAAGCAGTAACTCTACAATTTCTAAATTCTGATAATCTTTAAAAGATACAGATATTGGTTGGTTTCAACCACACATTGCTAATAAGAACATTTGAAATACAAGCCACTGATCTGCGAACCCTCTTCCCATGAGATTTCATGCAAGTGTTTACTCGCACGACTAGCAAGGTCATCACCAACGTTGTCCTCACCAGGTACGATCCTCCAACCGAAATTTTTCCCGCTGTGACTTGAGGGATGGTGGAAGATAAGATATCGGAGGGATGGAATAGCTTTCGTTATTCTTTGAGCGAGTGCAGTCTTGTCCATCCGATTAAAATGTTCTCCAACTAAATCTGGTGGCTGAGGGATTCCTTGCATACGTTGAACGATAGAGTATGGAACAGACCAATAAAATTGCAGTTGGAGAAACGACAGTATGGATGCCTTTTCTAGGGCTCGTATCAAATCGTTCTACGCATAAAATTAGTCAATATGTGAAGGTATGAATGATTTATTAGATCTCACGCACCAAAATAGCCTCCGCAACCTCAGGAGCAGTGGATTTTTCATAGCTGTTGAAATGATACTGCAGGTTTAAATGGGATAGACCGGAATAAGCAAACATCATGCTTAGATCTTCGTCGATATCCCGACGCCCAAATATTCCAGCAAGACGATTGTCGGACATAGACAGATGCAGTGTCTTGGGCCGAGTATCACTCAAAGCTATTCGGCACTCTTGTAGCCACTGCCTCTCGCAACCGTCGAGTTTCAGTCGATCGACTTGACAGGATAGTCCAAGCCCGTTCACCAAGACCACATCGCCATCCAGTTTATCCAGTTTCGACCAGAGAGGAAGCCCTACAAGCTCTAACTCCCGTTGTTCTGCGATGTTACGGAGGCGGTGATCTTCCAGCATGTGGTCAGAAGTATCACCGTCATTGTGAATACGGAGAGAGGATAGATTGGGGAATGCTCGAACCATCGCTGCAATATCGGGTATACCGCAAAGTGTCGACCGGAGACTACGAAGGCGAGGAAATACAACGAGTGGATCTGTCGGTTCAAAGAACCACCTTCCTTCTTCTATATCCAACTTCTCGAGGGTGTTCGCGAAGTTAGCTATGAGGGGTAGGGTTTGTCTATCTTCGTCGTCATCTATATTCGTCTCGTATCGAATGTATAGTTTCTTCAAGGGCGCATGTAAGTTCTTGAGGAATTTCGCCGCTACGACATCGATATTGTGGAGGTGGAGGGTTTGAAGGTGAGAACAAGTTATAGGATACACCGGAAGAAATTCCTTCGTGTCTCCATAGGGCATATAGATATGAAGCTCCTTTAAATTTGTCGCGTGCGTCATTACGACTAGTAGAATATCGGTAAGAGCTTGCCACGGTTTTTCTGCTTCTTCAGCTATCAAATCCCAATCGTCCCAATCAACTGAAACATCCTTAATATACTTGTAGCGAGATGGAAAACGTGCCATATACTCGAGGAATCGTCGGTTGTTGCGCGATAAGTCGGTACGTGGTGAGTGCTCTTTGAAACGAAGAGGTAGGGATAGAAAACGTGGTAAAGTGGCCTGGTACAACGTACGACAGGTCAACATGACAGATAACCAATCTCGTCTGAAGTCGAGAAACTCGGTCGTATTAAGTAGGATGTCAAAATTGAGAATCATGGTGGAGGACCGCCGGGGAGATGCTTCCAAGTATTGCGGTGACTGTGGAGTTATACGCTAAGTGAATGTAGGTCTCGAAGTGATACGAGCATAGGTAGCTAGCTACCTTTGAACGCGACCAAAAATCAGATAGCCAAAAATTAGAGAGCTGTAGATATGTGGACACAGGGAAGGAGCGTTACGCTCGGAAGTACTTCAGCCTGAGCTTTCAGTTGGGATGATACTTAGGAGGTAGAACGTTACGTGAAACAGACCTGATCTCAGGCTACGGTTTTGTTTAAAACTCTGGTTGGGTCCGGATTAGAGTGGTCGAATCTGGAGCGTCATGTTAGTAACCTCTATTAGCACGGCTGTTTCGAGGTTCAATATGTTACTGTAGCAATTTGTCGTAACAACCAAGAAATTTGAGACGGTCCAAGGGACCCCGGGCCGCCGAGTGACAATGTGCTCGAATGTGCTAACGGTGACGCGTGACGGTTCTTCACTAGGCCATCGAGCGGATTCGAGCCTCCCAACTGACATCAACATCTTTACTTCCACAGCACCTATTCTCCATAGCATTTCGGAGATTCATATGGAAGACTATGAATTCTTCCAAAGCTCAAATTGAGCATCCCTTAATAAATTCTCGGTGAGGAAAAGAATCTCATCCGAGTCGAAAACCGTGACGATGATTACCGTGACCATCTAGGGATAGATAGCTGGCACTCATGCTATTAACAGGCTCTGTTGCACGTTCTCTTATGGTACAGTAATCGTACAATTTGTCAATGCCAATTCACTAAGAGAATGCACAACGGTCACATTCGAAGTCCCAAGATCCAGAGGTCAATATTCAGTGCTGGAATAATTGCGGCAGCTGGGTGGATACTACCGAGGTCACACTGCCTCTAGAGCTTTCCATGCATTACTCTTCCTTTAAAACTGACATGTATTACGAGTCCTGAAGAACATTCAACCTGATTCTTGGAATGGACAGATACTTTCGATGTTATTACCAACCGACTTCCGCATCAATAGAGTGGATATTGTACTACTTTGTACTCCACTTCAATCCGCACTGAAACCTTTTCCTCTGCTTCGCTATGTCAAAAATACCCGGGGTAACAGCAGCAGAGTTCTCTGAATGAAGTTACAGATTTTGGACATTCATATCCTACGGAAGATTCACGGACGCCTTAAAGACAATGGACCGTTTATCATCCTCTCGTGGACTATTTATACAGCTAGGGGAATCACTAGTTGACATCGATCCAGCGGTGTCTTCCAGCACAGTCTACTTTTCAACCTTTCGGATCTCGAGATGTCAGTGTCACGCCTTTTCTTTGTTTTCCTTTCCGTACTGCCATTATGGATATGTGGTAAGTCCACAATGAAACGTGCTACTTTTGTACTGATTTTGCGGGTCATACAGGTACTACGTGCACCCCTGTGAAACGTGCGACATGCCCCGATATTCCTGCAAATCCTGTAGCTACACCAATCACATCTCTCCCAAACCCTTTCACCTTTGCCAACGGGCAGAATGTTACTACGAAGGACGATTGGGCATGCCGACAAGCGGAGATCAGCCAACTCCTCCAAACTTACGAGTTAGGAAGCAAGCCACCGAAACCCTCTACATTCTCAGCTTCATTCTCTCGAAACACTTTGACCATCAACGCTGGCGAGAACGGCAATTCCATCTCGTTCACTTCCTCTATCACATTCCCTACATCTGGTACTGCACCTTTCCCTGCTTTCATTGCGCTCGATGGTGGTAGCTTACCTCACCCACCTGGTGTGGCTATCATTACATTGAACACGAATGATATCGCCGTTCAGAACGATGCTAGCAGTCGTGGACAAGGCAAATTCTTCCAACTCTATGGTACCAATGCTTCTGCAGGTGCCATGATTGCTTGGGCATGGGCAGCTAGTCGTATCATTGATGCTATCGAAGCTACTCCCAGCACTAACATCGATCCAACAAAGATCGGTGTAAC
Source organism: Abortiporus biennis (assembly GCA_022606235.1). Classification (NCBI taxonomy): domain Eukaryota; kingdom Fungi; phylum Basidiomycota; class Agaricomycetes; order Polyporales; family Podoscyphaceae; genus Abortiporus; species Abortiporus biennis. The sequence goes on along the minus strand of JABYQP010000004.1, from coordinate 783,852 downwards.
TGGTTGCTCTCGTGATGGTAAAGGTGCCTTGGTTGCAGGTGCCTTTGACGATCGCATTGTCTTGACCATCCCTCAAGAATCAGGTTCAGGTGGAACAGACTGCTGGCGTATCTCAGACTCAATTTTGGCCAGTGGAGTTTCAACTCAAACCGCTTCAGAGATCGTTCAAGAGAACGTTTGGTTCTCTACAGCTTTCGACCAATTCGCTAGTACTTCTGTGGACCCACTTCCCTTCGATCATCATTTACTCATCGGTTTAGTTGCTCCTCGTGGTTTACTTGCAATTGATAATACCGGTATCGACTGGTTGGGAGCTGAGAGTTCATTTGGATGTTTGAAGGCTGCTAGTACTATCTGGGAAGCGTTGGGATCTCCGGATACTATGGGATTTTCTCAGTCGGCTAACCATGCTCACTGTGCTTTCCCCTCATCTCAGCAGGATGATTTGAATGCGTTTGTGAACAAGTTCTTGTTCGGTCAGGATACTAATACGACCAATATTGAGGATAACGCTGGTGGATATACCTTTGCAATGCCTGGAACTTGGGATCCTTGGATCGCTCCAACGCTTGACTAAGGCTTGGTCAGTGTCATCTTTATCGTTTTCAGTGTATGCAACTGAATCATTTATTAGGTTCAAGGCACTCAACACGAGCAAGCGCCCTTGTAACATACATAGTACTACATCCTCGACTGTTGTTTTGGAGTGAACGTTCTTTGGACACTCAAGTGCTGTAACCTGAGGTGCTATGTGCAATGCAAGAAATGTATATTTGAATATTTCCTGAACGAGACGTTGTGCGATGGTAGTCAACAATACAAGAAAATGCAAAACCAAAGGCAAAAAGAAAGAACTGGGAGAAGCTGAAACGATGATCAACGAGAGTGGAGATCAATAGTAACCTGAGTACGAAGTACATAGATGTTGAGTGTCCGCTACCGCATGCGATGAGAGAGATGAAGGAACATCAGTGGGAATTGATTTGACGATTGCGAGGAGGGGTACCCTTGGGCTTGGGGGTACTAGATTCGGGACGATAGCGAGAAGAAAAATTATGAATAGCAGTCCTCCGTAAAATATCGGCAATCGGACAATTCGATTTATTGAAGATTCCATCCAATTGTGGTTGATCAACCATATCGATGTGAGATAATCCTTCTCTGGTTTGAGTCAAAGTTGAACGAGGAAGGTTGACATCTGAATGAAGTGAAAGTCTAGCGAAGAGTAAAACTTGAGGTGGGGTCTTGTCAGTCTTCGCGATAGCCTTTTCAATAGGTTCAAGAGAGGGAACACTGCCGTTGATGAGTGACGCAATCAACTGGGTCTGATCTTCAGCGGAGAACAAGGAGGTTCTTTTGTCAGCCTCGGGGTGACATCCTAAGATTTGTGTTGAGAGGGGTGTAACACGGGGAATATATCCTATGGTCGGTGAAGGAACTGAAGATACCTGGACGCTGTGTAGGAGTGTTTGGTTACGATCGAATAGTGAAAGTCGGAAGAAGGCCTTGGGTGGTGAAGCCGGCATTGTAGGGCTACGTTCCATTGTAGTGACAGTCGATTTAGAAGATGAGTTTGAAGATGCGCAGCGAGTTAAATTCGATTCAATATCTGCGTTGTCTTCAACCGTAGTTCCAGGTGGTCCCGTGGTGGAGGCATCTTTATCAGACTGAAGAAGGATTATTGAGTATCCCACCTGGTCCTTTCAAAAGAACGTGACATACCTTTCCAAATCCAGGTATCGTACGGAACTTCGAACGCGACATTCCGGTAAAAACTCGAGAGGATGATTCGATCGATGAATGCATTGAGCAACACAGCAAGACCAGGGTGAGCAGAGCACAGATGATGATGAAAATGCAGAATAGGACGATCCAGAACGAAAGAGGAGATGGGTCAGGGTATCTGGAAGAGTTCCCAGTGTGAAAGAAAGCAGCCATAGCGAATAAAAAGACAACTTGCAATGCCTGAAAAGAGCGAGTAGCCACCTATTGTAATGGTAAGGAAGATGAAAGCGTAGGTCCTAGATTGCGAATATATAGTAGATGCACGGCTGACAAGCAGCTTGAAGTTTGCACTTTCAAATTTTGTCAACCCTATGAGGCTGTCAAGCAGAATTTTAATATGAACTTCTTCATCCCAGTCAGCACAATCGGGATCCACAGCGATTTCTTTGATGGTAACCACTTGTACGGAATAACCCCATACAATCAAAGGTGAGAATGAGACTGCAGATCACGCACATGATACTATACAATTTGAAGGTCACTACATTTTACATCGTAAAAGAAAGGGTACGAGTAACTAACTTTTCAAATTTCCATTGACACTTCAGAATTTTCTGCAATGCTACTCAGAGACATCTGCATTCTTCTTCTCACTAACCTGAAGGATGTCTTCAATGAAAAGTTGAATGAAATTAAGTATATAACATACCTCTCAAATTGATCCAGAGGCCCTTCACCGTCACACACGACTTCCATTCCATCTTTCCATCTTTCCTCAGTATATGCCCTGATAGGCAACCAGATACTCAAAGGACTTGTACCAGGTTCATACGTCGCTTGGGATACGTACAACAACAATCCGTCGCTCTTGACTTGTGCTGGAATCACTTGCAACTGACCACGAGAGGAATCATCCAAATCCATCTCTCCAGCAGTTCGAAAGTAAGGTGATGGTATCGTGATTTGTACAGTACGGGGTAATCTCGCCGAGGGAATTAAGTGATTGACAAGGCTGGACAAGGTGGTATCTGTAGAGCTGGGTATTGCTACGAATGTTGTCGGGTATGAAAACTGGTATTCATCTTGAGAAGCGGAAGCGGTAGAGGGAGGCGGTGGGAATGAAGGTAGTTCAGACAAACGAGTCTCTCTCCACCAAAATCTAACAAATATTTAGTTTCTATCTTCTATCGCAGTGTGTAATTTAATTTACCTGAATGGTGTTTCGCAATCAGCGATATCTTGTCCCTTCCATTTAAGTACATCTAACACATGCAGAATTCCGTTTGCTCGCCAGCTGTCATCGAGAATACAATCAAGAACAGTATGGGGAGGAAGGGCCGAGGGAAAGGGCTTCATTAATGGCTTGCCTAGTACCCGAGAACGGATGGTAGTATTGGGAACTGAGGCGTATACGCATTAGATGATATCGCGTTTAGGTCAGGATTGAAAGATGCTCACCGATACCAGCTATCCCGGAAGCGGCATGAGTAACTGCAATACATCGTTTTCCGACTGGTACCGGGGTGACAGCTACCCAACCAGTCTCAATGTCTTGAGGGATGCCGTCCGAACCAATGGTATCGTAATCGTCTGACATCTCAAGCAATTCGGCATACATGCATTTGTCTGCCCATTTTCCAGGTTTGTTCGTATTGGATGAGACTTGAGAAGACTTCGAACGACCTTTGCGTTTCTTCGATCTCTTCTTCTTCTCATGTACATTTGTTTGTATGTCGCTTGCTTGTTGAGGAGGGATGGTGGACTCACTGATTCTATCTCCGATCTGGGGAGTAAGTGGCACAGAAGAAGCAGATGCTGCTGGTGGTAAGAGAGATGCAAAGGAAGATATTCCTTCACGAACGATCATGTCTGTGGGGTTTGCTGCAGCATTATTTGCATTCTCGTCGTTTGCTTCATCGTCGGAGGCACCAAGATTGAGATCTGCGAAGAAATCGAGCTGTCGACTCGAGTCGAAACGTTCTGCTCGTCTCTGATAGGTAGCTTCAGAAACTTGCCGGATATTTTACAAGACAAACACTCACACGTTTTTGCTCCTCTAAAGCCTGTAATGTTGGTACATGATGTTTAGCAATTTGAGATTATCGTTACATTGGATAATGTCTGACCTTTTTGCGCCTGCTTTCTTGCGACGATGTTGTGTCTCGCACACTGGCAGGTGGAAGCTTGAATGATGCCCTACGAGCCCCGAAAGTGTCGTTACCCTTGCTCATGAATGTCGTTAGAACCAGAAGAGAGTTTGGCAGCAGGAGGACTTATTTAGGGTCGATTTAAATGGGCGTCTATTCAAACATTCTCTGTTTCAAGTCGAACCTCTTCGCCAACACACTCTTCTCCACGTCCCTTGTCTCTTTCCTTCACGACGCTTAAACTACTTCGCTCAACGGATACAGTACTGGAACTGAAAGACACATATGTTCTGAAAGATTAAGAGACCCGAGATGCCCCCATTCGTTCCAACAGCACGAGAGATCCTCCTATTGACATGTTTGCTCGGCTTTCTTCTATCCATCTCCTCCACTTTCAAACCAGGAAACACTCCCTTGTCCATATCGGACCTGGCAAGATTAAAGTCAAGTAATGCGTATATAGAGGAAGACTCAGAACCCGTCCCTCTGACTTATGAAGGAACATACGGCCTCGACAAGAGCTTGAATGCTCCGTTACGCTGGGGTCAAGGGACTGTCCCAGAGACCAAAATTATAGCTCATGTTCCAGGTATTGTAATAATGTTGTTAACTTACATCCTACTGATGTTTCCTAGGATGGTCAATATTTGACAAGCTATACTTCCTGAACGGAACGATATACATTGTCACCGACACCCCTTCTTTAGTCCCGGACAGGGCATTAATAACTTCATCTGGTGTCATGATTAAGAATGGCCCCGTTGCTGAAGCACAGAGAATACCTACGGATAAGGACATGAGGGTAATAGATACTGATGAAGCCAGAAAGCTGTTTGGCGAACAAGCTGAGAGATTGGATGGCGTCACGGTACGTTCTCTGAACAATGCTTGCATTTAATTCCCCAATCTTAATGCGTTGGCTTCCCTTCAGTGGTTTGTCAACGATCCGAAACAATTCATAACCCATTACTACCATTGGTCCGCCGAACTATTCTTCGGCTTATGGAGAACATATTCATCACTCGATCCTTCAATGCCACCTTCTGGAGAGACAAATCTTCCTGCTCCTCGACGAATCCTCTTCTCCCACTTGGACGCAGACAATTGGAGAGATTACGCTTCTATGAACCAGCAGGTCCTCTACAGCGCTTTCCCATCCATCACCTTGGAATTCATGAACGATTGGCTTGACCGTGTTGCGATGGGAAAACCTTTTGTGTTAGATCGCGTCGTTTTTGCGGATCGTGCTGCTGCGATGCACGGCTATAACTTCTTGCGAACACAAAGAACAGCTGCCAATGCTTTCGCTTTACCTGGGTCGGTCAATTGGTGGTTGCCCATCCGAAATAGTGTTGTCGGATTCTCTGGATTGAGTTTGAATCAGGATAAAGGGTTTACAAACGGGATGAGCAATGCTCCTGTTATTACCTACATTTCCAGGCAAGGATGGGGTCGACGTATGTTGATCCAGGAACATCACGATAAACTTGTGGAGGAGTTGTATAAGTTGAGAGATACATATGGTTACGAGGTTAATGTTGTGAGTATGGACAAGTTGTCGAGAATGGAACAATTGAGTCTATCCGGCCGCACCACGGTAAGTCAACAATAGTAGTTGCTTTATTTTCTTGCTCATTTCTTTCTACTTAAAGATCATGATGGGTGTACATGGAAACGGTCTCACATCGTTGCTTTGGATGAGACCGACACCCCGTTCCACAGTGATGGAATTCTTCTTCCCTGGTGGTTTCGCTCATGATTATGAGTACACAACACGAGCCCTCGGAATGGTTCACTACGGCTTCTGGGGCAATAGGTCAGTCATTCTTATATCTGTTCTCTTTTTTTTTTAGCTGAAAGAGATCGTTCCTTTCAGCTATTTCACTCGTCCTGACACTCCTCCCGTCAAATATCCCGAGGGTTTCCAAGGAAATGAGATCCCTATAGACGGAGCATTGGTTGCAAAGTTGTGTCATGAGAGATTGATCCTCGCTGAGGAGGCCGATGACTAGAGACCAGTTTGAAGCTACGGACTCGAAGAATTCACTGTAATCATTCGTTACTTTTACCACCTTTGCAACCCTCGGACCATACCCTGCTTAACTTATTCATTGTCTTTCACAAGTAGACTAGTATATTGTTTGGTTTCTCGTAATATATTGTCGATAGAATGCTACACAGGAGAGATCATTACTACCATCTGTTTTGAGCGTACAACCACCTTTTGCTTCTTTTAGATCCCCAGTACCCACTTTCTAACTGGGTTTGTCTGGACGAACTAATCGCCATCCATGTACAGTCGCTCGCACTTCCTCCGCACCTGAGTCTTCTGGGAACATAGGCTTTAAACCCCAATAACAATTTTCATTTGTCAGAATCGGAAGAATCACTCAGAATCAAGGTGTACAGAACTCACAGGGAATTTCTCGGTTAGAATCTCCTCACATATCCAACCTCTCTGTTTTGCCTTCTCAAAAAATTCCATGTCACGATGCGCTAGATGTGGCCTATGATGCGAATAGAAGACAAGAAGACATGGTTTGGCCGTAGAATCAGCTCTTAAAGCCTTCTCGCAGGTATTAAGCAATGCATCATGCTAGTTCGCATTTGGGGTTGAAGAGTTATGAAAATGGGTTAGTCAAAACAGCAGCTTATAGAGGGGATATAATTTACTTACCTGTGAGTGGCTGAAAATCAAGTCACTCATAATAATCAGGTCGAAGCCAGAAGCTCCTGTACCATCCTTCTTTTGTAAGGCAAACAAGGGTTCGATGGGGTGTCCCCATATATATCCCTGATACGGTCGCTCAGGTGCAAAGTCTATGATGAATATCGAGGAGATGGTCAAAGCGCACTTCGACATGAGTATGACTTAGACGATCATCTGGGACATTTTTTGTCACATTGAATTGCAAGTTATCGATGAGGGAAGCATCGGGGTAGTCTGTTAATACCACCTATTAAGTGGGACAAAGACTAATGAGTGAGGAATTTTCACAGGTACGGAAAAATAGTAGGAAGACGTACAGAACTTGCACCGTTCTTTGCAGTGACAATTCCAGGTAATCCTCCGCCAGCTCCTAATTCTAGAACGGATTTTCCAACGTAAAGCTGCGGATTTGCGTCCAGATACGAAGCAAATGCTCGGGAGGCATTCCAGCTATAATGAAAACAAACTATAGCATAAGACATGGGAGCACAAATATATCGAAACTTACAGATAATGTCCCCACAACGGATGAGATCCTACTAATCTTATGTCTATTGAAGACCATTTATCATCTACGGCTCCCTTCTCTCTTAGATATGTCGCGATTGTAGGTTCTGGAGAAGGTGGCCGAGGAGGTTCCTGAGATATATATTTCACTCCTTGAAGCACAGTACATCCGAGTGAAAAAAAACCATACAGTGAAAACCGAATCGAGAGCAAGGGGAATATCATCTTCTGAATCTGACATGTCGGCGATGAATATAAGATGCTAAAGGAACTTCGAGGGGGTTAAAGCGTTAGAACAGTTGATAATTGAGAAACAATAGCAATTCAACTCAGAGCCTGAGTGAAGAAAATAAACTTTTTGCCTCCTTCCAAATTGAGGGAACAATGGGTTTGATGGGATCTAAGATGAAGCCCGAAGTCCGCCACGGAGAGGTCATTAATATTTCTCCATAATCCCCGAATTTCAGTGCTCATTATATCATTACAGTCATAAAATCAGACTCTGACGAGCCCCCCTAATTATCTGGGAAATATCCTGCAGCCCTCCAAGCTGAAATCCACTTCTTCGTAGTAACAGAAACGTCAAACTTCACATCCTGCAACATTGGAACAGCTTTCTTCGCCTTCTCGATATCTAACCGAATGATACCAATCGGTTCGTTGTTATCGCCTCCAAAGGTCGCGCTCGCATAGAATCCAAGCAACTTCAAAGCGGGGTTGCGCTCCATGTTCTCTACTTCAGATAACCCTGAAGCAGTCAAACTAGCCACGAGCTTCTGGAGCCATTCATCGTATGGAACGAGAGGGACGGAGAGTTGAGCTGCAAGTTCTTCCATGATTTTGTGCCATGAGACAGGATTTGCGCTGACGAGGTGGAGGATAGAATCATTTGAATGACGCATTTGAATCAGGGCTTTTGCAGCATCGTACATTGGGAGCCAAGTTACCAGACCCTCCTGATAACAGGAAAAGAAGTTAGTTGTGACTATGCGTAAACGAAAGGAAATGCAATGTACCGAGGGAACAACAGGAAGACAGTGGGTGAAAAACGATGATTTAACGAGGGAAGGAACCCATTCTTTTTCGTTCCAGTATCCAGTCTTATCCCCAGACAGTTGTCCAATTCTCACTGTTGTAGTCCTAAGACCAGTCCTTTCTGAAGCAATGGCGAGAATGCGTTCGGCAACCCATTTAGATTCTCCGTAACCAGAACCAACTGGTACATGGGGATCTAAGATATATTCTTCTTTGGCGAAACCAAGTCTGGTACTAGGACCTGCGTAATACGTTAATGAATCTGGGCAAGGAAAGTGACGAACAACTAGAAACGTACTTCCAACCGATGCAATGGAGCTGGAGAAGGTGATACTTGGCATCTCGGACGACGTCGATAAAACCGCAAAATCGACGAGTTTACGGACTCCGTGTATTGCCTCATCCAAAGATGATAGATTGAGATTGAAGTTAACGGGCCATGCTGCAAGAAGGGTTGTCATTCATGAAAGATAATTTGTTCGCTCAGACCATGAGATAACTTACCATTGTGAAGGATGTGAGTGACAGAGTTCCTCATCTAGTAATATAGATTGAAGTTAGTATTTAACAACGAACGAAAGGAGTTTCAAATTGCCACCTTTTCATACAACTTCGTGCTCAATCCAAACTGAGGTTGAAGCAAATCACCTTCCACCATGACAACCTTCGAAGATACATATTCGTCCTCCAATCCCCGCTGCTTGACTGCTTTCATCTGCCTCTCCCTCAGCCCAACTTGGTTGGAACCGACACCTTTCAGTTTACGGTTGAAAGCATAGATCCTCGTCACCGTAGGGTCACTGGACAACAGTGCCAGCATGTTGCATCCTAATCCACCAGTTGAACCGGTGAGAAGAACCACATCACCCACATCTTTGTGGTGAACTTGAAGGCTTTGGGTCACGGGACGAGAGGGAATGTCGGCCGTATACTTTTCAATTGTGGTCACCATTTCTCTGACACGCCTCTCAATATCAGTCTCGCCCTGAGCCTCCGACGACTCAACGGATTTGATCGTTTTAAGGATGAGGTTGGTGAGAGCTAAGATGGATGGGGCTTGGAATACACATTGAGCGGGAAGTTGATTTGCAACTTCTGATTTCGTGCGTTTGAGCATGCCCGAGATTTGCACTCGGATCCATGTGGCTTGTAAACTGCAAATTTTACACTGTTCGGTCAAAGATCTTTGAGTCAAGAAAATCAAAGTCGGATTCACCTATCACATCCATGTTGGAAGAAATCATCCTCATCTTTCACAGAGTGTTCCAGAATATTCAAGGTCACTTTCCTGACGAATTCAATGGTGTTATTGAAGTTCCACTCTTGGACAACTCCTGCAGATCCGAGATTCAATTCCAAGTTGGCAGTACTTTCAACCTTCTGGTAGAGATCCTCAATTTCTGGCTCGTACTCCTTGATAACGGCCGCTCTTCGGACTGTTCCCTTCGCGGTATACATAAATGGTTTGTTCGGCAACGATACGATGATCATCTGTTGTCGACGGTTTGATATCAGGTTCGGATGAAGAGAGAGGTAAGGACAAACTTCTTTGAATAACCGGGAATGTTGAGGAGCGAACGCGTTCATGCGTGCAACTGTCGGCCTATTCCACAAAAGCGAACAATTAGACAGGCAACACTTCACGCCGTCTGTATCAAAGACCACCTACCATATCAAATGCCTGAACTGCTCTAACGACTTCTCGCCACCGGGACCATTAGGATCGAAGGCGATCTCTGGTAAAGGATCTACCAAAACACCATTGTAAAACTTGCCTCTTCCGAATATGACAACGTTAGAAATATGAGGATCTTGAATCAGAATCTTTTCCAACGGGCCTGGGTTTGTCTAGCAGGGAGCAACAAACAGCAATTAATCTCAAGAATAGAGATGAAAGTTTCTTATATATACCTTCTCACCAGTGGAAAGCATGATTTGGTCATCTGATCTACCAAAGATCTTCCACAGATGTGGCTTGGTAGGGTGTCGCACGAAGAGATCTTTCGTAGAGAACGCATTCCGACCTTTGACATCGTAGTTGAGAACTCGAGGCAGTGTGCCGTCGTCGGTTTGCTAATGTCAAGATTAGCATCGCACGAAAAATACGAGACATTTCACTATGCCTACAAGATAAACGAGCTCGAAGGTTCCATCTTCTCGAGGCTCGAAGACATGGGGCATTTGCGTAGATATTTCGAGATATTCCCAGTCTACCCCTAGAACTTCTATTCGTTGGAATTTCAAGTTGAATGTAGTATTTCTGGCTAGAAAAAGATACTGAAGACGAACCTTGAAGGCTTGGCGTGCCGAATCCAGTTTCGGTGCTGTGATGAACATGTCAGTGATTGAACTGGAACTACGACGAGGATGATCGGCTTACGCCCCGTAACAACTGCGAAGACGAACACCTGCTTTCACAAGGTTGTCTCCAACCTCCTTGGACAATGGACCTCCACCAAATGCCTATGTTGCAATAAAAATGTTAGTAATTCCAGCTCAAAGACGCTAGAGGACTCGGGTTGCAACGCACTAAACACTTCATAGTCTTCAAGTATTCGACTTTCTTGGGATCTTGAGACCATCGCTACGATGGGAAAATGAGATAATATATTGCGATATTCAACATATTTGGCCAACCTCCAAAAGCATGGGAATATACACTCCAATCTGGCATCTCGTTTTCATCGCCTCTTCGAAAACACTGTCAGGTGTAGGAATTGCAGGGAGTGGACGTGGTTTAAAAATCGACATTATTAGACCAGCTGAAATCTATTTTTCAAGTCTTAATAAATGCCCTAGGTCCCGTGAAATATGAACAGTGGAGGATGACTTACCGAGAAAAGCAGATGGCCAATACCTATAGTATGGAATATAGGGCTTGCATGGCAGCCCACGACGATGCCCGCAAAATCAAGAGAGCCAAAAACTACAGAAATTCGATTCTCAGTCGTCAACAAGATTGAGGGGAGATCTATCGTGGCTCACGAGACCATGAGACCAAGGCACGATGGGACCAGAAGATAGGTTTAGGAAAGGCGGTCGATCCAGAGGAATGTAAAATCAAAGCTGTTGCATCGATCGGGTGGTTGACTTTGGGAATCGGTTTGAACCCCTCGTCATCACCCGGTCCAGGAAAAATTTCCTCGAGAGTAGTCATCGAAAGCAACACAGGAACCGAGTCAACTTGGAGTTCCCGGAGCTTCTGAATGGCTATTTCCGCGTGCGCCCAAAGTCCGGCGTCGTTTCCTACCATTAGGAAGGAAGCGTGTGTTTCCAGCAGAAGATGAGCAATGGCTTCAGGACTATTACGGGGAGATATTGGGAACGCGGTGTTGCTTGAACGCAAGAGGCCGAGTAAAAGACAAGAGTAAGTGACCGAATCTAAATTTACAAGGATACAAGCATTGTCAGTACATAATCCATAATTCCGGTGCGTTCCTTTGACAAGAGACGTACCTGACTGAGCCAGGATGGCGATGACCTGAGGACCCGGAGACGATCCAGGTGTTTGGTGCGTCTTGGTGTAAACCGAATTCGCAGCTCTGTGTATGCCGCGGACTGCTTCCTTCCAAAGGATGGTCTTCAGGACATCCTTTTCGCTTTCGTTGTCGCTGTAAAGGAACATGGGGTGCTCGGGATTATGCTGCGCATTCCAGTCGCAAAGCTCAGGAATGGTGTATGCAGACGTGGAGTCTTCAATAAGTCCACGAAGTGACTTGAAAGAGCCAGTTGAGTTCATGACTGGACGGCTTCGGGGAGGAAGATGTGAAGTTGGCGATGTCGATGGAATGTCAGTGCAAGGCTATATATTTTGTCGTAGCAGTCAACACGCCATAAGTCTCGTTTCCGTATGCTAATTCGGTTCAATAAATCGGACAATGGATATTTTGAGAGAAAGACTCTAGCCGTTTTGGAGGACTCCGGGTCGGATATGGGCGCATTCCTGCCTGCAACTACGAGCATACTTGCTACCTGGAAAGGTACGAATATCAGAAGAAGAAACGGTGAAGTGATATGGTTTCATACTGCTCATATCTGACGGAGAATATGGGTGCAAAAGGTAAAGCATATCAGTCTCTCTCTTCATAGTATGCAGATTGCACATGGTGTACAGTAAATGATACAGTAGTTCGAACACGGTAGCGCTGATTTGTTATCGGAGTATGACCTGTAAGTATGAGTTTTACGGTTTGAGAACGTTACTTACATTCAAGACGGTATTTTTGCCAATTACTAGTAGTTACTAGTCATCCAGTGTGCGTGAAGGAGGGAAGGAGAGGATTTCACACATTTACTATTAATTTCAATAAATTGGGATTTGGGCTTAAAAAGGAAAATTTTGGTAATAGTATACAAGCCGCATTCTCACGAGTAGGTACTCGTACTACATTATTAGTATCATACTCGTTGTACTCTAAGCTCAAGCTTTACAGCCACCCAAAGACAACCGCGATATCATCAAGATATTATTCCCACTTGTTTTGACCTCCACTACGATACCTACTCGAGCAGCTGGAGTGACACCGATACTCGTGCCAAGTCTTACCTTTCAACTTTTGCGCAAGCTCGCCGAGCTCAGAGACACAGTGGAGTTGATGTACCTCATTCAAGAGGATCACATACTGACATGCAAGTTCAGCCACCCGTTTCGAATGGAGGCTGGTGTTGCATTGAGACTCGCCGGATCCACTGAGGGCTAACAGCTGATGCTTGGGTCTTATTAAAATGGCCGACAAGGAAGCAGGGATAACAAGTCTGTTTCTCACTTCAGGAAGCCTATCACTTTCCTCCAGACTCCACTGACTGTACTACTTGCACTGGTTGCACTACACTATCAAACACCTTACGCGTACGGCGCGTTCTCTTCATTACTGGTATATCATATATATGAAGTCCATCTCCAAACCTCAGCGACTTTTGGTTAGGTCCACGCCTGGCGCTCAGGACCGCAGTCTTCTTCTTGACCCTGATGGCGTTTTAGTTGATACATCTCAACCGGACCCAATGGACGACGAACTTTTGGATGAATCTGATCCAGTATCTCCTACCGACTCATGGTCGAGTATGATACAGGACGACGAAGACCAGCCTCCTCCAAACCCTGAAGTGAGCTATACATTAACTATTGCGTCTATCCTATCTAACGACTTCTCGGCCTATGTAGCCTCAGGATTCACACATCATATGGAGTTCTTCTGTAGCGCCTTCTTCTCCAACTCACAACACGAGTACTACAAAATCGACACAAACAACCACAGGTTCAAGCCAACCGTCTTCTGCTGCTCAAACTGCTTCTGTAGTTCCCACTGTTACTTCCCCTCCTAGCCTTCAAGGCTCCGCCGTGAATGCAGCTGTATCTTCGTCACCGAGCATGCGTCCCAATATCTTTGTAGGGATAGCATTCGCTGCCATTGCTGGAGTTAGCCTTCTCCTTATTCTCGTCATATGGTTCTTCAAGATTCGCACCAAGCCCCATCCTGGTTCAGAAAAGTGGCCATGGGAATTCGTAGGGCCAGGTGCTCTGGAAAAGGGCTCTTCAGACATTCCATCGCTTACAACAGACGTCAAGAAATCGGATGAAGCCTCTGAGACCGGTAATCCTGCGACTCTCGATTACGACCAACGTCTTCCTCCTGTTGTGACCAAAGACCAGGTTGTGTCCCATTCATCTCTTCCTTCTTATTCGAACTATATGCGTGGCAACACATCTTCAACGGATGGATATATGTCACCTCCTCGTACTCTGAGGGTTGCGAACGGCCTACCTGACGATATAATGTCTCTCGCAGACCCCGGTATTGAACTGCCCATCCCCACCGCACATAGCCCAATCAACTGGGACAGTTTCGAACACACCGGAGATGGAATACATCATGCTCCATCGTTGATATCACCAGAGGATGGCAAAGATTTGCCTCCTGCCCCACCCGTGACTCCAGCACCGTCGGAAGGTTGGGCAGCATCCATTAGGTCCAATATATGGGGTGCATTCCACGCTGTAACTGGCCACTCTCGCCCGCAAAGCCCAACGGAAACAGACATATACACTTCTGTACCTATCCGAACTTCGCAGAACTCGAGTTCAGAAACCGGAAGTACTAGCCGCCAGCCAGACAAGTTCCACTATCCTGGTATCATTCTGCTCAAGGATGTAGTCGGGGACCAAGCAAAACAAGATGATCCGTCTCAAATTGGACCTCTCAATCTGTCTGAGTGGAGTAATGTCTCTACTTGGACCTTGAACGGCGATGGTAGCACTCCTAGACCACCTCCTTCTGTTCAAATCAAGTCACGCGATCGTGTTCCCTGTACAGGAGACTACTCTGGGTCTAAGAACGGGTCATCTTCTGATACCACGAGTAGGGCAACAACCCCTCCGCCTCAATTGCCCCAAATACCGATTGATGCAACAAGGTGGGATCGTGATAATTCGCCTTTATCCGGGTTGTCCATCTCGAGGAAGAAGTTCAACCATAACAGATCAAATCTTGGCAGCCGTACTTTGAAGAGTCGTCTCTCGATGCGTCAGGGTGACTCCTTATTCTCAATGCCTTCGCATCCTCTAGCCAGAAATCTTAGCACGGATTCCCAAGCTTCTGAAGGATCTGTTGACGACGCTCTTTTGACAGACCAGGAGAAACTCGCTAAGAGGCTCATTAGGGAAAGGCGGAAGAAATTGAATAGGATTCGGAACCGTGCTGTTGGTATGGCGAGAGAAGGGAGTCGTAAGAGCTTCAGAAGAAGTTTGAAGAGGCGCAATAGTGGAAACCCTAATGTACAAGAGGCAGACGAATTTGGCGTGAAGGTAATTGCAGACTCAGACTCGGAGTTACAGTGAGCCTTTGTTCTGCGCGATTATTAGCTAGTTGAAAGTTCTTGAGATGATAATATAATAGAACTGGCCTCGGATTGACATGAAATGAATATTGCATTTTTCGCTGGTCCTCCCAGTCTGAGCATGAATTAATTATCCCGAACGTTCCTGTAGCAATCACATAAATCACATCCGAAAGAGGAAGCTGGATCAATTTCAGTCTTACTCTGTCTCCTACCATCATCGCCATTTTTTGAACACAATCAAATCCTCCGAGAATTGTTGATATATGCCTCCAGAAACCTCTGGCCCTTCTAATATCCAGTGAATTGGGACTGTCCTCTTCAAGCTGCACGCTGTGTCATGTATGCGAACGCAAGCTGACGCATCTTCCAACTTCGCCAGGCTCAACGTTCAAGCTAATATATACAGTCCATTGCAGTACGGCCGTACCTTACTTGTTCTTCCATGCATATACTTTTGAATACAAAACGTAAGGGGGGAGATCAAGTACATACAAGTGAAAGAAACCTCATTTCGGAGTTTCCCGACAGAGATGCATGTATTCATGGATTCAATCCTGGGATGCGTAGGTACCGGGATGATCACTTCGTATCCATTCTATTATATAAATAAACTAACCCAACCGTTTTTGATGCAGTACCCGCCCGTCGGTGATTAACTTTCAAACAAGAATATCTCCGGCGTATGTGAGAAGGTTTTTGAACGGTAAGCCAACTGAGCATATGCAGATGTTTGCGATCATCTAACATGCCACATCCTTCCTTTTGCAACTTATCTTATTCTACCGACATGCCCGTGTGCTAGTGGGGAACTTGATTATTAATTTTTGTGGTTCTTTTAGATTGGACGACTGGATCATCGATGCTCTATTTTGTTGCAGTGCTATTCTCACACCGAAACGTACCGCAATTCTCACTGCGCATACTGGAAGAGGTTATTGCACAAACTTGCATGCACGTCCTACACTTACAAGACGGCTGAACATTCAACCTACTAGGGCTTGTTCCTCTTGGGACAAAACCGTAATATTATCGGTGCTTTTGTATCAAAGATACCACAATTGATTCACCCAGGTCAACTTGGCTAAATTGTCAAAGAAGGCTGAGCGTAGACCTAGATGAGCCATTTAGACCATTACGCGCATTTCAATGCATATTGAGGTGACCTTTCTAGCCTTCGTCCTTCTTTTCAGCGTGTTTGACTGGCTTACGATTCCACTAGCCTACTTATGGGGCTTTCGAGGTGAAATTCGAAATCCCTTCAAACACAATTTCCTTAGCCAATGATCGCCAACCTTGGTCCACTATCTTAAGCGGTCGCTAAAGTCACACTCCTACAGGGTGGGCATCAACTTCTGACCTTCTGACTGAATGGTTCCGCGGGAGCGTGGGCTCTCATGCATCAACTATGGTACTATTAACGGAAACGCGTTTTGTACTACGGTGAGCTTGGTTTCCCAAGCGTTCAGTTGTTCACTCAAATACTGGAGATGCGGTGCCATGGGATCGTGTTGAGGACTCCTTCACCAAGTCTCATTTCACTTTCTTCTCCCCCTTTGGGTGTGGCGCGGCAGAAATCATGTCGGACGAAAAGCATTCACGAGAAGGGACAGTCGATAAGGTAGACGCGACAGTCGACAATGGAGACCAAAAGGCAACCCCAGCTTCGAGTCAGATAGATCTCTTGAGTTATCACGAACATAATGCTGGACGACTTGTGGTCGACCCAGAGTAAGTCACCGATTGCTACTATTCTACGCACCAAGGTTGATGAATGGCTGGATACACAGGGAAGCGAGAATCGAATTCGGAGATGCTGTTGCGAGCAGACTCAAACTGTCCACAGATGGCACCAAAGTGCTATGGCCTCAGCCTGCAGACGATCCAGAAGATCCCCAGAATGTAAGGTTTATTGAAATTATTTTCCCTTTCCGCGCTGACTTGTTTCCCCGACAGTGGTCGGATTTTCGCAAGAATTTACAGCTATTCATCATAACCTTAGCTGCAATCGTCCCTGATTTTGACTCAGGGATTGGTGCGTTCTGTAACAAAACTTTCTCGGAGAAAATCTAATGATAAGATATTCCTCAGGTATTGCGGACATCTTTGCGCTCGCACAGCAATTCGATACTACAACTGGTGTTATCAATAACCTTACGTCCAAGTAAGTTCAAACGATGAATGATTTGACACTTTCACTCAGCTGATAGCACGCCCCTAGCTGGAGCATTTTCTTATTGGGTACGAAATGAAATTCATGAATATTTTGGTTCTGAGTCTTACTCAACTTGAAATCCCCTTCTAGGATGGGGTGGTATCTTTGCTGTGATGCTCATGCGTCGCTATGGCCGTCTTCCCGTACTGTTTTGGTCTCAGGTGAGAAAACATGTTACTTACATGGTTCAATCTTATAAGGAATGAATCAGGTTCTTGCACTCGGTTTTTTAGTCGGTTGTACATTTGCGCCTAACCTAAAGACATTCACTGGTATGAACGTGTATCATACATATGAAATATATACTTATGCAATCATAAAATAGCGATGAGATGCTTGTCGGGATTCTTTGGGTTAGTAGTTCTTAGCTGCTTGAGTATACTCAATGATACTGATTTTGAAACCCGTTAAATCATCACAGGACATGCCCACAAGTCACGGTATGTTTTAAGCTCAACTCTCGCCGCCGGAATGGTAGGATGACGGTTTAATTACAGGGCCTTTATGTCGTGACCGATCTCTTCCCTTTCCACCTACAAGCTCGAAAGGTGAGTTGAATGTCATTTTCAATTTTGTTGGAAGCCTGTCGCCTAAACATGGTGTTGCTTTGTAGCTGAATATTTGGACTATGGGATTCATCATCTCACCTTTCTTGTCGCCATTCGCATTCGGTTTCTTGGTTGCCAGAGCAGAGTACGTATCCTCTTTACATGTGGTTTGGTTCTGGACTGACTGTCTATCTCGAAATAGTTGGAGATGGACGTATGGGACTGGCTCAATGTATGGTGCCGTCGTTGTCTTTTTGATTACATTCTTCATGGAAGAAACGTGAGTCTTGGTGAAAGTCATACTGCTGGTCTTGGCTCACCCGGGCCTACAATTTTTAGGATGTACGATCGTAAGCTCACTGATCCCCATCCCATTCCGCGGCCAAAGTCTGCGATATTATACCGTATTCAAACACTCATCGGAATCACTGGTATCCGAATGGCTAAATACCGATCAAGTTGGAAAGAGGTTATTCTTGCCTGCTTGAATATCGTTTGGAGGCCCCATTTGATGGGAATTTTGTGGTTTGAGGTATTACTATCTACCATTGATTTTTATCAATGACTTGCTTTTATCTAACGTGTCTGCAAATTTCAGGCAATGATTTTCGGCTTCTCCATCGGTATCAATGTCAGTACGAAAGCTTCATGCGTGTGTAATTGTTCTGATATTATTATCCGCCGTAGGTCACTTTCGCAGTGTTTCTCGCAGCTCCACCACCAGTTGGTTACAACTTCAAACAGTTCGCAATTGCTGGCGCATATGGGTAAGCACCTTGCCTATATCTCTAGTTGAAGTGCGGATGTTGATATTTCCCTTCCGTCAGAACGCCAATCGTACGTTTCATTTTTATTTTATTCGAGGATCACCCTTTCTGTCTAACTTCAAAGCTCTTGAATTCTAGGTTGCAGTGCTCATTGGCGAAATCCTTGGGCGATACTTCAATGATTGGGTTATGAACTTTTGTATCCGACGTAACAAAGGTGTTTTCGAAGCCGAGTTCCGTCTTTGGTAGGTTGTACCTCTTCCCGAAGTTTGAGTAAATATCTTACGAGTGCATTAGGACTTGTTACATCGCAGTCCCACTTTACATATGTGGATTTGTATTGATTGGAGCATCTTTCCAAAATCATTTGAGTATAGGAGCTCTCATCATGGGTTGGGGTATCGCCGAAGTGGCAACTATGATCAACACCGTCGCAGTTTGTGGGTATTATTATCCTTTTTGTCGTCTGTGCATCAAAATCTGACACTTACATTGTTTCAATTCAAAAAGACGCATACTGCAATGATTGCTTCCCTCGTTTTCAAGGAGAAATTTCAGCTCTCATTAACCTCGCTCGTACTCTTGGTGGATTCAGTGTGGCTTATTTCCAACTACCTTGGGCGACAAAGAATGGGTCTCTTCAAACATTCGGAGTCGAGTCTGCTATCGTTACCGGGTTGTTTTTGTTGATCGTACCTGCACTTCAAATCAAAGGACGTGTTCTAAGAGTAAGCCTTCATCCTCCTTTATCGGAAACAAGTACTTACGGAGTTCTTTGAAAACACTAGGAGAAATTTTCTATAAATTGAGTTTGATTCTTTGGCTTGAAGACGAATTCAAGTGCGATGTGACATGAAGAACGATTGGATATTTACTAGTTGTATGACCGCTCTAGTGCTTTGATTACGAACGTCCTCGAACGTTTCACGTCAGAAATTTCTTTAACGTCCCTTCTCGCTCTTGTTTTCTTTTTTGGAGTAACTACATTTAGGTTGTAACATTCAAACTACAAAATATAACCGGAACCTGTACTCGTACTGTAGACTCACAACCATGAGACTGCCGACTGTAACCCCGAGCTATCATCCAAGTTAGAGATGAGTCGGACCCAGGTTATATCACCGCTCTTGTCCATATTTTACATGTACATATCTCGGACGAGAACGTGTACTGATATTGCAATAATAATGTTGTATAACAATAGACCGAAAACACTAACAAGGATAGGCTGATATTATTATACAAATGAATCTTCAATGGTCCCTATTTTGACGTGCATACTATGAAACCCAAGCGAGAAAAAGATTAGAGAAACAGTAAAATTCCAGCCAGGAGGGGGAAAATAACTAGTTGCTGCTGCTACCATTGATGATTTGAAACAGTGATAAAGACGAAAGAAAGAATTATTACGCTATTACTTCAAGTTCATGGTCTACTTCCACAGGAACCAGACCAGCTAGCAATGGTTCGTCCCAGATCTCTGCTGAACTTCTTGATCCTGTAGTACTACTGGAAGGAGAATAGTGTAGTGGAGCTGCCATGTTCCCGAGGAACGCTGTGCTGAACTGTACGGTTGAAACTACTTCTTTGGCTCCGATGGAAGTGAATTGACCACTGCTTGAGATTGAATTGGGGAGATCAGGATCTGAGGGTGATAAGTGGACTCTTCGGAGGTTCAGGAGAAATCGTGACATGAGAATGGATGTGATCCTGTCGAAATGAAATTTAGAAATTCTATGTAACCGATTGTGAGGATAATGAAGATACGAACGGAGGGACAAAATACGGTGAAGCTACGTTTGCCTAGGTATGATGGTAATTAGGCTAATCACATTCCGAAGAGAAATTGCACTGTACATACTTGAATCTTTGTAGATAAACCCAGTTGAGTTACATTCATGAGTAAGAGAAGTCTGTTTAAAAATAAATATGTTAGAAGTTGAGAAATCTGTGCAAGGTGCTGTGACGAACGAGAAATAGATGCTGCCTATTTGGTGAATGAGTGAATATCATCAAGAGAACGTACTGGAAATCTTACCGTCGCGAAGTAGAAGCGTCACCAGACGTGGTCGAGTATTCAAACGTAAAGTCATCTGTCGAATCCGGAGAGTCTTGATAAGAGTAAAAACCAACACTAGCACATCGTATGCAAGAGTACAAGATCGACCTCCTATCATAACTGTAGAGTCATTTTATTTAAGTGACTGCTCTATCCAATAGAGTTTCTGCACGTACTTCTGTTTGCGGGGTTAGACACGGATAATATAGTGGAATCGGGGTCACGTGCCTTCGGAATGTTGGAGTAGAAACGTTTAAACGCACCGCACAACCACCAATGAACTTGGGTGCGAGGATGGGAGTTGCGTGAGAATATAAGTACTGTCATTATCAATTGATTGGTTTTTATGAGAACAGTTGAGAGCTTGCAAGGGCGTACCACCATAGATCCAAAAGGAGCAAGAGCCAATATGAGAACTGGAAGGGCAGGTCGCCAATCCCGAGTCCATGTAGCGTAAATCCGCAATGTTACAAATGCTGTTGAAATGGTTGTGTTGAGTAAATATAATGGAGAAAACGTGCACCGAACATACCTGCTATTACAAGGAGTGAACATAGAATGAGTGCCTCGTCAAGTCGAGTAAGAATTTTGCAACTGCGGTGGACTCTTTCAATAAACGAGCCGAGGAAAAATGATACCAACGAACCTCTGTCGATGATCATATTGAACGTAAACGGAGCGAAAACGAAATGACAGAGAGTAAATTTAATACTGACTTGAAAAGTGTTGAAACGAGCTTGGAGGAAAAGCTCGATTATTACTGCGAATAGGTTTACATATCGGTTGACAAAAAAGAGCAAAGAGACAACTGAGAGTCTTTCCCCCCAGAAGTATCCCACTTCTCTATCAAACGTGATGAGGTAGTCCCATATGAAGAGAGCTGACCCAAATTGTCATTCAGGTTGTCCATGTACTGGAAGAAGAATAGAAAGACTTACTTCGGGTTGCAACGTTGAGTTCGTTTGCTCGCGTACTGGCGAAGTCATATTCATTACAAAGTTAATCGTAGAGAATTTGAAAGTATGTACTCACTAAACCGAAAAAGCATGTATTATCCCGTTGATCGTGGTCGGAATCAGAGGGTTAGACATGCCAGTGGACTCAGCACTTTGTCGAGGACCAACGACATGAGCCCCAAACCAGAACTCGTCAACTCGTCGGTGAAGTGAGAGCAAGAGGGGGCTGGTGGTGGTTCTGATAAAGGAAAGGAAGTCACTCCCATTTCTTCACGTTTTCCGTGAGGTTCATATCGAGTTTCAATTTGCTCAAGGTACCGCGGTACCGTTCCAAGCGATTGGCTCACTGCGTTGTGGGCACAGGTTTGATGGCCTTTCCAAACGTTCACGATCGCTCCCTGTTATACTCGGGGCCCATTGGTCTAAAAATTCTACTCCAGTCTCGACTTTGCGCCTACATTGCACAACATTATTACCCTATCAAGTTTCAAGACATAGACTCGGCGAAAAGCTCGGTGTGCTCTTTACAGACAATATTCTACCATGCTATTTTTGTTGTCGCATCTGTTTAGGTCCAGGGCCAACCGCAAATCGCGAGAGCTGTCCGAGAGCAAGCTGCTTAAAATTGATCATCCACTTGGTCAGGGACGCAACCCGACGAACAAAACGTTCAAGCAGACTCAGATCTGCTTACTCTCCGGAGATTCACTCACTCGAAACCCGCCGGGCGCAAATCCTAATTTCATTTTATCATACTGCATTCGATGCTGTACACAAGGTACCGCAAAAAATGTAGAACAGTGTGTTCCTCAACATTGATCAATTTCTAGTGCCATGTTAGCTGTCGGAAAAATCGAATCTTCCTGATTATGAGTGATCAGGCTATGTAAGGAGTTATCAGGTCATAAGGCGCTTACCCCCCTTATCACGTTTAAAAAATGGTTATACTACCTGGTCACCTTTGATCAGGAATTATAAGGCCTGTTAGAATCTGATCACCTAATATGACTTGATAAGCCATAACTCGTCCTGATCATGTTAACTATGAAATGAAGAAAAATAACATTTCCGCCAGTATTGGACTGTGAGCATACTTAATCTCTCTGATTTCGATGGCTCACTTCCGATTTATTCAATTTCAGTGGAGAGTGAAGTGATACTTAACTACCTCAAGACCGGGAGTCGAACCTGCGCGTTGGAGAATAGTAGACGCTATCGAAGAGAGAAACTTACCTGTGAACCAACTAAGCCAAATGACCGAATACTATACGTATAAGTATATGGTATATATCACTTTCTTTTTTTCCGTATTAGGTCTTCTCAGACCTTGTCATTTCTCATCAGCTCTCGTCAACGTTGCTCCAATATTTCTTCAATCACACCTTTCTTACTTACGACGCCAGAATGCTCCATCCCGTGCATTGTACAGTGCAACCACCATGTCAAGGAGGGAGGAAACTCAGTGGATAAACCAGAAGATAGGCGTTCTATCGTGATTATTCAAGCTCAATTTCCACTCAGAATTCCTCGCCTGTATGAGATCTCAACTGATTCTGGAAGATGCTACTCACTTGCCCATGTCCGCTGGTTTGAACGAAGTAAATGGAAAATTAGGCATTAATTTGGAAGGATCATGCCGTATTTGAAGATTCAAAAGATACCTCATTTATTTTTCTTCAGTACCTCACTCGTGATGGACATACAATCGAAACTTTTGAGATGAAGAACAACTTGAAAACCATTAGAGACTTTTAAATAATAATATCATCGATCCTGATATGGTTCTCCGTGCTATAGAATACAAAATCTGATGTTTGTAGATATAATTCTCTATGCATGATATGACCTGACAATACCTGATGAGACCTGCGGAGGAGTGGAGTACACCATGACAAACACTGATCAGGCTGTCAGATACCGACAGGCGTTATAAGGGGAATCGTCTTTTTCCGACAGCATGCATCACCTCCACTATTTATAGAATTTAAAAGTACATACGGGTTCAAAATTCAAACAGCCTCGGTGGTTCTGGATGAAGGGAAATGCTTCAAGTATTCCACTCGATGGGGATTAGCATCTGTTTCAGCACTTCTGTTGTGCGCGATCCATTTCGGCACATCCTACGAATGGAAAGGTGAAATACAGGTAAGCAGAATATATCAATGCATACGTACTTTGAACAGTCTCATGGTTCTCATTTTATCGTTCGTATCTAGGGTGAAACGATGATAGATGCCAGCAGGAAGAACCATGAGGTCCCCTTTCACGACATGAATACGAATCCAGGATTCAGTTGAATGATCTGGAGGTTCTCTCGTGGTGTTAGTTAGCTGATCGTGTCAACGATCGAAAGTACGCAACACTAAAACTTTGAAATCGACCAACCTCGAACGTCAAAAAATCCACTGCCTCCTAGGCAGTACCGAATCTCTTCGTCTTCATGTATATGCCTGTTAAATCAAACCAGCTAAGAGCATGGAACTACCACCACACATGAGATGAATTCTTACTCAAACAAGAATTTTTGGAGTTTCTCTTCGTAGGAGTCTCCAAGCAATTCTCTACTCATCTCAATGATATCACGATTCTTGTAGTCGCGATCTTTCGCGATCGTGTCGATCTCCTCTTCCCATTCTCCTTTGTCGTCAACAGGGACAGACCAGTGCAATACTCCTAATGATTTCAGGAGTTCCGTAGACACTGACCTTCCTGTGTCGTGAGGGAGCCTTTCGTCGCCAGGCAAGTCATCATGAAAATATGCACGCATAGCAGTCCGTCCAACTGAAACGAATGTCAGATGGTGGTTGCGGAAGAAACAGAGGTGGCCTGATTGTATTCCATTCATCAAATTCGTGCCACACGTGACTAGGTTCAAAATCATCATCATTGTCATCGTCCCATCGTAAAGTCTATAAAACGTTTTGTATGATACACTACATCCACAACATTCCGAGTTATTTTACACCGTGTATATGAAAAAGAAAAGAAGATAGTAAAATCATAATCCGTGAAATCGTCAGTTCATCAAGAAATCCAAACCGTTACTACGTCGAGGCGCATCTGTCTGCCGAAAGGTTGGCCGGATTACCCCACCTACAAACCAGCATGTTTCAGCCTGAAGGAGAAATTATGAAAGTAGAAATCAACACACCAGTTAGGGAATGCAATCGCATTACCACTTGCTCCAAAGACGGCGAAACTCTGAAAAGGCAACATCAATGACAGCCCCGCCAGGATCGTGATTGAGAAAACCCACTAAGATGAAGAGGATAACTTGACTACCGCCGTCAAGAGCTGCAGAAAGCAGATAGTTGCGCGACTTGAACCAACGTGGGCGACGAGTACGTGCCCACCATTGGGACGCGAACCCGATGAGGACGCAGGACCTACAGCAAATTATTCAGTTTCTCATGTTTGTCGGGTATTCTACGGTCCAATTGACTTACCACCACTGCCCGTTGACGGAGTATGGCAAATATCCGACGTATAATGCAACGATAGGAGTGTTGATGTATGCAGCAGCTTTGGAGATGAACGATCCCGATCGCGAGTAACGATGTACTAGCCAGAATGGTAGAGGGAAGAATAATCCGACAAACATCGCAAACGCAAGGAACCAGTAGGGTTTACCAAATGTGAACCTAGAGTCGTAAAGAGGATATTTCAACCCTATACTTTGGACGAATAACGGAGAACTTACAAGTCCTTTCCAAGAGCTCCCATAGCTACGGACGCTGAATTGTATTGTTGAATAATCCAACCACTCCAGACTCGAGTCCCAACAGGATCTAAAAGAACCTCTCGATTATTGTTGACAATTGACACCATCACTATATATTTAAGTCAACTAATAGCCAACAAAAATGACAAGCAATCTAATGCTTACTGGCATAATTAAACACAGACCCAATTATAGATCCTGCCATCTGTGCAACAAATGTAGCCCTAGGGGGCAGCTTCACATACTGTCCGAGCTTCAAGTCTGAGTGAAGGTTTGCATGAATTTGACAGGAAATTGTTTAGTATCGTGAATACATACCTTGCAGCATCGCGAGTGTTTGATACGCCGTGCTATTCCCGTACAAGTTGACATACATCACAGCACTGATATATATATAAATCAGACATTACTAGATATTTACCTATAACCAGGATCACTCACATTGGTTTTCCAGGATGAATGAAAGCGGCCAGAATTTGAATGGCGTACTTGATTGAAATCTGGAATCCAGTTGTTGCGGTAACTGGTCGTTGTAAACATGAGACATCAGTTACAAAGGAGAGAGGATTTGTACATACTGAATCCAAGGCATACGGCAATGATACAACTTAAAAAGGTGAAGAATATTATACTCCACCAAGGTAGCAATGCTTCGCCGGTCGTGTACTAGGTGACAACAGATTTTTCAGTCTGCATAATTTTCACATCAAATGATATTATACGCACACTACAACCGATCCCTACGCCGAGGGATATGACGAATAACAACATATACCACCATTGAGGAACCTCAGGATATTTTCTCATCTCTGGTAAGAGGCATATTCAGTAAGTTCATTTATATATCTCGGAGCAAGTGCGACATACCCTGATAATGAGGGTCATCAATGTCTTGTTGGCCTTTGAGGAATCTAAATCCTCCAAATGCTGGAGATATGTTGATTATCGTCAAAGCATCACGATAAAAGCTATTAAATCGACATACCTCGTTTCAAATCACCCCAGTGCCATACAAGGACATGGGTAATCGCAGCACCCAGCGCGAAATTGTAGCATATTTGACTGATAGCGTATGTAGCTGTGTATCTTGGTAAACCAACCACTTGCAATTGTGCAGGATCAAGAGTATTATCCGGAGTAAGAATAGCAGTTTGATTGTACGTTGTCCCATCTGAAGCGAATAGTGATGTAGACATGAAAACTAAATCTCGTGCGTTGAAAGCATTCTTGTAGTAGGCGAGCGTTAGAACGATATATCCAATAGCCATACCAACTGTAATAATATAGGGTCGGAATGTGCATTCATGTCGTGCAGATGATATGATTCAACGTACTGTATGAGTTGATCTCTGAATAAAATGACAAGACATTAGATACAAAGCGTGGAGATAATAGGAAGTTGATATGACATACGGGTTTGAAGAGGCCATACGAGCGGGTTACCCTGGGTGATAAGTGTCCAACTTGTGCTGAAACTAAGAAGACCGATTCCTTCGTTACTTGAACCAGCACCAAACAGATTTCGAACAAAGGTAGAACGACCATTATCAATCAAGCAAATGACTGAGAAAGCAGTGAGAAGGGGGAAGGGATACTGCGGTATCCTTAAAACCAACGAATTAACGTTAATTACAAATGCTCGATTGAAGACTGGTGATTATCTTACCATTCCCAGAAGAATATAGCTCCGAACTGAAGATACCAGTCAGATCGCAACTTATAAAGTAAAAGAAAGCTTACCGCAATCCAGAAGAACTTCCTTCGCCTGTGATTGAGAGCTCCACCGAAGTGCAAGCTTTGTAGCAAGTTGACCACCGAGATGTAGGTGGGATAGAAAGCGCTGCGTATATAATTAGATACTGTTGGACAATGAATGATAAAAAGCAACTCACTAAGTCGGATATACGAGCAACGTCCGTACTATTATGTTATGATGTCAATCTTTGAGCTGCTGAGTCATAAGATAAATACACACATAATCCAGCGATTCCATAACCCAACATCTGACTTGCGAAAATTTGGAAGATTGCCACTGCACCATTCAACTTCGTGTTGTAGAATAAATCTGCAAAATTATTTGTCAATATGTATGGAGATTTCCGCTGAAGAAATTTAATTATACCAATAGCCGCAATGATCTCCATTGCAATTGCTACTGAAGATGCGGTAGACGACATGATTACAATGGCTGTATGCTCTACATGTCCTTCGCGTCAGTATTCGGAAGATACCGCAAACATTCGATGTATCACTTACCTTTGATGTTGAATGGTCCAGGGTTGAGATATCTCCAGTAACCCTTGCTGGGAATGAAGGCTATAATGACCTGAGTACGAGATTACTCGATACAACATCGACCGACTTACTATGCATCGCTGTTCCAAGGATGTAAGCGATGATAAGACAAAAGAGCTGTGATACAGTAGCATTCTGATAAAATTAAGTGCGTCTCAGAATCATTTCTCTGTTGCACGAGCAAAAGTGACATACCTGAGGCTTGAAGGTATAAATGGTGGCGAGAACTGCACCAAATGCACTGAGACCGATACCCAAAAACAGCACTCTGAAAGTGAAGATAGGAAGAGTAGGATCGTCCTCTGTAGAGATCACCTTTCGGAGAAACGTCAAACCGATAAACAAAACTCAATAATGCAACTCATAGCTACCTGAACAGCAACATCTTCAGCATTCTGGATGACATCGTCGCCAACGACTTGATCTTCAAGCTCCTTGTCAGAAGGAAGATCCAATGATGAATCTTCTTTTCCTCTGACGGTCTGTACTTCAACACGATCGACATCCTTCTTCTCGTTGATAGAGTTACTGCTGATGGAAGTGGCAGATCGCCTGAGGACAGGTGTCCCCTCGGGAGTTAACATCTTGGAGGGAGAAGTAGAAGTGGGTCTCGAAGAGCAGCACACCAAGGTGAGACACTTTTAACCAACAGAAGCTCCACAAAATATAGAAGCTGTAATCCAAATTAGCATGGGTCACGAAGCGAACAGGATCTATGGGCGTGTGGATTTCTCACCATGTTAACTTTCGATATCGCACGAAAGCTCTGCTATCAGGAATATCAAGAAGGTTAGTACACCCATGGTGGGTTTAGTCTCTCACCAAGTTCTGTTCTGCCTATCTGACGAACGTCAGGACTCGCTTAGTACAACCATTTCATGTCCCTGGTCAAGGAATGAGCGGTGAATACGGAGAATAGGTCAAAGATAAGGATTTGAGTAAAACATCTGTGATGGATAACAGTGGGGAGGAGTTAGTGAATGCAATTCAGAATTGGTGCGGACCGCTGACCGTTCAGTACAACAGAACCATTCTAACGGCGCTTCGAGAGATAACAAAATAGATGTTAAGGCTGGGCATCAAGCAAAAAATAGACCAGGCGAAAAGAGAGAGATAAGTGTTGATGATACACGCGAGTATCTTTCTTCTGTATGTTCTGCAACCCTTTCTGTTTCACGCGACCATCGAAATTCAAAGAGATTGGTAATGCAATATGAGGGACGTAACTCGCTTCCCCCTGCTATTCCTGACAAGAAAGCAATACGACGTATTATACAAAAGGTATATGCTCACAATCTAGGTAGTAAAAAATATGCTTGTAGGTGACGAAAGGATGGAGAAATATGAAAACCTATTGGGATAGAGTATCAGCGTTTTGGAGTAATGGATGAAGAGCGATCAGGAACCATTACCCAAACTCAAAGATCGCCATTAGCTTCTCGATCATCTCTACCTCCACGGCCAGCCTTATCAGCCGCAATCCTCTCTCTGACTTTTTCAACCTCTCGTTCCCAATCAGTCTTGAGACAGAGAGTAACACCGACTGCAGCACTGTAAACAAGAGATACGGTTAATCCCACCCACAATCCATGTAAAGCCATATCACGTTTGAATGCAAGCCAAATTCCGAAAGGGATACCTGCAGCACGACATAAGGAGACGATAGATGTGATGTCACAATTTAAGCTTACCAATGACATAGTATGCGCTGTAGAAAGGTGATATGAGCATTCGGCACGTGGAATAAGTAAGCAACCACCATACCTGAGATTTAAGAGTGCACCAGTAAACTGAAGAAGATTTGTCAATAAATATCGGATTGAACAGAAAGACCAAAACTCACTTGTTTCCCTTCGGCACGTAGGATACCACCAGTGACTGCACCAAGTCCATCAAACACTTGGAATAACGCAACAATCGGAAGAATGCTAGCAACAAGCGTGATAACCTCTGTAAAAGATATCGTCGGTTACAGTATACTGGGTAGCCTTGTCATCTCTTACCAATATCGTCGTTGAAAAGATATCCCCAAGATTTGCGGAAAATAGTGAACATGGCACTATATCATTCGAAAAGTCAGCGAGAAAAGCAATAGAAGAGGTCGAGTTGCTTGCCTCCAGACAAGTCCAATAGCAACACCCATCAGTAGAGCTGCCTTGGTGGCATATGCAGGTCGTTTAGAGTTTTCTTCTCCAAGTAAATTACCAATTCTGGAGAGAAATGGAGAGAAAGTTTGAGATATAGACTTTAGACGAGTAAGGTTCTAGCATACCGTACAGAAGTTGCAACACTGAGTGCGAAGGGGGCCTGGAAAGTGGTTGACGCGGAAACGAGAAGGACCGACTGACTTGCAAGGACAGTAGGGCCCAGCCTGTGAACGGAATAATTCAGCAATCCTTCCTTTCACCAATATCTGTAGGAACACATACAAACTTGCGGCCACTGTAAACAGCCCGGATGAATAATGATATCAGTAATCAGCACCATGATAATGTTTGTCGTCACTTGTCACTTACAGCCAACTAACTCCCAAGACCACCATTCAGAAGCAGTTTGACCAACACCAGCCAAACCCAGCTGAACTAAAACTCCAAGACTGGTGAAGCAACGAGTTGAGATAGGGTGCCAAGCGGTGCGAGGGACGTAGAAAATTCCGTAGATAATAGAACAAATGGATATAAGATTAAAAGAAATTGCTGTTGCTATTGGTGCGCCGATGAATCCTAAACGTATCTGAGGGGGACCCCATACTGTGCGAGTACAGAAACAAGGTGAATTTGGGCTCGTGTGACCTGAAAATGCATGACGTCATACCTAAGGTGTAATTCAAAACTGCGTTGATTGGTGCAACACATAAGATAATCCGAGTTGGAACTGCAAACAGACCTGTTGGTGTAGTTTAGTAAATGGTCTCGCTGCATTCGATGACTGAAACGCATACCCTGAGATTGGAAATACCGTCTACAAACATGCGATAGGTAAGAAGAAAATCACGGAGGCGAGCAGACAAGGACATACCGAGAAATGGCGTTGAAAGTGTAAGCTGGAAGACCAATAACTGCCCATTTAAGATACGTCGCAGCGAGATGAGCGACCTCAGGTTCTTGTTTAAGTCCGAGTAAAATAGCCTCCGAATTAAACCAGATAAATATGATAGGCTGCGTAGCCGATGATTAGCAGAGCTCCGAATGAGAGAAAAAAAATCAACCTTACAATTAGAGTTGCGGCCATCACAACAGCTAGAAGGATAATTTAAAATTGAGCTACTGTATGGCAAATGTGGATGCTTACCCATACGCTGAGACCACAAACCAACCAATTGAGGTTGAGGAGAGGTCCATGCACTAGGCAGCATAGTATCGAGTGTACTGATGAACCCTTGAATAATGCTGTAGCCAGAGACACTGGCTGTCATAGACCCAAGCGTAGAAGCGGCAAGAGCAGTTGTCGAGAGATGCCCTATTGACACAACCGAAGCGACCACGAGTGAATATTCGAGCACATGTGTTCTGTATGGATCATGAGTTATGACTGTATCGTAATTGCGCGAAAGGGAAAATACTAACCCAAAAACGGGCCAAGTGTACTTTGTCAAAATTCGAATCTCATCCCACAGTAAATTGACCGGTGGTTCGATTGTACTATCCTCTTCATCTATCTCCTCCTCAATGCGGGGAACTAATGGCCCAAGGAGTGGGGAAGTTTCTGATGCACCGAGTGGATTTGGTCCCGAGCGGAAACCCGCCTTGTCGGGAAAAGGGCCCATGGAGGGATTGAAGGGGGTAACATAGGAGGTTGGGAAGCTACTCCTGCGCATGAGTCTACCATGGTGACCTGGGATTGGCATCGCATTTGGGGGAACAACGTCGCTATCTGGGTGGGGCATCTCTTCTTCAGTGAGGAGGGCTTGTTCAGCGACTTCTTCCTGTTCGTCGACTGTTAAATCATTGGCGGCGGCATAGCGTGACAATAGAGCATAATCTGAGGGAAGCGAGGACGGTGTGGAGTAATGCACATAAGTGAAAGACATGATAAATGCACTGTCCGATTTCGAAGGGAATCCTGCAGATAAACGTCTAGTTGAAACAAGAGGTCAGTGTGCACTCCGTGTGTTCCAAAGAGACTTAGGACAAAGAAACAACCAAAAGGTTCAAGGAGTGCAGGGGCACAGAAGAAGACAGCAGAGAGCGATTGTTGAGAATCGCAGCCTGAGTGTTTGTCTCTGAGTGAGCAACTTGGTCAAGACCCTGATTAGCGTTTTGAAAAAGACGCTCAGACGTAAATCTCTCCGGTCCCCGATCCAAATCTGGTTACGTAAGATTCAATATCTGTTCGACCAAGTTTCTCCGAAAGTAAACAACCTGAACTTGCTTGTTGCTGGCCAGCGCTGCTTTACTGTCATAACATTACATGGACAACGATTCGGAACTCACCTCTCCTCCTTTAAGACCACCTCTGCATAATTCTTCGGCGCCGAGGGACAGGGAGCCTGAACCAGATGACCTGGCAAAGCTCAGAAAATGGCAGGAAGAGCGTATCGCGAGAAGACTGAGGGGGGATTATGAATCAGCAGTTCTTCATCTTGCGGAAGTGGTGAGTCTTGGTTTGGTCACCTAGTTGAAACAAAAAAAAAACTTACTTTGCAAACACAGGTAAATGAGAATCTATCTGCGCCTTCACGAATCAATGCTATTCGTGTTGAGGGTGCAAAGCACACTCGGAAATCATTCCTCGGTTTCCTCGTGGAACCATTCCTCCTTTCCTCCTCCACAAAACCTGCCGAACCTTTAACATTGAGCGACGTGCTACAAACCACAAGAGCTCTCGGCCATATTCTCCAGGAGACCGACGTATTTGACTCCGTGGTTGCAAAGTTGGAGCCAAGTCGGGATATTTTTGCAAAGCCAGGCGATGTTGACCTCGTCTTCCGCACTCGAGAGAAAGGACGTTACTATCTAAACACTTCGACTCAGGTTGGAAACAACGAAGGAGGTGCCGTGAGTGTCAATCAAACTATTCCTTTATTAGTGGGATGGCTCACGCGGTTATGTTTAGAGCGCAACATGTCGCGTTAGAAATGCATTTGGCGGTGCAGAGACTTTTGAAGCTAACCTTTCGTTTGCTACAAAAACTCGAGTGTCCTTCAATGCAACCCTTGGGGCCCCTTTAACGCGTTCTCTAGGCACGCGAGGAGAAGTTTCCGTATTCGGGATGGAGAGAGATAATTCCAGCTTCGCAAGCCATACCGAAGGTGTGCGTGGTCTGAAAGCAGTTCTTAGGGTGAGCTTAGGTCAGATTAATTCTTTGGAATTGCGTGAAGAATGAATTGAACTTCTTTTTCCCTATCGCAATATCCCATCTTCTAGACTGGAACTCTTACCACTGGATTACATGAAACTGGTTATGAAGCTGTCTTAAGACATATCAGCAAGTTGACACCTACTGCGTCTATAAGGCTAGTTGTTGGTATAAATTACATCAAACCTTCCAATTGACCGTGCAATAATAGCCTTCGTGAAGCTGCAGGACAAACAATCAAATCGTCACTGTTTCATTCTTGGACACGAGATACTAGGGATGATAGACTTATCGGAACTCGAGGCTCATATTTAAGAGTGTCACAAGAATTAGCTGGCTTAGGCGGTGATGCTTCATTTTACAAGACTGAGGGATTTACCCAACTATCGCGAACATTGCTTCCACACATGGTACAAATTTCATCCGTGTAGATCGTTTTCTACTGTCTGACAATAGTTTGCTTTGTTAGACCGTCTCGTTTGCGGCAAGATCAGGTTTACTTTGGCCTTTGAAGAAAGATACTTCATTGTTCAGTGATCGCTTCCAGCTTGGCGGGCCTATCAGTGTCAGAATGTTTAGACAGAACGGAATGGGTCCTCGAGATGGAGCGGATTCTCTTGGTGGCGATCTTTATTGGTCCGCTGGCTTGAGTGTCATCTCAGATATACCCAAAAAACCACAGTGGCCAGTGAAGCTTCATGCTTTCGTTAACGCGGGTCGCTTAGAAGCGATCGACAAGAGTAAGTCTTCGGTGAACCGCTTGCTCATCGAAACGCATACGCTAACCACATTTGACTCTAGCTAAACCATTACAAACTTCAATTCTGAACTCGTTATCAAAACCTTCGGTTTCAGTCGGTCTCGGCCTTGTTTACAAACTTGATCCAGTCAGAGTGGAAGTCAATTTTGGTGTCCCATTAGCTGCAAGTAGCGGTGAAGGGACAAGAAAGGGAGTTCAGGTTGGGATTGGGTTGGACTTTCTTTGAGGCTGAGTGTAAGGGTTTTGTTGTTCGTGGAAGACTTCGGTGAGCTGTGTTTACATTTAAACAGCCCATTGTTTCTGGTTTATGTTGCCGCCCTGCTTTATTATCAGTAAAATAATTCATACAGACTTTCCTTTATTTTCTCGTGGGAAACTCCGTGACGGTCTTCAAGTCGGTTTTCTCGAAGGCAACCTCATCAGCCATGCTATCCCGACTCTGATGCGATCGCAAAGACTCAACGATTGAGCGGGGAGTGTTTCCCTAACAAATAACCCCAATTCGTAAACTCGAAGTTCGAGTTACTGCAAACGGTCAAGGCGGCAACTATACCCCGAAACATGTGAGATTTGTTATCGTTTGTTCCAATAACTGACTTCAATGGAGGGTATCAACGGACAATGTGAGAAAACATCAAGTATAGTTCCTACAGGGTACCCAAGTCAGTGCGGTATATTTTATCAACCATTCTGTACTATAGCTGACTCAAATTCTCCTAACCCTTCAAATTCAAGTTGAACACAATGGTCTTTGTGGTCTTACCCTCGCGACACTGCCACGCCGGGTCATGCCAACCACCCTGAAGTCTCAGTGCGAAAGTGCTGCGGAAATCGATTCACGGTGTTGTTACACCTTCAAAACCTTCAAGATTTTTCCCTGACAACCAAACGGCGATGGTTGATCCTCGCAATCGAGGTTTATGGGGTGTGGCACTGGTGCATGCCGCATCAATCCAGCTGTATATATAAGAGCACACCTAGAAAATATTTTGGATCATCACCACTTTGCGACATTCTTTCAAATCGTCTTTACTTTCGTTTGCCGACCCTTCTCAAATTTCTTCCTAACAAACTAGAAATAAATAAAAAATGAAGTTTTATTCATTTGCCGCATCCGCTCTCTTTCTCGTTGCTGCTTCCAGCGGTATGACAACTGCACAAGGTGTTGGCTCGAGGTAAGCTGATTTTTCTCTTTAGATTTTAGCATCGACAGTTTTGTTGACCATATTGCTCAACTTCCTCAGCACTGCTACTTCCGTCGCTCCTGGCGCGACTTCAACCAGTAGCTCCATATCCTCCGAGTCCGATGGAGGCTTCACCACTACATCTTCATCCCCTTCAGTTTCACTTGCAACCAGTTCTTCAGGCACTGTGGTCGTAACCGCCAGTGGAAGTTCATCCACTACTATTGGTGGTGGTGGTCAAACTACGACTGCCACTCAAGCTACATCTTCCGGTAGTGCTTCTGGTGCTACTTCTATCGGGGGTGCTAGTACAACTCCTACCGGAAACGGCCCCGCTCCTACATCTCTATCTGACACGAACAACACAACGGGCAATGGAAGTGATTTGAACCCCACGAGTCAACAGCTTTCTGGAGCTATCATGGTACTTTCAGACATGAGTGCAACGGGTATCGCACTTGGAGCTATTGCAGCTATCCTTGGGTTGGCTGCTTAGGGGGTTGAACACTTTTTTTTGGATAGGATACATTGGCACTAGGTTTCTGAGAAGCAGCTGAGTGTGGGCATTTGGGAGTAGAGATCAGATAGTTTTCAATGGACATTCATCCGTTCTTTGTATCTCTTGCTTCATGGACGATGTTTTCATAGCAGAACTACGAATCTACGGACACGCGTTGAAGCCTATGTTTCCAGATGGGTTGAACAACCTGCTTAGCTAAGGACGCACCCATCAATGATGGTATTACGATTCCGATCAGAGATTAATGCACCGAGGCAATTGTATTCCTGAATCACAACTTGAATGCCTTCATGGCCTCCATTCTCAAGAGCCTCTTCGAATGTCCACAGATTGCATTTATTCGGTCCCTTTGTGCAATTTTTGCGCAGCAGTGCTAAAGCGGCTACTTGAGACCTTTATCTGAAAAGCTCAGTGAGTCTCAATCATTCAAGATGCACGAGGTGACAAGAAACCACATGCAAACTATGTATCGCCATCCATACACCTTCACGCGTGTGTCTCGGCTACTCCAACGATTGCTATAAAAGTGGCTTGGATGCTTCAGACTTTTCAAGAGACTTTCACTGTTACTACGTGCTCCTTCCAACAACAACAGCCATGAAATTGTACTCACTTGTAGGATGTAGCGTTGCTCTCACGACGATGATGAGCATTGTCGCTGCTCAATCCGATTCACAGTCTTTTACGATTGAACCCATAAGGTAATGGTGTTTAAACTTTCAACTCCTTCGTATTATCATGTCGCTCACCTTACACCTGTCTAATAGTACTGGGGTCTCAGATGGTCCCTCTACCACGAGCAGTGATCATTCATTCACCCTTCCATTCTCCACTCTCTCAAATACGCCGTCTCCTCCCATTTCAGAGTCTCAGACAACAACTGAGGTCTCAACTTCAAGCCCCACAGGGACTGAGACCGAGACCGAGACGGACACAGATACCACACTTACTTCTTCTACCCCGACCAGTCCTGCCACAACTACACCTACGACCAGTGCCACTTTATCGCCTTCAACAAATGGGACATCTAGTTCACTGACCTCTGCATCCAATACAAATACCTCCCCATCTAGCCCAACTCAAACTACCGGCGCAGCTGTTGGGTTGAAAGCCACAGGTGTATATGGGATTGTAGCTGCGGTTATTGGTGGTATTTTTGGTATGGCTCTTTGAGAGAAGAGATGAGAACCATGGAATATTCACTTCCGAAGTGTGTTAAATGGTTGGGCTATTTCTGTGTTATGATCATTTACGAAACTTGACATGTATTTTTAACCACGGCGGTGAGAGTGGAATGTAACAAGGCAATTGATACTCACATGTTTCTTTCTTTCTGATTAATTCAAGCCTTGACGTGTGGGTGTGAGGCAGTATCCCATGCGATTGCTTAATTTCGTGTGATTACAACGATATCAGTACACTATACATACACAATCCTGCTTATTCCCATTTTCAAAATTGACAAAAAGAACAGGCTTCTATAAGGAATTTTGGACAGCTTTGAGAGGTTCAAAGAGGCCATGTTGTTCACCTAACCCATATGTGAACGTCAATCGTTCAAGGATCGAAGGCTGCCCATCGGTATCGAGTTCGAGCTAATAAATGCCAAGAGTGAACAATCATCAGATAGCACGAGTATGGTTACACCACATACCAATGAGATGATATCATCTAACAGATGCGCTTGACCCACAGTATTGCCAAAAACGCCGACATAGTTTGCATTCACTATGTGAACATGGAAATGATCTATACGAAGTGTTGTTATCGTCATATTTTGTCTAGAGATATATTGAATCGCAATGAGAACTTACAGTACGAAGGTTGATAGTGAATGTAAAATCTCAAACTTCCATACTCCAATCCCCATCGCTCCTTGACGATTCGGGTAGCTTCACTTCGAATTTTCTTGAGCATATCTATATGGTGTTTCCTGAGATCCCTGAGACACTTGATCTCGTTGGTGAGTACGATGGTTTGGAGATATAATGAAGAAACAGTGGTGAGGTCCCATTTCATATCGGGAAGAATGAGGAACCCGTATTCTGGGTTTGGATCTTTGAAGAGGACTTTCTCCGCTTCTGACTTTCCCGACAAAATGTCATGAACCCTAGTAGGATATATATACTATAATCAACAGACATTTCTAAGCAAAGGGATAGTTTTCACCATTGTATTCTTGAAGGGGGGATTGCTGCGATATATGGCTTCACTACACGCTCGTAGATTTCCGGAGTCTCGCGAAACATTAATACTTGTTGTTTAGAGTACTGTGTAAGCGTAGTACATGAGGATTCCTGCTATTCGAAAAATACTATAGAGGCATGCTCACTTTGCGAATGTGGGCTTCTGTTGCCGGGTAGACAATCTTGACGTCAACATCCGGAAGAGCGTCGTTTGGTTTAAACCATGCAAAGAACCAATGATACTAAGCAGATATGATCTAGTTGCACGTATTCAGTACTGCTGAGGTGGCTTACTATGTCTGTTGATTGGACTAACTTCGTAGTGGAAACATTGTCCCATAATGATGATGATAAATCTGCAGATAAAGATGATCGTTCAAGGCGAACTACAGCAGGCAAAGCCTGCGATGAATCCTTTGGATCAGGAAATGTGCCTAATAAAGCCAAGCTGTGGGTTATTGGATCTGTAAAACGTTGTAAGTCTTGCAGCTCTCGAAATTCAGACCATGAGGTAGGATGCACCATCGTTGAGAACACGGTCGAACTTGAACTGTTTGAGATAGTCCAAATCGCTGATTGAGTGCATGGATGTATCGCTTTGCAGGAATGTACGGTATGTGTTGAGAATTGAGAATGAGGACGCCGGAAATTGCATCTGAACGGATCTAAGCTTCAGGCCTTCAGGAACGATCAATCGATCACTGGCACGTGTCGCTCTCATTTCTTGAAGTTCAGCAGAGTTCAACTCGATTTGAGACAAAAGGCCTAAGATCATGGTGTCTGTTGCATTCAAGCTTGATTCCAGGTTCTCAACATTTGTGACCGTTTTCACGAATAAGAGTGAAGCTTCTTGAAGCTCGGGCCGCCAAACGTTGCATTCTGACTTCGGAAAGAAATTATTTCAAGTTGAGGCAATTGTTAGAGCTTTTACGAATAAATTATCTCACAAGTAAAATTGTTCTGAATGTTAGCGGTATATAAATGAATACTAGGATAAGCTGTTCTGACGTCTATTAGTATGCAACGACTTGAAGCTGTTGCGCCTAATTTCTAGTTCGAATACTTAGATATACGAGACCCTTCACTGATTTAAGTCGAAGAATTATATTGAAATACCAATAACTCATCCGTGTTTTTCTCTGAAATGCAGAAGTTTCGTATTTATTATTGAGGAGTAAATTATCCACGTGCATCGAAGCTTCCACATCCAGTGATGAATTAGTCCATGCAGCTCTGGGGAAAAGTACCAAGGTTTTACTTACTCATTATAGGGAAGGGAATTTGGAAGGGACAATGAACACAAGTCTGTATGAGTGTTGAATACGGTTAAATCATCTTTCAAATTTGCTTGAACTTCAGAATGACAAGGACAATCATGCGGAAAATTAAATTTGGGCTGATAACTTAACCTATGAAGTAGAGTAAAATTGTAGCTTTGGATGGGTGGTCCATAATGTTATGTATCACAATGACTGCAACTTCGCTGAGTTATGTACTGTAAGATTGATTTGAGCCGTGACAGACGTTTGGTAGCCTCGTGTTTGAGGGCGTCTAAATTCATTTCGGGCCGAGAGAAGAGATCATTGACCGCTGCTGTATTAGCGCACTGAGCTCAATTACAACCACCACC
The DNA here is from genome assembly GCA_022606235.1 of Abortiporus biennis. NCBI lineage: Eukaryota > Fungi > Basidiomycota > Agaricomycetes > Polyporales > Podoscyphaceae > Abortiporus > Abortiporus biennis. The sequence goes on along the minus strand of JABYQP010000004.1, from coordinate 744,752 downwards.
TTCCTTACATTCACTATTTCGGTTCATTCTAGCTGTGACGACTAGCAGAACGTTGACATTGGCGTGGTAGGAACGATAAGTTGGCTTTGTGGCGTTGCACCGGTTATTATGGCGTTGATCAGTGATCCAGAGTGCGTGTATCATATACTGCTCACCCGAGTCCAGATTCTAATATCACTTTACAAATTAATAGCTTTTTAATACACAGTTTGCGTCTCAATTACTTGAGGAACGTAGACGATCCCTATGGTCCACGGCTCATCTCACTCGATCCTTCATACCATTCCAATCCGTATATCCTCGATGCTGGGCTTGCAGACGTTGAACGATGGCCGGAGCTTGCTGCCCCACAGAGTGTGCCACCCAGCGACGATGAATCCTCCAATGGACCCCGATTTGGAGCCAATCTCAAGTATACAACTACGATCATGGGTCCCTCGCGAACGGGTGCGATGGGCTTAAGAGTCTCTGGGAAGAGAACTTCAACCACGGGCCCTCGGAATTCGATGAGACAGTCGCTGAGGTCCGAGAAGAAGAGAATGAGTGATCAAGCGACGTCCATACAAATCGATGCCATACCTCCTACGCCTACTGAAAGCTCACCTCACAAGTCTATGATTCACCATCATACCGACGAGGGCAGTTCAGTGTCTACTAATGGCAGCTCGAATCAAGATCAGCTTACCACTCCTACTCCTGCCCCTGCACCAGTTCCAGCCGCTATACAATCCCAGGTCCAGACTCAAACTAATGAAGCACCACCACCTGTAGTGACAATTCCTTTCATACCAAAGTTCAAAGGCGCTGCCGAAATGGAAGCCAGACGACGGATCCGTATGATGAATCGTATACCACCAGGAGGAGCGCCGTCTCAGCGACCTCTACCCAACGCAGGACGCAACCTTAATCCCGAATTCTCCTCATCCTCCTCCTCATCTTCTTCCTCGGAATCAATATTGTCAGAGCGACGTGTGGACGAAGAGGAAGCCGACGACGACGATGACTTTGACGACGGCCCTGATGCTGACGATAGTATTGATGTTGAGCCGGATGAATTTGACCCGTGAGTCTTGCTTATTTTCTCGTCCGTCATACATTCTCTTAATGCCTCATAGGGAATTTGCTGCCAGTCGCGAAACGGGGATTGGGATTGACAGTAATTCTGATGGTCTCTCGTTATTGTCCGGTTCTGGCTCTATGCTTTCTGGAACACTGTCACTATCCAATGTAGGATCATCACTTCCTCTTGCGAGCGCTAGTGCCAGAAATCGCAATCGACTCAGTCCCGTAAGAGAAGGGCGAAATAGCGAAGAGAAGTCAGAGGTTGTTGCCCGAAGCATATCATTCTCACATGATGATGACGACGACGGTGGCCCAAGTAATTCATACTTCGAGATGATTACACCACCTCCCGTTAATGCAGGTCAAACTCATCATCCAGCACGACCTCCGAAACCAACTGTTTCGACTTCTGGTGGGCTCTCTTTGAACACCCCATCGTTGTCCGCCAGTCTTTCATCGCCATCTCCTGGTCATTCACCATCCAAACATTCCTCCATGTTTGCTCGCAAACCCGTGCCTCCAAGAAAAACTCAACAATCAGCCCTTACTGCCCTGCTGGCTAGCACCAGTTCAAGTTCATCGTCTAACCCTTTCACAGAACTGTATAGTGCCATCTCTGCTCGTTCTTCCTCAGATTCTATGAATGTTTCAGTGTATTTCCCTCATGCGCAACCGCCTAATAGGCATAAACCTATGGAATTGAGCGTTCGAAAGGACGCAACGGCCGAAGAGTTACTTGGGTTTGCACTTTGGAGCTATTGGGAGGAGGGTTGGTTACCTCGAATAGACGAAGGTCTAGAAGGCATCGGAGAAAAACTCGAAAAGGAAGACGATAACATGGAACTCGATGACAAGGAGAAAGAAAAGAGAGAGAAATGGAGGCAGAAATGTTCGGCTGTTGGATGGTTATTACGAATTGCGGAGGATGATGGAGAAGTCGATGAAGATTTCCCTCGTGTGTTTTCGATATTCCTTGATCCGTCACAGAGGGTTTAACTGACTTTGCTATTCTAGCTCCTGATCGTGCGGGTAAAATAGCCAAATTCCTAAGTTTCAATAACGCATTCGCCGTGTTGGAAGCTACCCCGCAACAAGGTATGATCTTCTATGCATTCTTGATACTTCGGGGTAGCTCATGTTCCTTCGATTAGTGCAACAAAATAAGATGTTGGATTCAAAGATTCAACGGCGCCCATCTCGAATAGTTATCAAGAAAAAGAAGTCTATGGATCTACTCAGTGCAGTCCATACAAATACCATAGCAGATTCATTGCACCTTGCTTCAAGTGCAGGTATCACTTCAACATTAGGTAGCTCTGTTGGCATGTATCCGAGTTCTCTGGGACCAAGTTCTAGTCATGGACCTCCGATGTTCTTGCGTATCAAGATTGCAGATACTGCCGACGCTGGTCCATTCTCTACGACTATTCAAGCGTATGTCATCTTGGTGTCTTGAAAGATATGGTAAAATGCTAATTAACCAAACTCCAAACAGGTCTGGTGGCATGTATATGGCCGAAGTCCTTGAAGCCATCTGTACCAAACGGAAGTTGAATAACTCCAAAGATTACTCTCTGGTCATCGAGATTAATGGCGTAAATATCCTCATACCTTTGGATCGTACGGTTAAGAGTTTGCAAGGAAAACGAGACCTTATGCTGGTCAAGAAGAGTATGTTGCAGCATTACGGTGTGGAAGTTGGCAAGAAGACCGGCAGGACCACGGACCCAAACGGTGAGTGCCTACTCAATGATGATATGTTTATGTTGTTTTTTGACATTATGACAATGATATCAGCATCTATTTTCAAAAGAAACTCAGAGGTACCGGAACAGGTGTACAGCTCCGTCTTCGACTATACAACTGCCTACAAAGTATGCATTTGAATTTGACTAATCATTCACATTCAGCTGACGAGCGTCATTTCTAGCGTTATACTGTTTACAGAAAGCTTCCTATGCTCGTTACCCGGTCTGCACGTATGCTTGCTATTGACGGTGGATATATCCATGTATGTGAAACTATATTTCGTTTTTTTGTGATTTTAGGTTCTCAATTGTGCTTTTTCAGATCATGCCTCAAGCAAATAAGGCGAAGAATGTGTTCGACAGTGGCAAGACCTCGTCGTATGACATCAAGAGCATCGTAGCCTGCCAACAATCCAACAAAAATAGTGCAACCTTCAAGCTGGTCGTGCATCGTGACGCAGAGCGGAACAAGCGATATGAATTTGAAGCAGAAAGCCCAAAGATAGCAAGTGAGTGATTGAATATTAACAATGTCGCTACATGCTGATAGTAATACCTCCGTGCCCACATTAGATGAGATTGTTATGACAATACGCTCGTTGAAGACGGCTTTAGACAAGTCAGGAACGACGAAACAATCTCGGAGGAGTAGGCATGTTACATAGTAGTATCTGCCATCGTATATTTTATCTCGATACCCCTGCATTATTTTTCTGGTCGCATTCTGATATTTTCGAGTTGTATCCTGTACCCAAGCACTTTTCTATCTGTTTTCACTCATGTGTAATTGTATGTAGACCCAACAGGCTTGGATATAACCCAGAATTATTTTGTCGCATGGTGGATGGATTACCCTTGCTACCTCTACTGAGGCTCTAACGTGTTAGTGGCCAAAGAAAATGGCTTTCTTTTGAACAGAATTTGATTTCAAACTTTGATGCACATGACTTTGCTTATGTCATCTCACCGAGAGTGTTCTTCAGGCTCTACAGCAAACGCAGTCTCGAAAGCTACATAGAGTCCGAGGCAACTCTACATTTCCCCTCCCATTCGGTGAGTTATTGGTCTAAATTGTTTGTTTTATGGGTATTAAACAAGAAATATTTTCAGAAAACAAAATGGTCTTGCCTCACGATCTGTGCTCACACATTCAAAATGCTTTCCGTGCACGGCATAGACGGATAGCTGTCCCTCACTCCGTCCAAAATCTTGCTATCCTTTCTATACTCCTTCGATCTGGTTTCTTGTCTTCTGTCACTCGCGGTACAATTGAACAACCCTCTCCAGAGGCTTTCAATGCAGCAGGTGAACCTCAACGGCGAATATGGGCAGACCTGAAGTACCGTGATGACCGACCAGTCCTTAATGCCATGTCACTCATCAGCAGGCCAAGCAAACCCATTCACATGGATGCTTCGGAAATTCTCCTGATTTGTTCTGGACGAAGAGCACAAACAATCAAACCGTTACAGTTAGGAGAGATAGCCGTGGTCAAAACGAAAGACAAAGAGTACGAGTGGCTGGAAGCACGGGAAGCTGTACAGCTTGGTTTAGATGGAGAAGTTATCTGTCGAGCACGTTAAGCGTATTTATAGTTGGTATGTGTTTATTTGATCCTTTTCAGAGAATACGAATTAACTTGCCGACGTCGCAGTTGTCTCACCTCTCTCAATTCTAGTTAATATGATAGACCGCCATCTACAATGCACATAATACTCTGTCATCTCAACTCGATGAGGTCTCACTCTTTTTACTGCACACCAGGCTGGATACAGCTGGAAGCGTGTGATGCATGCCAAGTTCAGATTGAAAGAAGCGCATAATTCTCAAGATCTCGGTTACCTCCCACTAAATGATGTTTTTCTACTCCCAACGATACATCATTACACCGCTGTCCATCGAATTGTTCCGGAACAGCAAAGAGCACATACGACCAATGCCAACCTCAAGTTGGCCCCCTACTATTCCGACCCTTCACTCAACTCAATCTGTTACTTTCATCACCTTTCCCCTTAGCTCCGTTATCACACTTAATATTCCTCTCTTGTGTCAGATCTCCAAATCCACCCAAGAATTTGGTTCACCCCATACTTTGGTATAGATTTTCTCATTCTTCTCAGCTCCCCAAGTTCGTCTCAGAAGACTGTGGAAAATTAGTTTCTATCACCGAGGCTTAGGAGGACTCAGATGAAGAGTATCTCGGTTTCAGATTCTACGCCGAAAGTTCCTTTCTGACTACATATATAAGTTTTTTTTTTATCAATGTTCATGTCATAGTATGTACCCTGCTGTTATGTATATCGCTTTTGCTCCAATATCATACCTTGACTTCACAATTAATTGCTCTCACGAGCTGCAGCCAGAGCATAGTACAAATATATGTGGCCTCACTTCGGCCACGTGATAACAATGCAGCCAGTAAGCGTCTATTGGAGCGTGTTCCGATCTGGGTTGGGTTTGGCGAGCTTCTAACTACACTTTGTCTGTTCTGCCCCATACTTATTTCCTTGCCTCATATTCTTCCGAAACTCGGTTTCTTCATCTTCTTTTTGGATAGTTGACTGTTATGCTCATCTAACAAACACAGTCTTCTCATGGATACCACTGAACATTCAGATAACCTGCTACCCAACTCACCTAGATATCCGAAGTCTGCACGGCCAAAGCAACATGGCAGACATTCTTCGGATTCTGGATTATTCACCCCTCCTTCGTCACAATCAACTCAGGAAATTGCAGCTGCCAGCATGCTAATGAGTCCACCTCCCGAGGAAACCTTGAGGGTGGGTTCTTCAACCTTTGTCTATCTGCTCTGTATCTGATTTCAACATGTGTATTTAGGCACCACGTGCTAGAACAACATCTTTATCTGACTCTCGACCCCCTCTGCATGAAACCAATGGTGTTGTTACTGTCGCTTCGAGTGCTACCTCGTCGAAACGCAAGCGCAACGCGACTCCATCTATCTTCACTCCGTCACTTCCTAATTCAGAGCTTCCTTCATCCGACCCCGACACAAGTGAACAGTTGCAGACCATCGAAGCGACTCCAAATCCTAAACCCCGCAAGCAGACAAAGCGATATGTTTTCTTCTCTTCTGAATCCCCCACCAAATCATCTGCTTCACACCAAGATCATGACACCAGCCCGTCGAAGTCTCGCAAGAGATCATCTGCGTCCCCTACCAAGAAGAGTCTAGTGCAATCGCCTTATGCTGAAAACCCAGAAGCTGATTATCTACCCCCAATGCCGTTGCATACACGCGAACATATCTCCGCTCGACGTCGTTCTACCACTCCTATACCTCCATACGAACCCCCTCCTGAACGATTTACACCACCACGCGAAGTAGTCTGCACCCCAATCACTGCTCACCACTCTCCGAAACAGAAGTCGACACAACGCAAGTCAGTTCCGCCGAAGTCCCATACTAAGAAGACCAAGAAACTTGTGTTGCAGATTAAGAAGGAGCTTCCTGAAGATATTGATCTGTCTGCCCCATTGCCTCCTCCTTCTCCGTCTGACGATCCTCTGTTACTGTACGGTTCACCTTCAAAGAGTCGTTCACGTTCAAGACGCAGCCATTCGTCCAAGAGTGTTGCACAACCGGTGACTTCAACATCAACCTCTTTGCCAGTTGTTCCAACCGAAGATGGATCCCAAGCCGATGACTCACGATTTTTTGATGTTCCCGCTGACGAGACCATGGATTTATCTATGGATGATGTCCCAGTCTTTAATTTACCGACTGTCGACGCTGGCGTAGATGACTGGAGCTCTGATGAGGACAATGAGACTAGCTTTGATCAATCTGGAGAGTTTACAGGCAAATTTAAAGTCCTTACCGTTCCCACCAAGGCGGATCCTCCAAGTAGTTGTACTCGAACCAGAATGGATGCGTGGGGTCATCCTATCAGCCCATTCCCTCACCATGTTGGAAAGGGTCTACCCCCCAGTCCAGTTCGTGAACTGCCAGAGGAAGATGAGGATATGGGAGAAGTACCACTTTCTCTCCCTGTGCTTACCCCCTCTCCAGAGCTGCCAAAGGTTCAACATGCGATGGGGGATGTGTTCGGTGGTGCACCACTACCCAAACTCACTAGTATGCTATCTATAACCCCTTCTCCCCCACGTGAACTTGCATCTCCAGCGCAGAGTATGGAAGAATCGCCGTCTGCGGAGTCACCCCTAGCGAGCATCGAGGAGGACATTGGGATAAATGAATCCGTTCATGTTGATGAAGAACGCATTCCGGGTCCATTTGATTTCGATCTTATTCAGCCATCTCTGGAGGTACCACAAACAACACCAATTCTTGACGAAAAGGAGCACGAAGATGAGCCCATAGACGCCGATGTCGATACTACTGGATCTGTGGACGTCGTTGACGTGCCTGTTATGCAACCTTCTAATGTCATATCTTCGGATTTTTCACCCCAGTCACCCGCAACACCTCCCCGTCAGGCACCCCCTACGCCCACGCCCTCTTCACCTATATCACAACCCATACAGCATCCCGCCGAGGTCTGCATCAACGAGGAGATTTCACTGGATGAGCAATCTACTGTGAATGTCGCCATAGATCATGTTGAATCGCATTTACCACCAGACGATGGACCTGAAACGAAAGAGCCCATAGAATCAGAAACCGAGCAAGCTGAGATCTCCTATAGATCCATCTCTCCGATGTCTCCCGCGGAGAGAAGTGATGTGGCCACAGATGACGACGAGGACGATGATGAAGAAGACGAGGTGTCAGTGTTCCGGGAGTTGTCTCATCCTCCAGACTTCGAGGAAGAAGAGGGTGACGTTCAACGCGATGACGCTCTTACCGCTTCTTTCGCTCAAGTCTCTCTTCTATCATCGCCCAATCCTTTCCAAGAGGCTGTTCATCCACATCGTTCACCAGCACCACCGCTTGTGCCCGAGGTCGAACCTGAGGTATTGCTACGAAGTGCGCGGCAGAAATTACAATCCTGGCCCAGGAAACCCCCCATTGGTGATGAATGGAGCTTTGGTCGTTCACCTGCACAGTACGTTCAGGCCGAGGATGATTCCGGCGATGAGGATTCAGAGGATGAAGAAATAGATCCTCGACTTATCAAGATTACGAGTGATGACCCTATGGCTGCTGCACGCGCTGCAGCAATATTGCGAATGGTAAAATTCCCTACTTTTATCCATGGGTTTTAATCCTAATCTGTCTTTGTCTAGCACAAGTACAATTGTCTTGAAAATATTCCAGCTCGAAAAAGGAGGCACTCAGGTGCAGCCTTGGATTCCATTCTTCGCAAATCTCGTCGACAGACCCTTTCATCATCCGGGATCTCCAAGAAATCTGCTATAGATCGGCGAAGGAGTCTTGGTGGCCTCATTGGTGATAAGGTGTATTTACCCGGTAGCCCCGCTATGACTATTCCTGAACTACTGAAGACTGCTGAAACTTCGCTCAACATTGAACATCATCCTTCCCCGTCTACTCAAGATTCTCCCTTCCCATCTATCTCCTTTGTTGGCGAATTTAAGACACCTGCGAGACCATCGGGCTTGTCTCGTTCACATACGCTTCCCTTTACCCCCGTACCGTCCGTACTTCCTGGCCCAAGAGAGTGGTCAAAGGAAGATTGGAAGACACTGGATGCATGTTACACTGACGAACGATTGGCCCTTGGAGAAGAAATTGGAGTAGAATTGGCACCTGCTGACGATGTGAATGTGGAGAAGGTAGTAGACAGATTCACTTCGCATATGGGTGGTGAGGCAAATGTCTCGACAATGGGATCACTTTGGACTCGGTGAGACAATGTTCAGTGCTCTATCTCGCTCACTTACTAATACCGCGTGGTCCCACAGAGAGCATCTTTTGAAACGTGCAAGAGCATTGCAGCGCAAACAACGATCAGGAATCATTGCACCTCCGACACCGAATCACTTTTCCTTGCAAGCGAATTTGTTCAAGACTCCTTATCGTCGCGAATATGCCTCCATGTCCCCACCTCCACCCTCAGTATCCTCAGAAACGACTGTTTGTCACACAGATGTTCCAGCCGATCATTCTGGAGGAGATGATGTGAACTACAAGCAGTTACTCCGTGATGCGGTTTCCATCGCCGAAGGAAAAGGTCCATCCTCTGTACCATCAATCCCTCAGCCAGTCGATGGTCGTCGTTTAGCCGCTAGCAAACTCCAACCACCTTCATCGTTAGCTTCTAGGGTCAAAGGTTTCCTCTTTTCATATCTACCCATTGCGAAGAAACAAACATCGCTACCTAAAGCTGCACCTACGCAACAAGGCCAACCGTTACCAGTTCCTCCTCCTGAGATTTTCCAGAAACCACGACAGCCTATCACCACACCGGCACCAAAGGAGCAGCCCAAACCCGCCCATCCCAAAGAATTAGTGCAGCTCAATCCCGCTCCCCCTGTCAAACCCTCCATGATTCCTCGTCCAACCAAGATTCCATCGGTACATCTCCGGCATGTCGATTTTGATGACAGATCTTCCAATAAGTCTGTTTCCATGGACATTCCTCGCGTCAGAAGGGATAGCAACACCAGTGTTCGTGACATGGTAAAAGCCTTTGAAGGGTTGGAGAAAGTTCAGATTGAAGCAGCAGAGAAAGAGAGGGAATCTCTCAGTCGACTGGAGATGCGCCGAATAAGGAACGTTCAAGAATGGAATGCAGCACGCACAGTTCAACATGATAAACCCGTGTGGAGGCCTTGATTTTTTCCCTTGTTTTTATGATTATTGATTGATCTTTATGACTTTTTCTTCACTGTCTCCCTGGCCTACTTATGAAACATATGCATCGATTTACTCACTCTCTCTTTCGCTTCTCATCTCACCTTATCTCATCGCAACTTATGCACCGATTGCGGGCACCGTATTAGCATCTTGTCTATCAAATCTGACCTTCTTTTCATGAGGCTGGCCGTCATGTATTCTCTTGATGTATCTTGAAAGCTTCGATATATCGATCATCTATTTCTGAGTGTACCTTGTTGTCGCTGAACGAGTATGAGTGATATGCATGATTGTGAACACGCGCTGTTTGAGTTGAGTGATCGTAATGCGTGACGCGTGATGTGACATCCTCTCTTCAACTTCCAAGTCTTTCATCCGAGTCCGAACCTCAGGCCTCAGGCCTCATCACGCAACTGGTTCCGAGGACTCAAACAATCCCATGAAGTTGGACTGTTGGTTTCGTGCAAATGATATCAGTCGGACAAGGTAGCCTATCTCTATTCTAGGAAAGGGGCCCATCAGCATGTTATTGATTAATACCATCATGTAAATGTTTCCAGGATCCGTCACACTGGCTGGCAATGGCACTACACACATATACTGCTAAGTACTAGTAGCTTAACATCAAAATGTCAGTCATTCTCATTCATTCAGTTGTTCGGATCTAATTTAGGGTCTTACAGTATCTCAATGATCAATTAGCAGCACAGGAGGATGGCGAATTCCAGCTTCACATTCAATCTTAATTAGGATGAGGGCCGACCGGATAACATACAGAGAAGAACATACCAGGACTCAGGCATCAAGCTTCCCTCACGGGGCCGCGTTCACCATTTACAAACAGACCCTTCGGAGCATTTGCATTCCATCATGACCCCTTTGACTGCAGCGTTACAGTTTCATCAGCACGCCTCAGGCTGCGCGGGCTTTCAGGCTGAGCAATGATCACCTCGGTTAATGTGGAGGCTTAACTTGTCACTTTTGGCATCGTTGTGTTGCTTTTTGAATATTCGACAGTGTCAACACCGTCAATCCATATTGCATCCTGGTGCAGTAACAACCATGATGATGATGTACAGATATTCCCATACATACCTTGTGATCAACATGGACCACTCAGTTCCTCCCAATGGCCAGAAGAAGAACGGGTGTGAACCACAAAATCGATGGTAGCCCCTCAAGCCCTGCATCTTCGGTTGATGCCCTCCATAGTTCCGCCTAGTATGTCTTCTTCTTCTCACCAAGTTCACAACTCATCTCAGGCTTTAGAGCGCCCGATGTGCCCTGAATGGATGACTTGATGCGATAACATATCATAGGTCATTTCTATCGTCAGATCCTATGGAATTGATTGAACTTTGCGCCTAATTCCGTTGTTACACACTTAACAACTCTTCTTGCATGAAACAATTGACATTGCCCCCGGCGGCTGGAATTCCATACTTCAGCTGTGTTACTTAAGTCCATGCTGAAACTAAACGGCCAACTTCTTCCCTCTCTCCACCGGGATACGCTCAGTCAAGATGGGTTCCCCCGAGAGCCTGCCCACTGCAGGAGAACATCTGTACGCATGATCTTTCTATGTAGCAGTGACAAGCGCTGATTGGTCTCGTCGCTGTTCAGTATGGCAGCGAAGATGTTCTCCTTGGCTTCCTGTGGTACGTTGATCTTGATGTCCTTTCAACCGTATAAATGTTCCTTACATATGAAACGCCACAGTTATGTTGTTTTATGACATTGTCCTGACCTTCGGTGATGAGGTCGAACGAATATGGAAGCAACGCTTCACGGGAGCGACCATTCTCTGGTTTCTTGTATGTGATATTCAAGCTTCATCCAACTTTCCTAACGAAATTTCACTCAGAATCGCTACCTTTCGCCGTTAGGCTACATTGTAATCATCGTGTGTAAGTGCGATGTATCGTTCTGTGACGTCCTTCTCTGAACCTCCAACTTTGCAACAGCTTTCCACTCGAGATGGCCGGTATCGGTCTGTAACCGCTATGTATTATATCCCGAGATTCTAAAAATCTTCACCGCATTCACTATTGGAGGTATGGTGAACTTTACAACTATTCCGTTACAGATGACTTACGCCTCAATTTATCCTCTAGTCATATTTATCCTAAGATTATACGCTATCTACTCAAGAAACAGAATAATACTCATCACATTCACTATTCTTTTATTCGCCGAACTTGCGGTGAAGATTGTAAGTCGCCCTTGGTTTTTTTTGCGTCGTTCTCTCCCTCTCCAAGTTCCATCTGAACCCCAAACTCCTTTCTGCAGTATGCTTTCACGGACGGTGTAAGATTAGACCTTCCTCCAGGTAAGTTCCCACCAAATTTCCTTATATTCCTCGGTCGTGGTGCTGAAAACGCTGCGCCTATTCAGAATTCGACGGCTGCATTCTCACAGGAAGAGATGCTGAGTAAGTCTTCATACCTTCGTTTTTTCCTCGGTATTTGGTGTCAATTTGAATATACTCATTGGGATTGGCAGTGGCAAGCGTATTGTTTACACGTGGGTAGCGGAACTCATATTCGGTAAGTCTTCCATATCCTAATATCCTTCGTTCAGCCAAGTTTCTGTGGTGTAGAGTTCTCGCTCCGTAATCTTGTTGTTATGCCGACTTCTAATCTCCCACCTTCATAGATACCTCGGTATTTTTCGCGACATTGTATCGCACTGTCAGTCTTTATCGTTCTTCGGAACTAGGACCCTCCTCCAACTTAATCAGGGTCATCATGCGAGATGGTGAGTTTCATTAGTTTTTCATATTCTCTAAACGAAGAGCTAAGCATTTCAACAACAGGTGTGGTGTACTTCGGGGTCATCTTTGTGTCAAATTTAGTAACTGTTCTCATCTTTGTGGTGAGTCTTCTATTGAAATTCAACGAGAAGTTCTATTCATTAACCATCGATTATCAATGTATTTTAGGCCGCACCTGTGAGTTATCCTTGACAATTCTTCTAGTCGTCGACGATTAAACGGGACTCGTTTATTCAACGTGCTAGCCTGATTTGAAAGTCGTCAATGCTAGCTTCAGTACCCTGTAAGTCATCATTGGCCATGTCTTAACACCGCATAGTTATTCATATTGCATGCTTCCTTTATTTTTGTGGCCGCTCGGATGCTTTTGCAAAAATTCTATCTTTGAAGGGTAACCAGTCTTATGGTATCTCGACTTATGCTCAACCTCCGCCGAGAAGCAATGCGTCGTTCTCCAGCCGTGGATAACAATCTTTTGACAAACAGCTCTCTTGGACATCGTCGCTCACAGAGTGGATTTCGTTCATTCGGGAGTGGGAGTGATTTTACATCTGCTAACAAAGGTTTCGACTCTTTCGCTACCGCGAGCGACATATGGTCTCGAGGAACCATTGACATGCAGCAAACCGCTTCGACGACAGGGATGATATCCAAACACGAGACCGTAGAGGATACTAGCGGATTGGCAAGCTTCGGGATTACTAGAGAGATGGAAGACAATATTATTGGAAACTTGGGTGCTGAGCTTGAGGGTTGGAGTGATGATAGCGATCATCAAAATCACCCGGACGAACGACGAGGGTATAGAACAAATGACATGGAACTCGGAAACGTCCGATCGTCACCGTACACACAATCGGCGACACTACCTGTGCCAAAAAGTTCAAGAACAAAAGCCAGACCACTTCCAAAACCTAGATCGATACCAACAATTTCAGTTCAAGTTACTGAGGAGGTTATCCAAACCGTCGAGCAAGGGGTGGATGGATTTGCTCCGAAGAGTAGAAGACATCGGAAGTTGAAGAGACAGCAGGAAAATCGCATCAGTCGTGGTGATGACCAGGCTGAATCGGTAGTGACCACTGTTCCTCGGACTTCTGATAGTAGTTCGGAAGCGACTTCATGACACTGGAGCGGGAATCACTTTCTGGATAGTGGGTTATAGCTTTTATTCCAGTGTTTTCATGTGGGACCTTTTATTGTTTGTGTTTTTTTGCCGGACGTTCGCATTTCGAACTGCAACGTTATCCGCACTGGTGGCATTTCTTTCATATCCATTCATTGGGAAGCTATATTAATACTGGTCGTCGAACCTGTATTTTACTTGCTTGCAAAGTTGACTACACTTTTATTCATACGAAGAGTGTCTTCATTGCTTATTTAATTTACGAACTAGGGACAGAGCGGGCCGCTGCTTTGACCACGCAATGGCCATCGTGACTCAATTTAGGTTTACTTCCCTCCTACATGCACGAATACTAAGATGTAAGCTAGCTTTCCTTTCACATCGCATCCAATATCACGCTGACTTGTGGAAAATGCATCATGTTTCGAAAGGTAGAAGCTAACGACCAGTGATTAGCTACTATTCAGCCTGAGTGACTATCTACCACAATGACCTCGCATCCTCTCCTTCGAGCTTTGACATCATCCAAACCAGCTTTTGGTTCATGGATCACTCTTCAAAATACCTTCATCGCACGAACAGTTGCTCTCTCATCGCCCCATCTGTCATGGATTTGTATCGATTGCGAGCACGGTTTGATTCCTTTGCAAGGAGGTGCAGCAGAGATCATAGCTGCAATTCAAGGATTCGGAGGCGATGATATTCCCAGTACACTCGTTCGGATTCCTGCTACTGGTGCTTGTGCTAATGATGGAGCAACTTGGCAAATCAAAATCGCTTTGGATGCTGGTGCGAAGGGTATTGTAGTTCCGATGGTAACGTATAGATCAATCATTACGGTTCGATTTTAACTGACAATCGTTGCTCGGTCGGGCATGATTTGCTAGGTTTCAAATGCAGCACAGGCTCGTTCGATTGTTTCAGCCGCTCGATTCCCTCCGGTGGGTACTCGAGGGTTTGGGAATCCCGTAACGCAACAATCTTGGGGTTTGAGTCCCATAGAATATCTGAAACAAGCCAATGATAGTGTCCTAGTTCTGGGACAAATAGAGACCAGAGAAGGTGTTGAGAATATAGAAGATATCCTCAAGGTTGACGGACTTGGTACAATTTTTTCATTCATTTGGTACGGAGCCAGTCTATTGACTGACTTGAATCTTCAACTATGCAATAGATGGAGTCTTCATCGGACCATATGACCTTTCACTGGCTCACAATGAAACTACCCCCAATCCTGATCCGGTGCCCGTCATGGAGGAACTGATTCAAAAAATTCTCCAGTCCGCTCATAACTCCGGCAAGAAATGGTACAGCTGCACGATTTCTAGATGTATAATCTCCGTCGTAGTCGGCTAATGCAATCTGTTTTGCAGTGCGATTTATTGCACTTCGGGCGAGCAAGCAGCCCGTCGAGCACAGGAAGGTTTCGATATGGTTAGTACTTCCATTTTGTCATTGCCACAGTCGGTTAGTGTATACTAGCGCATACTGAAACGGGGTTTTCTTCTTCTATCATTTGTTTCCCTAGATCAATGTTATTGGTGACTTGGGTGCCATGACTGAAAGTTTAAAACGAAATTTTGCGATCGCAGCAGGAGACAAGTCTATTTGACTTATTTGATACAACTATACTCTATATCCACCACTGTATTGGAAAGGTACTGCTTATATATTATACAAATGCTGAATTGGTGATACTGACCAATGAGAAATAATTATCTGTTAGGTTTCTTTCTCCACCCATTTTCCATTGTCGTCCAATATAACGTCAAATTCCCACTTTTGCCTATCCATCCACTGAATCTTCAAGAAACTATCCCAAAACTTGATATGTATATCTCCATCGATGTCGAAATGAAATCCAGCAATCCGAGGGTCAGGTCCGAGGAATTCATGTCTGTAGGGAGGAAATGGACATATGTATGAGTAGGTAGGAAACTGTTCAATGGATTGTGATTCACGTTTTAGATATTCATGAGAAAATCTCAATATCCCATGCCACTGAAGGAAAAGAAGTGAGAAAGAGAACTGGGCTGTACTTACCTCCTCGCCTGAAGATTATCCCCCGAGACATAGTTATCCGCCTTTCTCACTACTATCGGAGCTTCCTCTCTCACATTTTTCTTTCCCTTTCCCTTCACTTCTGTAACCGGCAATGTCGCGTTTTCCGAAACTTCCTCGTAGTAATGTCTATATATAAATTGATTCAAATCTTGCCCTGCCCTCACTACTTTGACTTCTATCCCGTCTTTGCCAAGGTACCCTCGTGGCAAATAGACTTTTGACCTTTCATCCAGTACTCTCTTTGATAAAGGCCATCTGTGAAGAGACCATGCTGATGCTCTTCGAAAGTCCGTCAAGACTTTGATAGCTGCCGCTTTTTCTTTCGCGTCTGGCTTTGGAGGTGCAGGTTTTTTTGGAGGAGGAAGGGATGCTTCGATGGGTTCGGGTTTTGGTTCGACCTTGACAGCCATGATTGTTTTTTTTGTGTGAAAATGTTAGATGAATGACAATGAGACCAGCACGATATTTTTGTTAGTAGATGTGAATGGATGAGGAATTGAAAGATTTTCAGGCGGGCTTCGTCAATAATTTCATCCCGATCAGGCAATCAAGCTTTAACTCGGGCCGTTCGGGCCCCATCCTCATGAAAAGGCAGGCCAAGTTGAACGTTGAAACAAACAGATAAATGTGAATACGTCTAAAATTGTTATTTCGTGGCTACTTCCAACTTCCAACATACTAGATTCTCAAAGAGAGATACTCTTCGTAGTTCGTACCATTGTCAGGACCAGTTTTGAATCTCTCATTTCCCTGAGCTTCGGTCATCTCCTCATGGAATCGTTCATCTACTCCATCCTCATTCTTATGCGTAAAAACTCTCCAGTACTTTCCAGTTTTCCAACCTGGTCTATCAGTATTTTGAAAGTATGTCGAGAGATATTCCAAGGAAGGCGAGACCTTTAACAGTCTCTCCATGATATCTTCTTGATGATTGGCGAAGTAGACTTGTGGAATATCTGTAGGATCTTCAGGCTCTGGAAAGATTTCTCTGAGTCTGGGAGGTTTGGGGAGTGGGATTCCATCCTCATCTAACTCTTCCTCCTCCTCCAAGTCTGAGCTGTCACTGGAATGATCACTGTAACTATAGATCAGTTCGGAATAGCGATCCCATCGTAGAGAAAGATAAAGATGCTTTATTGAAACATCGCGAAGCAGGTCAATGATACCATCCTGTTTTTCAGATAGTTTTAAATATGGTATGGTGAGTATGTCAAAATCCTAGCAACATACCAAAAGAGAAGCATACCATGATTGTTTCGGCATTTTTCATAGAAGTTATACCCATCTGTTCCACAAAGTCGAAAACGAGAGTGTCTAACTGCATTTCCCGTAACACCTTTCCTAGCCAATTCATACGACTTTTCATCTCGTCAGGAATCTGGTCGTGATCCGGGATTACAAGTGTCAAGAGCAGGATGTCCGGTTTACCGGTGCGTATCAATGGGACAAGATAAATGAGGTCTTCTGGATGATTATTCGTGACATCCAATTTATGTGTCTTTGAAATGGGGAGACGAAGTTCGTAAAGATTATCTGAAGTACCAATTAGTTCTTCGAGAGAACTCCAAGTGTACTCCTCTCCTATAAGCTGACCCAACTCCATCAATTCCTGTTGCCTTTGGTAGTGACCGGGAATGACTACATCACTGGGTGTAGTATTCTGAATCCTATTCCAATTATCATTATCGCTAAAATCCAGGCTCTTGAGGTTCGGAAAGGTGTATATGAAAGTAGCCATATTGGAAATCAACGTGCTGACTGTTCTGAGAGAGTGGACTCGTGGAAAACGGAGGGTATGGAAAACTTTGTTATTATCCCAGCATGGATTCCAAATAGCTCCGAAAACTTCAAATTTTTCGAGAGTAGACTGAAAATTGGTAAGGAGGGGGATTGGATAATTTGGATGTCCGAAATGAGAATCAGAGTCGAGAAGTCCTTCGAATTCCAGGTTCTCATCATCTACATATGCCAGTAAGAGGTAAACGAGTGGTGCATTCAGACCTTTGAGCATGGCGCGAGCATTCTTTCCTGATATTATAGAGTTTGAGAACACGGAGATTGTTCATAATGAGCTGAGTAGGCATGAAACCAGGGGGTAAGACTATATCATCGGGGACATTGGGATCCACCTCTGTACTATCCAAAGCCTCTAACGTTAAATGTCTGAGGTTGATACAATTTTGGAATATACGGTGCATTGATAGGATAGAAAGATCCATGTGTTGAGGTGTGATACGTGGGAAGGAATATATAGAGGTCCATTTAACTTCTTCAATGTATTTGTATCTTGAGGGGTACGTTTGAAAATATTCTTGCAGATTCTCGAATCGTTCTTGTCCGTGATCCGATGTATACCAGAATGGACTGAAATCCAAAGGTAGGCGGAGGTAGTGAGGTATACCAGCATCGTAAAAAGCTTTAGAAGTCTTCATGAACGATAGAACATCTTCTCTGCATTCCAGAGAGGTCATTATATGAAGGAGGACATCGAAATTTAGGGATTTTCGTCGTGGAGCGCATGTATCCAGAACAATAGATGAGTTTGAATGCGAGCGACACTGTCACGTCACGGTCTCGGAGTATCGCCGTGGTGGAATCCTGAGCTTACAAGCAATGAGTAAAGGTCACGACGATATGTGAATATTGTGAATACGTACGATACTTAAGATACCAGAAACGACAGTTTCTAGATATTCGTTGATCGTTAGATGTTGAAGTGAAATATGCATCCTCATCAAAGCTCCGCGAACTTCCCAAATCAAACTCCTTCCAGTCGGAGTTAGTACAGTCAACTCGCACTTTCCAAAGTGTTCACGCAAAGAGAGGAAGTGAGGCATGAAACAACAATTATTCAAGTTAGTATTCTACTTTACCAAGACATCATCACGCGGTCGGAGCAGCAATAGTGGTACGCTGAGCCTCTCTCCACTTGCTCAGCCAATCAACCTCCACACCCTGAGCCTTCAAATTTTCTTCAACAGTCGACAAAGTCAAAGCGACCCAATCTCTCTGTTTGAAGATGTCCTGAGCCCTCTCTTTATGTCCTTTACCCAACCTCCATTCTTCCGGTTTATTCTTTTCCAACAAAGTCTGCAGGGAAGGAACTAAGGCGTTGGCGACTGTCAACGATTGCTTTGAACCATGTTTGAAACAAACGTATGCAAGCATTGAGCATGAAACGAGATCTTCTGAGATTGGTGGTAATTTGTAGATGTTCCAGAGTGCGGAAAGTGTGACACTGTCTTGAATTGGTGTTTCGAGGAGAGCGTGAAGGAGATGACGTGCAGCCTTGAGTGAGTTAAGATCAAATCCGTATTTTGAATGGTCACCAAAAACTTTCAAAGCGAGATCAGGACAGCCGAGTTGAACGCATCGGTCTAACATTTTTTGGGGGGAAAACGAATCAGTTGTGAATTGGAGTGAGTCTTTTTAAAAGGAAAAAAAAACTCACCGACGAAGGCTTCAGCATTCTGAGGCTTGAAACTTCTCTTTGAATCCCTCCACCTTGGAAAAAATTCCGTAACTTGTTCAAGTTGTTCTCTAGTCGTAGCAAGTTGACAAAGATGCTGCCACGCTGTCGTTCGAACTTGCAATACGGTAGTGACAGGCTTCGACCCAATTCTATCACCAACGAATTGAAGCAACTTGTTGAATCGTTCCAAACGCGCTTCTGGTGTCAATTTCCCATCTTCGGTGTGAGTTGCGACGGTGGTAGTTGAAGAAGTTTGCTCAGTTCCGGTTGAAGCAGGGGTGGCACCGAATTCAGAGGTGAAGAGGTCACCGGTTTCTACACCGAAGAGAGGAGAATCATCTTCGTCATCCTCGAATGCAGATGTGGATTCCCGAGATGATTTCTTCTTGTAGGCTAAGCACAGCGTTGAATACGCAGTTCAAATGAGTAATGAATGTATATAATATATGACTCTGACATATAGAACCCACCAACAGAACTCTGATGAATTCCCTTTCTCTGTGACTGACCAACAGCATTCCATCGCTGTCCCTTCACAACAACATTCCAAGTGCGAGACGAAGATGATGAAGCCCAGAGGTTGGGATGAGAATGAGAGACGAGACGAGAGAAACGGCGAACACCAGCAGCACCAACACTTGCCATTATGCAAGACACCTTCAACTACTTAACGGTGCTGAGTTTTCGAAATTAGCCGCTTTGCTGTTGCTGGTTGGCGTCTATGTCACCCGCCACCAAAGCCAAATAAACCATAATCCAAGTGGGCGCTCCGATAGGCACTTTGACAAGTTCAAATCCCTGCTTTCCGACTGGCTACCGCCTTGCTACACTTTATCTACAGTACCGACGCCCATGGTTTCAAGCCGTCGTCCAGGCAAGTTTCGAACATTGAACTTATAGACCACTAGTGCGAACGGGATAATAACTTGGAAAACATCTCTTCCCGCAGGTTCAACGGTTTCAGATGTTTATACATAGGTCACCGGGAGACCGACGACGATAAGTGTAGGAGTACGCACTCTTTCAAATTTAATTTCTCTTATCTCTCTGATGATATTCGCGGAAGTTTTCAGAAACCAAAAAAAAACACACAACATCAAAACTAGATGAACGAAGACGTCTACATTTGCTTTTGCTTGGAAACCGACGGTTTTGTTTTCGTTGGTGCGACATTGCGCAGCGCGGTAGACATGTCAATGACTCAATTGAAAGATAGGCAACTCTCCGGCTTCCGAGTCTGGATATCGCTACAGTCCTTTGGATGGCGCGAAGACCAAACGAAGACACTAGGTCTTTGTTTTCGCTCATCTTCGGTCGTGCCTTCTTCGTCGTTTCGTCGGGCTTTTGAAAATTCTGAAGATCTTCAACGGCGAACTTTTGGCCAGACGATCGACCTGATGTTTTTGATATCAACTATATGGTATCTTGTCCTGCTTGTACGTACAGCTTTTTTTCATACTGATAACGAATGTTTGTACCTTGGCGCGTATGTATCTGATCTTTGTGACGCTCCCCACAGACTGAGATACATATCAAGAGTGTTATTCTTCGGTGCCTTGCTCTTAGACTTGTTTTATCCAGTAAAAATCCTTATTTCTAGAATTTCGTCGCATGGTGTGTACTATCTTTTACTTCCGTCGAACAGTGTGGGGTAAAGAAAAGGGGAATTAAATAAACAGTGTCCTACAGATGTACACATCGTTATCAAGAGACATTTCTAGTCCTCCATTACGTCCCTTCTATCCGAGTAATGTTGTCATTCATTCAATATTCAATGAATTCATGGCCGAATTTTCCGACCCGAACGACGATCGTCGATGACCTCGAGTATCCTTGTGAAGATTGAAGAGTTCTGTCACATCACTGGGGCTCATGTTCTCGCCTTGCTTCAACGCCACAATCAGAGAACGAGCTGAGGATTGGAATACTTCCGGCTGAGGAATTTTTCTTCGCAACAGATTTGCAACGCGTTGTGAATGAGGAATGCACATAGTATTTCATTTGAACAGGTCGAGAATGCTCGTGTGACGGTTGAACTTTCCGAATTCGTTCAAGGTTTTTCTTGGAACGAAAGAGTTCATAACTCGCCGTAGAGTCTAGTGCGTACCATTCGCGCATTCTTCGTGTCCATTGTACTTTATGCTTATCTGAATTCGAAACGTTTCAGCCACTAAAGACTTTGAGTGGAATGGCCTGAGTCGGCTTGTTTGTCCAAGTATGTTCCTTGGCGGTTGCGCCGGGCGTGAAGGTTGTATGCAAGGAATAGAGTCCGTGATTATAGGAATGACATAGGTCTTCTTCCAGTCTGCACTTTTCCAGAATACATAGCTTTGGACTAGGCACCATATTAGTCTAGTACGTCAACTTCGGAGGCGTTCGTTCGAATTGTATCGGTGAACTTTCGCGGACCGAGATTTCCCCTTATTTCTTGCAGTGCTAGCACTATGGGAAAGTGTAGGTATTTTGTCCTCAGACAGGAGAGAGTGGTGTGGGGAAAGGGTGCCTCAATTTACATGCGAGAAAGTGGGTTCTATGATCGTAGTAGTCTGTAAACGTGTGCTTGGCAAGGGTATTTTCGTCGAAAAGTTCAAAGATGGTATTGGATGCAGGGTATTATTGTGAATGGTACACGCGTGTCGATGGACGATGAGAAGGTATATGCAAAGATAGCGGGAGGTGAATTATTTTACTAGAGAGCGGGAGGCGGGGGTCCTAAGGCTGTCCGGGTCGACGAGGAGTGAAAGATTGTTGATGTCGAGACCAGTCGGCGAGGAGGGAGAGCATTTCACATGTCAGGAACGGGACTGCTAAATAAGGAGATTGTAGATAAGTGGCCGACGTTGAGTTGTGGGCGGCTGTGTAAGTGATCGGAGGATTTGATGGCGGGGTAGGAAAAGGCAATCGAACGTCTTTTTGGTTTTCAACGCCGGGGCTTATCTTTAGCCTCACACACGACACAGCGAGCAAGGGGGCGAACGCGACGAGGAGGATGGCAGATACAGGGATCAGGGAGGCTTGCGACGTTCCTGGGGCTGTGTCTGGTGGGGGAGAGACGTCGGGGGAGCGAGAGATAAGGACATGTGTCATTGGGCGATAACGAGATAGGTGTATCTCTCCCTCTGTTATCTTTCACACCAATATGTTTTATATTTTTTTATCTCCACTCTGCCGCAATTGGTCTTCCTTTCCTCCAGGCCAAGGTTTTTCATTCGATCTCCCCTGTCCATCGGCCTTTGCCAGATCTTCTCTGCCCTTTAAGTTCACACACAATTCCATTCCACGAAGCAAGGTTCCTTCTCCTCCTCGCTCAACCTTCCTTGGGCTCTCCTCCTATTCAACGCCGTCTCCAAAGCGACTAGCCGCACACTGCTAGCTCCCCTCCGACCATGGTCAACGTTACCTACGACGAATGTATGTCTTCTCCTCGCACCCCACACGCGTCCTCACCGCTAACCACGACGTGTCCACAGCGGGATCACTAGTGTGGTTCGACCCCGACACACAAACCAATGTTGTCTACGACCTCGGTGACATCGCCTGGGTCTTAGCATCCACCGCCCTCGTCTGGATCATGATTCCAGGTGTTGGTTTCTTTTACTCCGGTCTGCTTAGGCGGAAGAATGCTCTCTCTATGATCTGGCTGTGTATGATGACAATAGCTGTCGTCTCATTCCAATGGTTCTTCTGGGGGTGAGCTTGCTCTTCGTTCAACTTATCCACCCTCGAAGACTAAATTAACCTTTTACCAGATTCTCATTAGCCTTCTCAGAAACTGGTAGCGCATACATCGGCAATCTCAGTGAGTCTCTAGCTTTTCCACCAGCAACTTGCTCTCATTTGGCATCCAGAATACTTCGGTCTCAAGGGCGTACTCGAACAACCCTCCATCGGTTCAACTCGCATCCCCTCAATTGCCTTCTGTGTATACCAGCTGATGTTCGCAGCCATCACGTACGTGCCACTTTCCTATACACCCTTCTCACAGCATTGTTGACATGTGTTCCGATCGTAGTCCCATGCTTGCCCTTGGCGCTATCGCTGAACGCGGTCGTCTGGGTCCCACAATGGTCTTCGTCTTCGTCTGGTCCACCATCGTCTACGACCCCATCGCTTGTTGGACATGGAATTCCAACGGTTGGTCATTCGTGATGGGCGGTTTAGATTTTGCCGGTGGAACACCCGTCCACATCTCCTCCGGTACTGCTGCCCTCGCCATCTCTATCTACCTCGGTAAACGTCGCGGTTATGGTACCGAACGTCTTGCCTACAAGCCCCACAACACTACCTATGTCGTCCTCGGAACAGTATTCCTCTGGTTCGGTTGGTTCGGCTTCAACGGTGGTTCTGCCCTCTCTGCCAACTTGCGTGCCATCCAAGCTTGCATCGTTACCAACCTTGCCGCTAGTGTTGGTGGATTGACCTGGATGTTCTGGGTATGTTTCTGCATATGTTTGTCCGTTAAATTCGATCCTGACGAATATTCCCTGTAGGATTACCGTCTCGAGCGCAAGTGGTCCGCAGTCGGTTTCTGTTCAGGTGCCATCGCTGGTCTTGTCGCCATTACCCCAGGATCTGGTTTCGTCGGTTCACCTGCAGCAGTCCTGTTCGGTTTCCTTGCAGGCACCATTTGCAACTTTGCCACTCAACTCAAGTTCTTCCTCCAGTACGACGACTGTCTCGATATCTTCGCTTCCCACGCTATTGGTGGTATCGTTGGTAACATTCTCACTGCGCTCTTTGCCCAATCGAGTGTCGCTGGGTTCGACGGTATCACTGTGATCCCAGGAGGCTGGCTGGATCATCACTACATTCAACTCGGTTACCAACTCGCCGACTCAACAGCCGGTTTCGGTTACTCCTTCGTCATGACTGTAAGTCTTCCCATCGTGGATAAGTTGGAACATACACTTACTTGACCTTGTTGTAGACTATCATTCTCTGGATCATGCACTTTATTCCTGGTCTCCGACTCCGGGCTTCAGAGGAAGCCGAGATTCTCGGAATCGACGACGCTGAGATGGGAGAGTTTGCTTATGACTATGTTGGGATTGACGCAGGCACAGCACATGATTTCCACGATGATTCTCATACTCACGGTGATGTCCCAGCTACTACAGGTGGACGTGAGCCCAGACATCTCCATACAAAGACTGCAAGTACGGACGGAAGTGATGTAGAAAAGAGGGAAGTCACCGTGGCATAAGTCCACTACTTCCTCTCACCTCTTTTCTTTTTGCTTTCGGTTCGTTTCTTTCTTTCTGCTTTACGGACTCTGGGTTGTCATGTTTCGGTCTTCTGTCGTCATTGCTATTATCTACGCCCTCGCCCCCTCTCGACTGCGCTCCACTAGATGTGTCATTCGGTTGAAAGAAGGTTTAAAGTACTTAGGCCTGGTTTGTTGTCGTGGTCAGTGATGATCTGGAAGATGTAGGAAATATCATATATTTTTCCCTTTCTTGCATTTTTTATTATTCCCTTCTCCTCTCCAACTAACTTCTCTCCTCCATCGTGGTGTTACCTCTCATAACATCGTGATTTCAACCTCACAAATATCTTTCCCATTTTGTCATTTGTTTGTATGTTGAAAACACCACCCTCATCATATCTCAATCCATTCATCGAAATCATCCTTTTCACTCTGTTGTTTACTGTAGTGTTCCTCGTTCTCTTGTCTATTTTTTCCCTTTCGTCCCTTCTATCTCTGTCTTCCTCTTGGGATAATTTTCAGTATCATCATCCGTCCCAATGATCGCGCAACCCCATAGTACTACTTACTTACTCATTTGCCTATATTTCCTCCCCTTTGATGTTGTTCTTTTGTTCTTCGCGCACAAAAAGATTTTACTACCACATGTACGCATTTTTGGCGTTGTAATACAAGATTATATTCCCCTCCTACTCTTTTAAAAATCAAATTCGATCGTTTGGTTCGAGTTGGAATTGGGCCTCCGATTTGAGGAGTTTCAATTGAAAGGGTGCGCGGAGTTCAGAGTAGATAGTAGAGCTCACACAGTGGTCATCAAGCTGGAATTCTCAATTAAATAATGCCTCCACCTTCGAATCGAAGTTCGTTTATAACTCAATGTTTCAACCAGATCTCAATATATATTCGGACGTACTCTCAAGATACAAATATATTGAATAAATCAAGTGGATCATAAAAGCCCGAAACTCATAACATCTTCGCTCCATCATATCCCCTTACCCATCATGTACACCTCCAAATTCCGACCTTTGCTTCATAATCCTCCAAAATTATACTGCGTCGTTGAAAACATTGGATCTCATTCCGATTCACAGGTTACCATCTAGGTTTATTCCAATTCAGCAAAGCAAGTAACGTCAACGTATCATCCGCTATGACTCCAAAGTGCCCTCCGGTGGTCTAAAAAGTGCGAAAGAAATAATAAAAAAGAGATAAAACAACCAGGGCTGAAATGAGCATGCCTGCGTGGCTATCTACCTTCAATGGAATGAAGAAAATGATAAAAAAAAACGGTATGTCGATGATGGGTGAAGATGATGTAGGGAGATGGGGGGGAGACCGATGGAGAGAATGTACGATACGTACTTATTGAAGTCGTATGATGATCAAAGTGAACGAAACGAAATGAGCAAAACTTGCAATTGTTGCTTGGAGAAGAAAGAGACCATGGAAGCCTGTGGATGTGGAATTGGAGAAATGAGTGTTGCACCGGTAATGTCTTGTAGAGGATCAGAAAAGGATGGGCCAGATATTGAGTTGCCAAGTTAAGGGAAAGAGGAAAACCAGGTGGACCAGATCGTGAAGGAGCCAATGTCGATTTCAAGATAGTATGTTGTTAAGATAGCCACAGATATCAGTCAAGACGGCCGTCGAAGAACCAGAGAATCTCAGAAGAGGAGATTGAGACAGATATGAAGCAAGCCTAGGATATTGAAAGAGTAGGTCTTGTCGATGAGTACTAAGTACCTAGATAGTATCATCTTCAAGCTTCAAGAGGAGGGACGAGGCTGGGGCTTGTGAGAACGCCGATAACCACGACCATGGCCTGAAGTCTTCTTCTCTTGCGAGTTCATTGTTTCATTTGGAATACCGAGCTTTACACCACCAGACAATGTTCCAGGAGGGCCATTACTAGGAGTGGACTTAGGGATGGGACGAGCTGCCTTGGGCTTTGGCGGAAGTGAACTGTGAGCAGACGGACGAGCGGCTAAAGCTGGCGCCGGATGAGGCGAAGGTCTGTTGGATACTTTGGAACCGAGACCCTTTGACTCAGATTTGCGAGAGCCTGAAGAGCTAGCCTGAGAGGAAGAAGCCTTTGCCACGGTGGTTGGAACCTTGGTGTTCAATGCTGGAGAAGATGTACTGCCGTTTGAGGTATAAGCTTTGCGTGGTCTTCGCTGATTCCTCCCGCCTCGCCTCGTACGCTTGTAGCGTGGTGCAGGTGTCTTCTTCGTTTCTTCAGGTTGATCAAGAAGAGCGGTCATCTCTTCGCTCTCTTTGGCTGAGGATATTGCTACAGATGTAGCCAAGTCTGGCTTGGACAGATACAATCCAAGCATTGAAGGTGATGGGGATGAAGACGGGATCTAGCAATGTTCTGCTGATTAGGAACTGTTCATGAGCAACTAAGATGGTGCGAATCTTACCTTGGTCTCTGACTCCGTCGGCCGCTCAAGTTCGATCAACGATGCAGAGGGAACTAGAGCGACCGTTCCAACGAACCCCACGACGCCCACCACTTCAGCCTGAACTGCAGCATCGTTCTTCGCTTCGGAGGCATTCTCATCCTGAACGAGGGTGTGTCCTTCTTCGAAGTCTGAGGGGGACAACCTCTGGTCCTCAACGAGAGGGGAAGGCTCTTGCTCCGTAGGACACCCATTTGATACGTCCTCCACGTTGTCTTTGATATCAATCTCATCCTGCTTCACTTCGTCAGTAAGGTCAACGATAACCTGTTTCTCCAAGGCTGAATTGTCCAGTGGTAACTTGAAGTCGACGTGAGCAAAATGTTCAAAAGAAGGTGATGGTGAAAGCGGTGGACTCAGTGGAAGTGGTGGCAGCGTGGAAAGGTGTAATTCAGAACCTGGTTGCTCTTCGAGATGCTCATAGGAGATAGAATTTGGAAGCAGAGGACTTGGCGGAAGTGGAGGAAGAGTAGAGAGATCCACCTCGGACATAAGACTCCCGTGGTATGAAGATGGAAAAGAACTGTTGGACACTTCGGCAGTATCAATGAAGCGTTGCCATTCATCTGCAGTAGTATATTCAACCGAGACATCTTGTACATCCCCCTCTCGTTGAAAGGTAAAAGAGGAATTATCGACTGTCAATCGACCTGTCGGTGCATGTTGTCGGACTCCAGCGAGGGTTGATGTTGAACAGGAGGCGAAGCTGAGCTCCTGCGATGAATCACTGAGAGGTTGGCCGATGTCTTCTTTCAAGGCAGACGACTGGCAAGGGATCGCGTCAGTATCTGCAGTTGAAAAAATGCACACAAACCTTGACTACTCCTTCGCTCCCCCCGCGACTCTCCTCGTATTGCCGCAACCTTCTCTTCTCCCAGTCCCTTCTTCGCAAGGTATCATAGACACACAAGGCCACCAGGGCCACGTCCAACGCGATGAATGCTCTATTTGCTGTCATTGCGTAGAAGTTGATGTTGATGTCGGGTGTTGATATTCGTGAATCGAACAGACTACGGTTATTCAGCACGAATGTGTGCGTCGAATGTTGAACTTTGAACGTTGAAGAAGATTGGGATCTGGGGTTTCGCTTGTCGAGGGCGTGATACGTGTTGTAAACGGTGATTTCTATGCGGGGAAGGTGGCTGACTGAGATGAAGAAGGGAAGGAGGGGGAAGTCTCCCGTTGGCTCGCTTAAATACCCAACAAGAGGCTGACTTCTGAACTTCTTTAAATTCCCATTCTGGGTAGAGCGATCGACCGAGATACACGTGGGGAGGAGACTCTGAATGACTGTAGCGGGAAACGAGTCTATTGGTTTGGAAGTCATCTGAGGGCGCTGCTAAATATTGTGAATATATACTCTAAAGGCAGATCTTACTTCCACGAGTTTGCAGAAAAAGGCTCAGAGACTCTGAATGCCTCGTACTGGGGAGGATCTATGTGGAAAGTGAAGTTAGTATTGGCAGATACCAAAGACCGATTGGTGCAGTAACGTACATGATTCCTTCATGGTGTAAACATGATTCAATGTGTGGTACTGTAGAATTTTGGGCAAGCTATTGAATGGCATAAAGAAAAGAGTCTCCGCGCTTTATCCAACATCCGAAATGATCACTACTGTGTGGAAGTGAAGGCGAAGTCATCATGCACTTATTCTTATTTAGCCATAATTTGTGAAGGAGAAGAAGAAAAGGACATGATGTGTGAGATACTGCCCACCTGACTTCCACAACTATATTTTCGTAACCCCACTGGAATGAGTTCAGTCGTTTACTCAAGCGTATGATAGACACCACGTCCGGATAACGTTCTTCTGACAAGTCGTCCCGGAAAACAGACAGACGTGTTGAGATGTTATCATCTTGCAATGGGATATTTAACCGCAACGATTCCCGTGTCTTCTATATCCATAATTTGACACTTTGGATTGAAACCTGCCCGGCTTGCTGAAACATGACGGTGCGTGTCAGAATGAGGCACACAAGAATGGAAAGCGAAAATCCTACGATTTTCTCAGATAGCCTTCCTCAGTGATATAGGGCACCCGAGTGGTACGATAATACTTGTGTTCAGTAATTTCAGCATACGGGAGGTAGTCTTGTATGCCGATGATTTGAGAGCCGTCTTGATTGTAACAATAGAAGGGTAGGGGCTGCTGTTTACTTGACGACCTATCTCTTCTGGCGATTCTTCTTCCTGGACATCTTGACGCGTTTCGTCCATTTCAAAGAGCTTCTTTAGTTTACCTTCTCGGAGTATCTCGAAGTCTAGCTTCGAAACGTCTTTGAGTACAAGGTGCAATAGTTTCTGTGCTCGTACACCGTTCAGAGAGCTTTGAAAATTTGCCCACCTCTTTTGAAAAAAATCGGCGGCCAAAACCAGCAATACTATACCCCTGGTCCACAGAGGGGACACGAATGGTCCTCGGTCAAAACTTCATTTTTATTAGTCGCGTTCGATAGCCTCGTGTCTGATGGGTGAGAAATCCTAACAAGGAGATCGACCATTCTTGGTTCTGGCCACATATATGACGAATTCATTTTCCAGAAAGCTGCAACGAGTCGATAAGGGCTCAGGTTGAAAATCATGTAGACTGCATGCTTGCTTTTAGAATTGAATCCGAATCAGCATGTGAAAAAGAAATCTTACCTCGCACTAGGTGGAATTGCTGGAGCTGTAGAGTCCCTTGCGCTGAGATGAACTCAACTGATATAGCTCCATTGCTTTGATCAACAGTTGAACAATGATGTCTGGTGTTATTCTTAAGGGATCAGCTGTGGTCTCAACATGCATGGTGTGAAATTATCAAGGACGGGACGCGGAACCGTGGCTCTTGAACATCTAATCTTGTTATTGTTTCCTTTCCAGGCTAATACCGCCGAAGTACTGAGTTTCCAGGCCTTAGATATGGGAACACATGTGCAGGGGCAAGGCATGGGCGAGAAAAGTGTGTCATTCTGGAGATGCCGCAATTCATTTCAAGGTGAATGGAGGAGATTATTCGGTGCATTGGCAACTCGAGGGTAGATATTCGCTAGTACTGACGGCGATTTCAATAAAACTGGTTGTAAAAGGATAATCAAAGTCAGTGATATGATTTTAATGGGCGATATATGTAAAAACAATACTTGCTATTGTGGAACAAGTTCACGGATGATTTAAGAAGATGGATGAGAAAGATGAATTGTAAGCACGTGACATGGCGGGTTTTGTTGACAACGGGTGCGCACTGCATGTTTTGAGAGGATTGGAATAACGTATTCGAGGTCATCGACTGTATTCTGATCAGTGTATTGTCTGCACCGAGTTTGAGATGGAAGAAGTGAAGAACGAGCGTCGCGGGATGGGGCGTGGCCTGGGGTAGGAGTCAGAAGCATGCATCTCACTTTGTTGAAAACGGAAATTAAGCGCTGAGAACTGGCTGATGGAGAGGAACCAAACTGAACACAAACAAAGGCTACTCTCTCCTCCTTCGTCTTCGTTGTCGTCGACGGCGTCCACGATGCCTCCATTCGCTGCGCCGCTCAATCAAGTCCCGTTTCCCGCACTATACCTCTATTCTTTAAACGATTCATTCCTTCCTAAACATATTTCTCTTGCCAACAACCAGCGCGTCAAAATCGGTCGTCAAACAAATGCCAAAACTGTCCCTGCAGAACGAAATGGTTACTTCGATTCAAAGGTTCTGAGTAGGCAGCATGCAGAAGTCTGGGAGGAGGGGGGAAAAGTGCGTATATTTTTCTTTTTCTGACCCTCGTGAGCTCTGGCCACAGAGGTCGTCTTTTTGTGACCTTGCCCAAGTCTTGCTGTCATTACTGGAGCTCATACATGGCAACATAGATCTTCATCAAGGATGTGAAAAGTTCAAACGGTACTTTCATCAATGGAGAAAGACTGAGTGCAGAAGCAGTCGAGTCAGACCCTTACCCTCTCAAGAGTGGTGATGCTGTGGTGAGTTTATTTGGTCCCTTTTGGTGAAAGCGCGCATACAGATTGTTGTTCTTCAGGAATTTGGTATCGACATCGTCGGAGAAGATAACAAGACGATAATTCACCACAAAGTTGCCGCTTGTGTGTTCTGTGTCTTTTCAGAAGCCGACTTGGAAGCCGTTGCTCGGTATGAGGCACAACATAATCCTTCGTATGGGGGCATCCCAGGCCAAGGTGGACCTGGTGTCCCCGGCAACACTGGCTTCAATTTCACTGGGAATCAGCCCGGTGCTAATGGTGTTTCCGCCCCTCAACGGAGATCCACCGTCCAGCAAGGGCTGTTGGGTATGGGTGGCATGGGTGGTAATGCTCGACAACCTGGGAAAAGTGGGATCTCGTTCGACCACATTCTCAATCGATTGCAAGGTGAACTCCAAAAAAGTCGAGATACTGGCAATGAACTTCACAGCATCAGCAATGCTATGAATGAAATCCACGAAACTTTGGGTGGTAGCGCTGTAAGACCCCTTTCTATTCTCTGTACTGGATTATTGACAAAAATTATGTTGTAGCCGGCCAACCTCCCTGCATACCCTCAGACTTTGCCTCCTGTCGTCCCACCCTCAACTCAGCAGCCAGAACCCAGCCGAGCAACATCTCCACCGAATCCGCAGGATTCGACGGTTGCACTTACCGAGTTACAAGCGCAGCTGCATGAGACGCAGCTCTCTCTGGCAAGTCATGTGGAGAAAATCCGGGCTCTCGAGACGATGTTGGCCGAACACGACAACATCAAACGTGAAGTCAGCTCGATGCGAGATATGATGGAAGAGAGGAAGCGAGAAGTTGAATTACTTCGGATGCATACACAAAACTCAGATCACCTGCATCGGCATCTAGATGATGGCGAGGGTGAGTATGTTCATGACGATGACGATGCGAGAAGTGTATCAACCGTCGTCCCACATGAACTTGAACGAGTGGAAGAGGAAGATGAAGAACAACTTGCGGCGGAAGAAGAGGAGGAGGAGAGGCGAAGACGAAGAGATGAACTTGGCAGACCCAGAACACCTGAGCCGACAGGAATGGGCATTGCCGAAGATGATGATGAACACGAGACTGACCTCTCTCATAATACCCAAGATGATTCGCATCTCCGTCCGCCTTCACCGTCGACATCTTCCACCTCTGCCGTACCCAACATCCCTGACGATCTTTTACACCGACTCAATGCGCTTACAGTCCAACTAGAGACCGCCCTGGAGCTTTCGCGGTCGTTAGAGGCACAACATGCAACTGCTCAGTCGACAATCTCTCAGTTGGAGTCGAAAGTGACCACTCTGGAATCACTTGTTCAGACTACACAGTCGCAAGTACAGGTGCAGAGTGAAGTTCAACGTAAGCTCGTTGAAGAGGTCGAAGCGCAGAAGGAAGCATCAACTTCGGCGCTTAGTGTATCCGAGGAACGACAGTCGTTAACCGCTATGCTTAATGAGTGGAAGAAAGGCGTGGAAGGCCAATGGAGTGGTGTGAGGGAAGAGTGGGCAGAGGAACGAGAACGTCTTCATCGAGCAAAGGAGGAATTTGAGTCCCGGGTTCAGAATATGGAAGACAAGATCACCAAAACCGCAGCAAAAATTGAAGGTCGTGCTGCATTTCAGGATCGGTTTCATTCTTCTCAAACGAATGGGTCTGCTAAGCTGAATGGTGTTGGTATTTTCACACCTCCCAGTCCTCGGAGTCTCTCATCAGCTTCCACGCGATCGCGAACACGGAGAAGGCGACCAAGCTCATCAAGGAGTCGCTCGCGTTCACTGTCACCTGTTATGAACGGCGATGATTCCCTTTCTCCAGAGCACGATGAGGGGTCGCCCTCAAGTTCTCGGGTTCATAGGCGGACACCTTGGTCAACGGATGATTCTAGCGCAAGCGATTCTGAACCACCTTTGGCGGCAAGTGATATTAAACGACGAGTGGAAGAGCTGAAGAACACGGCAACCATTCAGTTTCCAATAACTCCTGAGCCTTCACTGCGGGATCATCCAGTATCGGAAGTATCCAGTTCTGCACCATCAGAGGTTTCTGCTGAGGCACTACCGAAGAAAGTATGGTATACATCGGTGCGTATTTGTATTGTTTGTTTTCAGTTCAGAAGTTGTTGACAGAATTTTATAGTTTGAAACAAGCCATGTCTCAGCGATAATCGGTGTTCTGGTTGTGGGTGCAGCAACTGTAGCGGTGATGTATCGGATACAAGAAGCACCGGTGTGATGTTGAAAGTCGGGCTATATATCTCATCTGTTTGGAACATAACATGGTCTCTCCTTATATTTTTCTTTTTCTCTATCTCTCCGCCTCTCGTCTTTTCTTATACTCTCTACCGAGATAGCTTATAATCTCAATGTCAACGGTACCTCTGGATAGTTAGTAGTTTTCGCTTTTCCCTTCTCACTGTTCATATTGTCCCTTCATCTTCTAGTTTTTCTTTCTTCTTTTCGTTGAGTTCGTTTGTCTTCTTTTTTGTTTTGCAGCATATGTAAATCTTTTCGCACTCTAAATTAACGACTGTCATGACTATAGAACACAATATGTATCGGGAGGATTGTTTATACCGGTAATAAGTAATGTTCAGAGGGCCAGTTGAAGGAAATTTACAGAGGTGAACTTTAGTCTTCCGCTGGAGATGAGGTAGACAACGTACTTCAGGTTGACTTCAAATTTTGTTGGAAATCAGCCAGCTACAGTGAGAACACCAAGAATCGTAAGTAGCTTCTGTGAGACATCTATCATTCGATGTCTTCAAGGACACAAAGCCACTTCAGTGTATTTCTTCGAACTTTCCATATGTATGTCAATATTAATATTTTCGACAATTCCCTCCCTCGATACTGTCAACGGACATAAGATATTCTGAACTTGAAACGAATTTCAATTGGATTGTGCCGAAGTGGCCTATCGCCAGCTGGCGGTTGATAGCAACGTGGCAACATGTTGGAAATTCAGTTCAAAAACGCCACTAGATTTTGGTAATAATCAACATCAAATTGAATTTGATTGGCCTTGAAGGGCACGGTATTCGAAACGATTTACATAGTCTACTGTAAGGCCTTGTGGTCCAAACATTGACAGAGCTAGAGTCCGAGCAAATCCGACTGTTCATATTCCCATCGGTACATAGTGGTACCAGTGGAATGTTTCAGAGAGACCTACTTGCTGGTGACTTGGAAGCGTGGCTCTCTGTATGGGAATTTCTGGATGATGAGAATGTCCAGGCCACTTCAAGTTAGTGGACCATATGGTATCAGGAAAAAAGACCACCATCAGGTACAACTTGAAGTTAGAGCGTACAAGTAAAGTCGGTAAGTTTGTTTTTACCAAATCAACCGTTCGACCAGAACTGACTATATAGAAAGTAATAAAGTTCTTTTAGACATACTTCGAACCTTCGAAAGGTCAACGGTTGTGAGGGAAGGAACTGTTGATTTTTAAATTGGAGTCCATGACATCGCTTTTTCAAAATTTCGACTTAATATTCTCAGGTATACGAGTACTATGTATATGCAGAATCAGTCCTCCGAGGAAGGCTGAAGTATCGATTTTCTTCGGACGAACAAGTTCAAGTACCTAGAATCAGCGTGCGGATATCATACATCTAAGATACTCAAGATACCAAACATTCAGGGCCACCTTCAATATTTATCAACTAGCCTAGTAGCTCTGAATCAGTACATTCAACGGAGAGAAAAACAAACAAATCCAACCCGACACCTCTGACGAACTTCTTGGTCTTTCGGCCGTAACTACTGACCAATTTATTTGTTTATCTTGAACAATGTTTTAGTAGCAGCATCAGTATCCTCGTTCATATCGCCGCATGAGATATGACCACCCCTATGTATGTAGAGTATATACGCAAGATTGAAGATTAAAGATCCCCGAGATTTGGAATGTCCGGAGGTTCAAAATCCGTGGTTGACTAGACTGGTTATCTATCTCGTGTCAAGTGCCCAATGTCCAGTATCTAACTTCGTACGTACATATGTGTTAGACATGCATTACCGTAAAAATTATTATCTTGTTGCAGTATCAGGTTGTTCCCAATCAATTCACGGCGTATATAAAGCTTCGATGATCGTAAGTGAAGAAATGAATGTTTCACCGTTCATTCCCCCCTTTGCTGTCAATATTGTCTTTACGTTCACTGGCAATGGCGTTCGACATCTGAAGCGTACCTCGACCTGCTCATGCCATAGTGACACGCTCCAACCATCATCCTCATGGAAATTCGTACATGTCTCAAGTCCGAGTCTATCATCATGTAGGATACACCCGTGACGCTGCGTACAGGTTCAACGTACCTGAGGTGCGTACCTTCAAACGCTACAAACGTGGAGTTTTTGGATTTAAGGAAGGGAAGTCACAGCCTCCAAGCCTTCATGAGCCTTCTCGACAAACCTTCAACGGGCCCTTCAAAGCCTTTGGCGTTTTGTGGGTAAGTATCAAAGATCTAGAAGATAACTATTACTTACACTAATGCCCGTACCTTAAGTTCTATCGTTTGCATCATCAACAAGTAAAGGGTTTTCTGACCCTTTCCTAGTATCGTATGGAATTTGTAGGTAAGTTGTTTGTTTGTTTGTTTGTTTGTTTGTTCTTTGTTCGTTCGATGATGCGTTTTGAGACCCTTTGCTTTCCAGTGACATAAGTATCTAGGCTAAGTTCAAATTCCATGCATCCTCAGGTTCAGCCTTCAAAGCTTCAAGATTGACCGGTGACCGGGTGACCCTTGCTTATTTGATTGTTCTGACCTTTCTTTCTGACAGTGTTTTCCTATTCAATATTCGACGTTCAACGTTCAACGGTGGAAGGTAAACGCCGTGTGGGCCCTATCGTTTTTGCTGTTTGAACAGGATCATCCCGAAACCTGTAGGAACAAGAAAGCTCGACTGGATATAGCGGTGCCTGCTGCAACCATGACTTCAGAACCGAGCTGAAGACCCGAGCTGCAATTTGCTTACCTGAAATGAACGTCAGACGATATGAGTATACTTGATTTGCGAGTTCGGAGCAAGAAGGTATGAACGTTTCAAGAAAACGTACCTATCTCCAACTATCCTTCTTCACTGTCAACAAATGTCGCGCATCAGTCATATCACACCAAGCAAGCAGCCCGTGAAGTTTTTGTAAACGTATCGTCGTCATTGAAAAGCATCGTCATTTGCTTTTTTAAGTGAGTAAGTAAGTAAAAAAAAATCGAAAAGAAAAGAAAACCGAAAGAAAAAAGGATAGGAATACAACAACAGAGTTTTACAATTTGGGTTGGCTTATACTGCAGATATCATCATCAAAAAAAAAATCCTTCTTTGCTTTGTTTCGATATAGAGTAGTGTGTTAGGTTAGGTTGTGAGTTGAGTAGTGTTTGGGTTATTTTTGTTCCAAGTTTTTGTTGAATTTTCGTAAAGGTGGTAGCTGGGGTCGCATATGGGGTTAAAAAACGTCCGTTCTGGTGTCGTGTGCAGGATAGGATGAGATGGGAAACGAGATGGACTTCCGAGATTTTCGAGAAAAAAGCAAGGCGGTGTGTGTATGGAGGTCCTCGGTTTGGAATCATCTCCACGACACAGCGTAACAGCTGACACGTCCATGTCTTCTTGAGAGTCTTTGTGGCCTCGAGTATCCACGGCAGTGAACCTTGTATCGTGTGTAGTAGTGGTAGCACCCATGTTGCATATGATAACGGCGTCTGAAAGAACACAAGAAAATAA
Organism: Abortiporus biennis; assembly: GCA_022606235.1. NCBI lineage: Eukaryota > Fungi > Basidiomycota > Agaricomycetes > Polyporales > Podoscyphaceae > Abortiporus > Abortiporus biennis. The sequence continues at coordinate 708,393 of JABYQP010000004.1, read as the reverse complement.
AGCAAAGTTTGATCAGCATAATGATTTCTTTGAAGCCGGTAGTTATGAGAAAAGCAGGAGAGAAAAGAGTAAAGAGGCGATGCAGGAGAAAAGAAGCAACGGCGGGTAACGATGTCGAGTTTCTGTCAACGGAACTTTTGAAGCATGCATGTACGACCAAGCGTAAAACATGGCAGATGCGAACAGCTATCCTTGACTTTCTTGTCCGTCGCAAAAATCCATCGCAGTCAGACACACCGAAGCCGATGCAGATGAGAGAAATGGTATTACACCGCAAAAAAAAGGGACCAAGAGGAACATCCGGGAAGAATATAGAAGCGAGCGAGAACGAGTGTGCGGGAAACCAGGGAAAGGAAGGTAAAATCAAAGATAAGGGAGTGTGTGCAATGCCCGAAAGCGGAAAGGATAAGATAGTGGCGCTGGGAGAATATTGAAATATATCAAAAGGAATGTGAATTTGACGATAACGCCAAAAAAGGTCCAACGGCGGGCGGATAGAGATCTGTTGGAATGAAGAAGATAGGAAAAACACCAGCGAGTGATTTCCTTTGTCCAGCCGCGAGCCCGGGGATAACAGTTATGATGGATCAGTTATACACTTTACTAGTAGCACATACAATTTCTTCGAATCTTGATGCAATGAAAACCGGAAGGAACCCAAAGGAAAAAATAATGCAACACAACCAATGAAGCCGAAAGAAAGAAAGCAAAACGGAAAAGTCTATGAGAGATCGAGAAAAGATACATACTCTAAATCTTCGTGCACAGTTGGCAATGACTGTACAGATTTCTGACTTGGCGCGTCAGACATGGCTCTTGGTCGAGATAAAGCAGCAAGCCGTCGGGAAGAGCTACTTGAACTTGAATCCGAAGATGGAACGGGGGAGGGCGGTGAAGCATATGGAGAATTTGATCGTAACGGGGACGACGGAAGTGAAGACGGCAATGGAGGAACAGCAGGAATATCCAGGTAAGAAGAAGAAGACGTAGAAGTAGAATTGGAACGAGACGAAAGGAGAGATAGATTAGTGACGATGCTCAATGACGATGAGGCGTTAGGTGACGTTGGAGATGATTGTGCTGGGAATTTATGTGAACTAGCGTTGAGGTTAGAGAGAATGATGGCCTGTTGACGACGTTGGGCCAAACGTTTTCTCTTCGACGCCGCACCTACACGCCTCGTTGCAAGTCATTCCTGGACCGTTCCTTCACCGTTCACGGCACCACTGGGAACTTTCGGGCGTCCTCTATCTTCGAACTCACTAGGCTTGCGAGATTGAGAGCGCGTGACTTTGTTCCAAATCTTGGCAATACCGTGAGGGTCCTTGGAACCGCTACGTCCATTCGGGTCCCTAGAAGCAGAACGAGACCGGATGTTGCCTGCACCTCCACGACCGGAAGTTTCGAATTCAGATGAATAGATAGGTGCAGCTTCCATAGTAGGACTGTTCATGCTAGTGATGTTGGCAATTCCACCTCTTCCGGTGGAGTGTCTGTGAATTTGAAGTACTCAGTCACAAGTTGTTCCACACTGATATTAGAAACAGTGAGAACGCACATGCCAGCATCGGTTGAGAATCTAAGTCTGTCGACTTCATCGAGTGCCTCGCTTTCCTCTGCATCGAGAGGAGAACCGGATTGAATATTGCCTCTGCCTCCTCTGCCTGTGGAATGTACCGCAGGGCCGCGAGAACGGGATCTTGACTTTGTGATGTTACCCATACCGCCACGGCCAGACTTTTGCTAGTGAGAAAAGAGAAGGCAATCAGAAAAGGTCCAAAGGAGTGGAAAGAGCGTCAAGAAGAATAATGCGGGGAAGGTGAAAAGAAGATCAAGAGCATATCGAGACGATATTGGGCGTTTGAGAAGGAGATGGATGGTCGGTATACTGGAAGACTTACAACGCCTTTCGCGTTCGCGGCCTCTTGTGCAGCCTTGATGACATTGCGTTCGTACTCTGCCTCGTTTGCGGCAGCTTCTGAGATGATGGATGCAGTCTGAGGATGGCCCTCAGGAGCCTTGGAAGTTGCGCGAGCTCGAGAACGAGAGCGAATATTACCAACTCCGCCTCTACCTACAGCATGAGTTTGAGTTGGCTGTGAAGAAGAAAAAAATGGTTAGAGGGACTAGGAAGGATGAGAATTGGAGTTGGCACCTTTTCGCGATCGACACCGGGCTCTCTTCCTCGAGCGGGAGAATAGAGGTCAGGGTCGCGTCCTGCTGGAGCGGGACTTGCAGCGGGATCTCTGGAAAGAGAAGAGCGGCGTATGTTTCCTGCTCCGCCTCTTCCTGAGGATTGCTATAGAACGAGTTAAGAGTGAGCTCGAGGTGAGCTGGAGAGAAGACGTACGAAAGAGTCCCGTCCACGAGAGACCGAGCGGTCCTTGGATCTTGTTGAAGCGGTATCTGACATTGAGGGAGATGGTGGTTAGGAAGAGACTTTGTGAGAGTTGGAAAGAAGAGGAAAGGAGGTCAAGTGATTAGGAAATTTAGAGGCAGGGAGTCACTCGAGAGCTCGGATCTGCCAAGGGCGGATTTCAAGGAACGGAAAAAAATATTCTGGCACTGCTCGATGGATAGCTCCTGATGTCATTTGGAAAGAGAGTTTCCTTTTATGGCAATCCACGGAGATATTCCTGACATAGAGGCGTATGTCTGTTGAGAGATGTGCAGCCGGTTGAGATAAGTTCGCGACGAATCTCAGCTAATGCAAACGTTAATCTCAAAAACAGGCCCCGCCAGTCACAGCACAGAGTCTTATCTCCCTCCTTATCTCTCCAAAGCCAGCCCCCACCACCAGCCTACTCACCTTCATTCTCTCCTCCCACCATCTCCACCTTCGTGTTCACAGACCACCCGTCCGCGTCGCCGTGTCTGCTGCTTTCCCCGTTCTCGTCGACGTCGCCCAGAGGTACAAGACCCAGTCGCGCACCCAGCGCCGAAACTTGTTTACTCCATGACGCCCGTCTGTGTGGTGAAGAAGAAGAGGCCCTCTCGTTCGTTAATGTGCTCATCGAGCTCGTCGTAGAGGTCGATAGTCGTCGTGGTTCGTAAGGAAGCTAGAGAGAGAGGTGGTGGTCAGTTGTCGGTATTTGTCACTGTTCCCAGAGTTACCCCCTAGGCTAGCTCTTTTTCTTGCACGAAAACAGGCCCCCTTCCCTCTTCGGCTGTGAGACAAGTCACACTCACCTGCAGACAGACCGCGGTCGGGTCTTGGACGGCATTGCGATTGTCCGGCGTCATAAGACCTAATTTTTTCAACGTTCGTCCTGTCACGTTCCAACCTCTCGAGCTCATCTGCAAGGCGATGTTTTGTTCTGAACCTCTGCGAGTCTCTTCTTGCTTTTTGTTATATTCAGCGGCATCTCGATTCGATAATATCACTCGTCCTATTGCAAGCTGACGCCATCCCTTCCCATTGGCCCTTGTTCTTCTTCCAAGCCCCTTGACTCCATCATTCAATCCGACCATGGGGTATTTGATGCTTAAAGCTAAGTCTCACATCACACCATCCCACTTGATTAACCCCTCTTTTTCTGCATCCTTGACTCATGTGGTCTGTCTTTCATGTCTTTCCTGTGGCATTTATATGTCATATAATCCTCTTGTCTATTTTGAATCAATACAGATTGCGCCATACACGTCTGTTTTGCGCAGCTTGGTTGACAATGTTTAAATAACTCTTCTATTGTTGGATTGAATACGACGTGCAAGGGTTGACATTTTCTGCTCAATACATAATGAAGAAGAAGAATCCACGCTTCTGAGCTTCTTGTGCACATCCCGAAATTACTGCAACGAGGCTTGGGTACAATGCACGTTCGAATGACGATGATTTACGACAAATGTCGTTTTCCACGAATTGTTTCGGATCCAACGCTGCGCTTCACTGTACAAGGTTTCCTACCACAACCTGTCGTACTCGTATAGTTCAATCCAGATGTTGTCTCAGGCTAGTCTAATGCTGTACAAGTACATACAAGCACGGATATGTTCATACAAATCGGAATATAGGACCGAATCACGTTCCGAATACACACATGCATCCTCGCATCTGTATATTAGAATACAAATTACAATTCCAGTGAATGGCATGACCCATTGACGCAGAATCCGAGAGGGAATCAATGAACCTAGCTCCGATGGTGTTTACGATGTCTGATGAATGCGAGCATAACATAGAACGAATGACTCTCCTAGGCTTTCTTTCTCTCTTCGGTCCAGGAACATTAAATCATTGAACATAGACTATACAGCATAACTTTCGGAGCGCCGAGTAGGAAAAGCGGATCCGTCGGTGCGTCGGTACGTATGTACTGTACAATTGTTTGCAAGTTACCAATCGACAGTCAGCTGAACTATGATCCAATCTAATCGCATAGCTTCAAGCCTCAGGTAGTAGGATGAGGTGAAGGGTTTCCTGCAAGAGTCGTCATTGAGATGTTCCGGCCTAGTCACGGTTGAGTTAGCATGATAATTCCAAACCCATGAACTGGTGATTCTGCTAGTCTTCTAAGAGTGTACCTGACCATTTTAGCTCTCTGCTCTTTCATAACTTGAAGCCGTACCTTGTTCCTGAACTCGATACGGATTCAAAGATGGTCTCGGAACCTGGTCATTGACAATGGTCACCGGTCAAGATAATGAAGATATGAAAATAAGTATACTCCTCACAATCGCGGATGCTGTATGTATTGTCCATTCAGAGGAGGGGTCGATGATAGATAGATAGTATGTGCTGCCTGATGTAGTCCATTCTGAAGCGATAGTCTTCACGATATCATCCAGGTTCGTAGCGTTGATCATTCCAGTAGCTACTTGTGCTTGTGTGATCATGAGAGGAAGGTTTGCAATATTGACCTGGTGTGTGGGTATTGTCGATAGTTGAGAATGAGCGATGCAGCTTGAACGTCAACGTTCAACTCGTGAACTCATCCTGAACCACGAATTGTAAAAGTTTAACGTTTAATGTTCAGGACATGTTGAAACCAAGGTCGCTTTTCGCGTGCGGCGTGAGAAAGGCGCTCAACAACGAAAGCGTGGATTCCTAAATGAGTAACCCGCGGCCTCCCGCGGCTTTGATGCGAGAGGCTTGAATTTGAAGGACACTTCAAATTCAAAATCTACAGAGCACACTCTGTGGAATTATACAGTCTCGGACTTATTTATCTATCTATTCATTGCATCCACTCTTTCGTCGCTTGTAACGGTGGTCACCCTTTGTATCGATACATATCTATCCAGGAGTATTCTCAAGCTTTCCAATTTATCCCACCGGCTCCTCCTCGGTGTTAGTCCAATCTCTACCAGCCATTCCACACACAATTATATCTATATGACTGATGTAAACCCATTCGAGCTTCACATTCTCCCTCTCAGCAGATAGCAAAAAGATCAGTGTGACACCAATCAGCGTAAGCTCTACTCTTCAAACTCAACTGCCTTAAGCTAAAACCCAACAAGTCCAGGACAAATTCCAGTGGGACGACAAGTCAGGTTGGATAGAGGCCCCGTTAGAATGGCAAGAGTTCAATACCAAGTGGCGTTCTGCCACCGATTCGTGGCCTGATAGCATTGACAATGAGATACTTGTCCTCTCGTTACCGCCGTCCGTGTCCTCCCATCCTGAGCGCATCGTTGTGCGGGACCAATATTCGACACTCTTCGAACAAGTCTTCTTCCATGGCCTTGAAAATCATTCTTCTGGAACACTCATTACTGGACAACCTGGTATTGGTATGTTTCTACCTCAGTGTCTCACCATCTCAAGGCTCATATTCATACCAACAAAGGGAAAAGTCTTTTCCAATACTATCTCCTTGTTCGCCTTCTACAACGGAAGCAGGTTGTCATAACCTCCCTTGATGGAATGCATGTCTATATTTTTTACTTTGACAGGGTCTACGTTGCGAATTTGGATGAGATTGGCCACCTAAAGTTCCCAGAATCACTGAAAATGCGTGAAGTGTTTAGCTGGATATTGATTGACTTGGATGCGGAGGAGGGTCAGCCTCCGGTCATTCTCACAAAACCCCAGTCAATATTTCCAATTCAGACAGCTCCTCCAATCCGATACAGCCGATGGACGAAAAGAAGGATGGCTCGAAGATTTGGCATGAATACTTAGTCAAAGGAGGAGCTTCAGCTTAGGTAAGAGCCTTCAACTATGGATCCACAGGTTCAATGTTTCACTGAACTTGTTTCAGGGTACGATATCACCCCGCTTATGCCGAGCTCATGGATGTCTTGAAGACTGTATATGAGCAGCCACAAGTCAAGCTCGATAACAGTCGGTTTTCGGATGTTGTGGGTTTTTTGACAATGATTGACTCATATGGCGATGTTCCGGTGGAAAGTGCTGAATTGGCCGTCAACGCTCTTATAGAGGATGCCATCTATCGGTTTGGATACATTGCACGCGATGTATTCAAAGCTATCTTCAACCGGTACATAACATTTGAAGAACATTCGAAAACCATAGACAACCTAGATTGGTTAAAATTACAGCAAATCGTCAAGTCTCTTGTTGGCTACGTTGATTACCCAGAAGTATCGCATCAAGTAATTGTACAAGAACCGCATTTGGAACCAGAATCAACCCCACGATTCAAATACATATTACCGGTTACATGGACCCTTCATTTCAAGTCAGAATGGGTTGCCCAGCAATTTTTACACAGACTGATACTGGTCGAGAATTCAATAATTCGCGAGCAATATTCTGTTTTCAGCGGGATTCCTGGAGCACAGCCGATTGCTGAACGACTGCTAGAGCCGTTATCTCATAATACACTCATAGCGGGTATAACAAATCCTTGGACCCTTTTCTCAATGACTTCCAATCAACTCGATCCACCTATATTTACCATTGACCGTTCAGCTCCCCAGGCTCCCGGCAGCGAAGTGCAGTTCGACGGCGTTAAACGTACTCTATACAAGTACCAATGTCAAGACCTACCTAAAATTTCATTCGAGAACAATGGTTATTATCTTCCATTGTCACCTATTTTCCCATTGATCGATGCTTTCATCGTGAACATTGATCAAGATCAGAGATCCGCTATACTTTGGGCTATCCAAATAACAGGATCATCGTCTCCGAGCGAAGGTGAACATCATCATAATCATCACCATGGAAGTTCGGAACTGGGATACATCGAAATTTGCAAGGTTGTCACTGCCTTGCAGAGTCAACTTAGAGATTACCCTCCCCCAATTAAAGCGAAGAAATTTCAACCAGGTGAACGTGATTACAATCCTTGTGTGGTTGTGAAGTACCTCTACGTGGTTCCTCAATCACCATCTACGCAATGGGCTTGGAGATTTCCAAAGGGTTGGAATCAGAATTATGAGAGAAATGATCATAGAGGAGCATGTTATTGTTTGGAACTTCCAATAGTACGCCGCCTTTTCACTATTTCTTTTTGTGGTTGAATTCAGGATAATTTTATTGATGTATTTATAGGGAGAGATGCCAAAAATCAATGATATATAGAACGTAGAACATGTCATACAGGTTAACGAGTTGCCGACGGGGATCTTGCTTGAATTCTACGTCTGGGGCTTTGGACAGGTTGAAGGAGGATAGGAAGATTAATGTACAGCCTGTAACATTTTGTATAAGAAAGGATCACCGTGGTGCAAACAGGTTACAAGTTGAAGGTTGATATATTTGAGAGGTCAAAGTACAATGCAGGTTGAGAATCCGTTAGGACCCCTCCGGAACTTCCTTTGTCACGGCACTTACACAAGTGATCGATTCGGATATGAGTACTTATTCAGAACTGACAAGTATGTACACACAAATGTAGAAATAATGTCAACCAACGGACTACAATCTACAGATGTTTACGGTAAGGAACAAGCAGAACTATTTATAAGTGTACGGCCGCGGTACTCACTAGTTTAAAGAAAAAGAAAAATCACGACAATGACCAACCTCTTAACTTTGCCACCGTCACAAACACATTATCATTCTTCAACTCCGGATTCTCTTTAACCTTGGCCCTTCCTCCAACATCATCCAGCTCAACAAACTCCTTCCATTTATCCAAATCCTCATACTCAACATTCAAAGCCATAACAATACTGGAAAGATAACCTAAATCCGAAGACAACTGTGAAGATCCTTGGGAACTCAGAGTTCGAATGGAGGGTAAAACTTCCGTTGTGAGATGGGAAAGTAGAGAAAGACTGAGTGATGATAACCATACTGCTGATACAGCTTCTGGAGAGAATTCGGTTATTGAGATGGATTGTGAATGATTTGTTGTGGTTGGTGGAGTAGCTTTGAGAGATAATGAAGGTGAACGACGAGTATGAGTAACTCCACCTCCTGTAGGTCCTGCACTGTTTGGTGTTGGAAGTGGTTCCGCTAGTGATTTGAGAAGCTCTGAACGGATAAATGGAAGAGTTTCGAGTGAGAATGATAATGCATCGTCGTCTGCGTAAACTTCGAATAATCGAGGAAGATTTAAGAGTCCTTCAGCTACTCGTTGCATTGTATCGCTTGGCGATAAACTGAATGTTGGGATTTGGATATCACTTAATGCGTTTCCTCCACGTCTAGATTTTGACTCTCCTTGAGAAGACCATTGGGAGGAAGAAGAGTATGATGAGAGTCGCTTGCGGAGAGGTCGAAGAATGGTATCTTGTAAAGCAACTTGACATGCGGAGGCGAGATTCGATATCGCAGCTCGGGCATCGACGAGTAAAGGTGTCGTGGTTGGGAGTTGAGCGGGGTGAGTCTGAGGGGAACGACGGGGGTCATTAGGAGTCGTATGAGGTGCGAGGTAAGGATCTCGAGATTGAGGACGAGATTCATTTTCAATTTGGTCAAGTAACGATTGTAACTCCAGACTGTTTAAAGTCGATTGGGTAAGTAATTGAATCGCTCCTCGTGTTGTACCGCTGACTTCTGCGCCTAAAGGATCTTGTCGGATAGCTCGTAGTGTGATTGCAACCTGGCTCAACGTTCCCTTCAGCTTTGTTTCGAAAGTAACGATCCGATCTCGCAACGCTCGAACAGCTTCTAAGAAATGAAGAAGAGCCTGCATCTCCGACCAATCCTCTGGTGTATAATCCAGATCGAAGAGATCACTTCCTGCTGATGTCATGGCTTCGCCGGCAATGACCTTTCTTGCACCAAAATCGGCCTTCGAAATCTCTGCGAACTTGACCAAAAGCGCATTGAGACTACTGATGAGCCCAATTAAACCATAACCTCTGGTAAATGCCAGGCAACGAGTGACAGCTTCTTCAGCTACACTGAAAACATCCACTGAACGTTCTCGTAGTAACCGAGATTTATCTGGCACATTTTGCCCATCCGACACGATCTGTTGAAGCTGGTCAAGTAAAAGTCGCTTCTCTAGACCTGCATAATCAGATTGAAAATCGACGAAAGGTTCGAAGAGGTCTTGATCCCAATCCAATTGAATGAAAGAGCCGGCCGTATTGGAGTTGTTGAGAGAGACTCGAGGGGGAAGCCGACCTGAGATCGACATGCGAGCGGAGGAACGACGTCTGAGATGAGGTTTTGGTGGAGTAGCATCAGGGTCCGGAGAGATAGCTGCCGATAATCCCATCTTCTCGAAAACTTTGTCGACAGCTACAGCGAAGTCTTCTGTTGCTCTATAGACAGATATGAGTTCTCGAAGAGTTGAGGATCCATAGGACGACGATAAGCTGGATAAACGCTGAGAAAAGGTGGGTTGGAGGACGGATAATGTAGAGGTGATGAGTGTTGCCAATGTCTGTTGCGGGTCTGGGAAGATGGCGGGTATAGATGTGCGTTCATTTTGAAGAACAGATGTAAAGATGCTGTAGAATTTGGGAAGGAATTGAATCAACGATTCATTTGATGCTCCACTGGCACCGTCACAATCAGTGAGCGATGTTGACTGCCACATCTCAGTTAAAGGTTTCCTCCTGGACCCATAATAGTAATTTCTGAACTCCGATTCACGTTGAATATTGCAGAATATATTGAAATAATTCTTGCAGACGACAACATCTTGTGAGTTCACTGCAGCTACCAGAGCAGAGCTGAGAGAAGCTTCGAGTTGGTTTTGTAAGCTGATCATCAAGGTGCGACGACTCTCGAATTCGGGCGTATTTTGGAATACGACCATACTCTTGTTGGCTTCATTGAGCCTCTCTGCAGCTTTCTCGTAATTCTGCTCTCCGAGAAGGGATGTAACATCAGATTCGAGTGCTCCCCAACTCTCTGCCTCGCGTAAAACCTCTCGTGCAGCAACCATGTTTCGTTTCATTGTGTCTAGAAGATGCAGTTGGTCCAGTGCGGAAGATATGGAGGAGGAGATTGATGACTTAGATCGAGTTTCGACATCCTTCAGCATTCCTTGCAAGGATAGAGCACCGTCGCGCATGAAATGGAGGTCGTAAGTCAATCGAGAAGCTCCTCGAGAAATATCATCAATGATACGTTCCACCTGAGACGATGTATCCTCTGTTGCGAGATCCAGAGCTCCGATAAGGTATGTCACTTTACGATCCATGTCCACTAAATGTTCGGACGCGTCCTGGTCTTTATTTGTTTCATCCGAAGACTCGATAACATCGTTTATCCAGGTGACAACGTCGACATCGTCCTCTAAGGAAGCAAGGATATCTGCAGACGATAAAGAGAGGGGCGGATTTGAATGAGCACCGCCGTCAGTTGCTGTATGAGATTGCATAGCTATAGCTTGCCTGAACGTTAATTGGGCTTTATTTCGCGACTGGAGACCGTTCCGCTCACTGTCTCGGACGCAAACTAATTGAATATCCAGGGAAACCCTCCAATTTTTTTCACGAATCCCCGCTCGGACTGTTTTGTGTCAGATGATACGATGAACAAGCAGGCTAATCAGGACGATAGAGAAAACATGCACAAGTTGGTGAAAACAAAGTCAAGGGTGAATGAAATCTCCCTACCAAACGGCATCCCGTGACTGAAAGCGGCCGAAGTAACCGGTCAAGCGCCCAATTGAAGTCATGTCAATTTAAACACCTGAATTCATTTCAGTCAAGACTCAACTCTTCTAAGTTCCTACTGACTCACCGGCACCCCCCCAACACAGAATCTCGACAAACGAGCTTGTTATGTTCTCTGCAAAGATGCTCTCAGCTGCAAGAAATCGTGCATCTCTTCGTTTGCTTCAATCGCAAGGGTCACGAAGGCTTGCGTCTGGTAAGTACCCCGCACTCGTCTGGGGTATGTACATTGTAATTCACGTTCTGATTCATCCTTTAGGGTTTGTGCCATTCAATTGGGAGGTGTGTGTACATACGGAGCAATGAGCTACGTCCCCCTCACTTGCTCTGTAGGATCCTATTAACCTTGAGAGTCAACTCACCGACGAAGAAATTGCTATCCGGTATGTGTGTACGTTGTACGGTTTATATCATATTCTAATGTTACTTGTTATATAGAGACACGGCACGTGCATTCTGCCAGGCAAGGACTTTCTCCCTCTAGTCAGCTGTATATTTTCCAACGAGTCTTCCCTCAGTAGGAGACTCTCCTTCCACGCGTACTCGATGCCCAAAGGACCGAAGGTAGACTGTTTCATTGTATGACAGGATTCAGATAAACTGATGGATCACATACAGAATTCAATCACAAGACTATCCCAGAGATGGGTGCTCTTGGTTTACTCGGCCCAACTATTGAAGGATATGGTTGCGCTGGAGTTAGTAGCGTCGCCTATGGCTTAATTGCTCGCGAAATTGAGCGGTAAGAATCTCATACAATATATCTACGGCACACTACGTTACTCACATATAATAAAGTGTGGATTCAGGATACCGTTCAACTGCTTCAGTTCAGTCATCGCTCGTGATGCATCCCATTAATGAATTCGGTAGTGAAGCACAGAAGGAGAAATACCTTCCAAGACTTGGTAAGTATCCTTCAGATCTAGATGTATCCCATTTCAACTCTTGTTAACTTCGTCTCTGTGTTCAGCCAAGGGAGAGATAATTGGTTGTTTCGTGAGTACATCTGATTTTATTTTTCGATGTTTGATACTGAAAACATGTTCAGGGACTGACAGAACCGAACCATGGCTCAGACCCTGCAGGGATGGAGACCGTCGCTGAAGAGGTCGATGGAGGTTTCGTTCTGAACGGTGCAAAGACATGGATATCTAATGCTCCCGTCGCGTAGGTGTTCAGTGTTTTCACACCAGCAACGAAGTATTTACAGCTTCCTTTAGAGATCTCTTCGTCGTTTGGGCTCGTTGCAAGTGGGACAATAAAGTTAGAGGTTTCCTCTTAGAAAAGGTTAGAGCAATTGAGTACTCTCAGATATTCTGCAGTCGTTGACAAATTCAATGTATAGGGAATGAAGGGCTTGTCTGCTCCTGCTATCAAGCACAAGCTTGCACTTCGTTGTTCGCTCACTGGATCCATTTTTATGGATAGTGTCAACGTTGGTCACGATGCTTTGCTGCCGAAGACCAAGGGTCTTGGTGCTCCGTTTAGCTGTTTGAACAGTGCACGGTATGTTTGCTAAACCGTAGGTCTCGGTTCGCATTTACGCAAACTTTGAATTTTGTCTTTAGGTATGGTATTTCGTGGGGAGCAATCGGTGCTTTGGAAGATTGTCTTGCTCGTGCAAGGACGTACGCTCTTGAGCGTCATCAGTTTGACAAGCCACTCGCAGCTTTCCAACTTGTGCAGAAGAAGTTGACAGATGCTCATACCGAGATTGCTCTTGGTCTTCAAGCCAGTTTACAAGTAAGGAGATTTTTCGTTTCTTTGACTGTTCTGCTGCTCATACATTCGAATAGGTCGGACGCCTCAAGGATGCTGGAAAGTATTCACCAGAGATGATCAGTATGGTGAAGCGAAACAATGCTGGCAAAGCTTTGGAGCATTCTCGCAGACTTCTTGATATTTTGGGTGGCAATGCCTGTTCAGACGAGTAAGCACTTTGTGACTGTCGCACCCAGCGGACTCAAATCTCTGATTCCTCTCACTGCATAATAGATACCACATCGGTCGCCATGTCGCGAACTTGCAAGTAGTGAATACCTACGAAGGAACTTATGTACGTATCTTAATCACTCATCTCATATAGTGGGGGCTCACGGTCTGTTCAGGATATCCATACTCTCATTCTCGGAAAGGCCATTACTGGTGTCCAAGCTTTCGCATGATTGGACATATTATGCATGTCTGTTTTGGAAAAGTCGTGTACTTGGTTGAGATATACCTGGACCTGCTTCACTTTGTAAGACTAGAATTGCACAAATCTATCTCTCATACGGTTCAAGCTGTCGTGCTATAGAACTTGAATTGTCGTGTCCTTCAGAGCAGGCATGTTGCATTCTTTTCAGATAGACTTGGCGGATATATATAGGGTGGCTCTCTAGGAGGTCAGATGGCCCCACTATGGTACGATTTAGGTAACGAGCATCGTCAGGTGTTTTATACATTCACTCTTTGGGTGGTGATAGGGACCATTTCTGGCTTCCCGTCGAGGCCTCCCATGGGTCCTCCTATATAAACCTCGTCTCCATCCAGACCCTCTTCCTTCACACTCGCAGCACTCTCTGTTCTGCAACATTCACAACCACCCCCGCTCGTCGTAGTTACAACCCCCCTGCCCCCGCAACAACTTGAATAACGACATGTCGGACGTAGCCACCGTTGAAATCAACGACGCTATTTTCTGCCAGTCGCATCTCAAGGAGGTTGTAAGTACTTTCTACACACTTGCCATATCGGTATCCGATATTGATTGGTATCGTTGTTGCTTATAGTGCGCGGAATGCAATTATGATGGCAGGGAGGAGAACGATAGCTTCTTTGGGGTACGTGATCTGCTTTGAAATCCCCTCACTCAGTTGTGTGCTTAGACTGTCGTGGTTCAGTTTGATCCCATAGATCGTGAGGGCATCGAGGCTCCCACATCATCTCAGAACAAGGAGGGAGTATATCAGTGCAAGAAGCATGGTTCTGCCGGTAAGTGATTGTGCAATATTCATGACCATAAGGCTCATAACAGTTGCTCCTAGCTTGCAACCAATGCTACGGATGGAAGAAACAGATCACGCGTGCCAGGACTGCCGCCAAGAAGGCTGGCAAGAAGTCCTCTTCATAATTTGTATCAATATCGTCGCAGTCCTGTGGGCCATTCGTTGAAGTGAAGGGGGTGTAAGCCAGGACGAATTGTATTAACATTAAATGGATTGGAATATTGACTCTTTGAATCCATGGGGTTGTGAATCTGATCAAGTCTCTGTGAATAATGGGTGCATCTCACGTTGAGCGTGCCGTGAGGAGAGATGCCCCAGTCTATTGCACAGTGTTTGTAATAGTTTAGCAAGCGCATGAACGATGCAGCACAAAATGATCCATATGGCAGGCCATTTGACAACATTTGACCGCCTCACCGTTGGCGAATTCGGAATTGTAGAGATAGTACACCTCGGCTTGGGGAATAGTGGCTATCTTCACACATAAACCTGACGTTTGGACTACGCTGAGAGTCAGAAAGACGAGCTTATGACCTTGACTTTGAGAGGGAAGGATGGAACTTTGCCAAGGAGTTGACTTTTTGGGAAAAAGCTCGGTAAAGATCAGGCGCTTAGTCAGCGGTGGACCTTGTCAAATATTGTTCAGCCGCCGATTTGTAATCTGTATTTTTTGACTTTATACTTTGAGCTCGTCATGCTGCCGCAATTTCCGTGCTCTGCTAGCTCTTATAAAACCGACCTGGTCGTCCCTCGGCCATCCCTACCATATCCCACCACCGTCTTAATATCCCGTCAAATACCCCCTCATTCGCTGCAGCCTCAGCTATGTCTCCTGCAGTCTTAAATAGCGATACCCTTTTGTCGAACGGGCATTCCAATGGCATCAAGAAACCTGACGGTTTCGGTACCCGCGCGATCCATGTAGGATCTGAACCAAATCCTGAGACTGGAGCTGTCATCCCCTCCATCTCTCTGAGCACAACTTACAAGCAGGATCGCATTGGCGTTCACAAGGTGAATCCCCCCGCCATCATGTTGGTTGATGAACACACATTTACTTATCTTCTCTTATCGTGCAGGGTTTTGAATATTCACGTTCTGGAAACCCCAACAGGAACGCTCTCGAGGAGACTCTTGCATCTATCGAAGCTGGAGGTGCCTATGGCATCGCATTCGCTTCTGGATCATCCACCACGGCTACCGTTTTGCAGTCTCTTGGACCGAACGCACACATTGTTAGTGTCAACGATGTCTATGGCGGAACCTTCCGTTACATGACCAAGGTCGCAAAAATAAATCAAGGTCTCGACACCACCTTCGTTGACCTAGAAAACGCAGACGATCAAACTATTCTCGCCGCCTTCCAACCTAATACAAAGGTTAGTTTAACGCTTTCTGGTTAAGTTTGGATCTTGCTTATTTAGTTTGGCGTTCTTTAGTTAATCTGGATAGAAACACCCACGAATCCTACTCTTCGTCTAATCGATATACCCCGTGTTGTAGCCCTAGCTCGCAGTCACCCATCAAACCCTCTTGTACTTGTCGACAACACCTTCTTATCCCCTTTCTATCAATCACCACTACTCCAAGGTGCAGATATCGTCATGCACAGTCTCACAAAATATGTCAACGGACACTCAGATGTAGTGATGGGTGCTCTCATCCTTCCACCAGAACACTCGGCTCTCAATGAGAAACTCCGATTCTTACAAAACGCCATTGGAGCTGTCCCTAGCGCGTACGATTCATGGTTAGCACAGCGTGGAGCCAAGACGCTGCATCTTCGTATGAAGGCTCATGGTACCAACGCTCTCGCTGTTGCAAAAGCCCTCAAGAAATCTCCATATGTCGAAGAAGTCATCTACCCTGGACTTTCATCACATCCACGAAACGATCTCGCATACCGCTCATTATCACCACACGCTCGTAAATTCGTTGATCAGTATATCAACTCTCAGACTGATAGCGATGACTTTGAAACCGGGTCTTTCCCTTATGGTGGTATGATCTCGTTCAGGATACGTGGAGGTGCAAGCGAGGCTGAGAAGTTCTTGACGTCTACGAGGTTATTCACTTTAGCTGAATCTCTTGGTGGAGTTGAGAGTTTGGCTGAGCACCCTGCGAAGATGACTCATGGAAGTATTCCCGAGGCTGAACGTGCGTTGTTGGGGATTGGTGATAACTTGATTAGGTTGTCTGTTGGTGTTGAGGAGGTTGAGGATCTCGTCGCTGATGTAGAGCAAGCGTTGGCGGCTGCATCTGGTGGTATCTCACCTGCCTCTACCGAGTCTGATTAATTTATTGTTTTGTTGTTGTATTTTTTTGTTCTAGTTTCACAGACTTTTCTTCTCTCTCATCGTTTTGTGGCATCTTAGAAGATTTGTACTGTTTGTTTTCTAGATCGCGTTTGGTCTGGTTTTGTATGATACTGTACTTAGATCTGAGTCTGCTCAGCTCGCACCGGTATTTATGCACGATAGGCAGTCTTGCAGGACAGTTATGTTGTTCGGATTAGATGATAATTTTACTATTGCAACAAACAATGAAGTTCAGACTGGGCTGAAAGTTCGAATCTAATTGAGGGCGTATAGAAGGTCAATAGCCTCGTGTTGTGATGATGACTAATTGCGAGATGCCATTTTGGACTGAATGATGACCTAAATTTTGTTCTCCCTTTGCGATCACTTTGCTCTCTAATACTCACTCTGTCTCATCGTTTCGCATTCGCCACCCAAAAAGCACCTCTGCATACACTTCAGCAGCGGTAGATTGAACAGCACAACGAAACTTTACAACCGATATCAACGAAGACATTATGGCTAGCGCGTGAGTTTAGATTTTTTGTTGCTTTGAATTACTAAGAGAGTTTTGCTTATGCTTGCAATCGTTTGGAAACAGACCTCCCAAGACTTCATGGGCTGATGATGTCGATGAGCTTGGTTAGATTATCTTCATTCGGGAGGGATCATAATTGGGTCTTAACTTTGCGCTTTTTCTCTTTCTAGAGCAACCTCCCAAGGGCGAAGATTACATTGATGAGAATGGAAACAGAGTAGTCGTCGAGTATACAGTGAACGATGAAGGAAAGAAAGTCAAGGTAATGTCTTATCAGTTTGTTCTTATGTGGTTTGTAACTAATCGTTGCATATATATTTTTAGATTACTAAGAAGATTAAACGAACTCTTCAAAAAGCTCTCGTTGATCATAGTGTGGCAGAGAGAAAAACATGGGCAAAGTTTGGTCATGAGAAAGGTAACAAACCTGGACCTGATCGTGCAACTACGACTGTCGGAGAAAATGTTTACTTGAAGCTTAGTGCGGGTAACAAGGTATGTTGAATCAATCTGGATTTACCCTCTGTCTCCGTTGGTTACATATTTGACCTGATGCTTGGCCTTTTTTCAATGATAATAGTCTGCGGAACCTGAACCTTCTGCTGAACAAACTATGAAAACAAATCTCGCTCGTGCTGGTGCTGGAAAAGTTGTTTGTCGTCTTTGCAAGGGTAATCATTTCACGGCCAAATGTCCTTACAAGGACTCGTTGAATGGTCTTGATGGTGCCGGTGAGCCTTGATTCTGTTTTCAGGAATCTCTGAGAAAAAAATCTAAATGTGTTTATTTGCGTTATGCAGATACTCCTCCGTTCGGTGGTGACGATACTGGCACACCCGCTGAACCTGCACCTGCACCCGCTCAAACTGGTGGAAAATATATCCCTCCATCAATGCGTGCTGGACATGGACCTGGAGAATCAATGGGTCGTCCTGGTGGTAACAGAGATGATCTTCCAACATTACGTGTCACGAATATTTCAGAAGATACTCAGGAGAATGATTTGAGAGATTTGTTCGGTGCGTTCGGACGCGTCGCGAGAGTTTATGTTGGAAGAGATAGGGAGACTGGTGCTGGGAAAGGTTTCGCTTTCGTCAGCTTTGAGGATAAGAATGTAGCACAGAAAGCGATGGAAAAGACACATGGTCGTGGATATGATAACTTGATTCTCAGCGTTCAATGGTCACGTACGTCGCTCAGTGCTTTTTTTTTGTCGTGGCAGCCGGTCAAACTCATCATGTTTTTTTTTGCTCTGCAGAACCAAGAGAACAACGGTGATTTGTGTGTATTCTATTGTAGTACTGTTTATGATGGCTTTCAAGTGTTTTGCTTTATGTTGTATTGATTTTTCTCAACTACTGGAGGTCACATATTAGACTTTGCCCTCAATACCTGTTAGGTGAGATCGTGTATGCTGCCATTAATGTTGCACCTTCTATTGACTCCGGTCCTCGGACACTCTTGGTTATCTCCGGGCCCATACCGATCCTGAGTATCGATGCAAAACTTTCCAAGGCCGAGGATACCGGAATTCCTCGCCGGACGTCGGATTATGTTTTCGACATAATGCATCTACGTTGAAAGGGCGCCTGTTGCCATTTAGGGCAGTAGGCATGACGATTTTACCAAACGTCTAACAGTTTTGTAAAGATCTATCAGCACTTTGTCGTATAATTGAGAACAACAGGGGTCTCAAACGCTGCTATATCTTCCATTTGTCTCTGGTGTTTCCGAGATATGATTCGGAGACATCGCAATCCTCTATTGAGTATAGCTGCGACCTGCTTCGACATTGCCAGCAGGTAAGCTCAAGTTCCAACTTCCTTTTTATCCAATTCTTGTTCTAATCCAAGAGTATTTTACATGAAAACGATTATCCATCTATGGATCGTGTCGTTTTACATGTCCTTCCGGTACAAGCTTTCCCAGTGTTATGCGAGACAGTAATTTCTTCTGCTCAAGTCTAGCAGAGTCACTGCAGACGAGATCAAACCCACTCGCGCAAGCTCGTATCTCGATGAGTTCCTACAAGTATTCGACTCGTTGAACCAGCTCACCTCGCATCTAATCAACCGTTAGTATCTGAGTAATCGACAATGTTGCTTTCCAATTTTCCGGAGTCCGGCATAGCCCAACGTTACTCCGCCGACACAACATGGCATACGGAAATAGTGATTCGGACACTCGGAGGCTTCAGTATCTATTCAGTGCGTAGTTACTGCTGAACATTGAACACCTTCTTTTCATGGCTCTTATCTTTTTCTACAGATACAATTGAAAATACAGATGGAGAGAAAGAGAAACCTATTTAAAGGAGGGTCTGAAAATCAATATCTCTCACCACCCGCTCTCTAAAAGACTTGCACATTCTCTGACTACCACCTTTACCTGCTTCTAGTCATCATACCAAATGCCTTCTGTTACATCCGGAAAGGTTCTGGTTACAGGTGCGAATGGATTCATCGCACTTTGGGTCGTCAAGACTTTTCTTGAAAAGGGATTCTCCGTCCGTGGAACTGTCCGTTCAGAGGCAAAGGTTCACCACTTGAAGGAGACTTTTAAAAGTTTCGGTGACAAGTTAGAAGTTGTTGTCGTTGAAGATATCACCAAAGTACGTTTATCATCTTCACATTTGCATCATCTAAGTTTGAAGATTTTGATATGAATGAAAATGTTTTAGGATGGTGCTTTCGATGAGGCAGTCAAAGGAATCGACGCTATCGAGCATACCGCATCTCCTTTCCATTTCAATGCAACCGACCCTCAAGAACTCATCGTTCCTGCTGTAGCAGGAACAGTTGGTGTCCTTAAAAGTGCGCTTAAATATGGAACCAACGTCAAACGCATTACCGTACTTTCATCCTGTGCTGCTATTCTGGAAGTCCTACCTAACCCCAAAAACTTCAGTGAAGAAGATTGGGCAAAGGCTGCCATTCAAGAGATTGAAGAAAAAGGAAAAGAGGCTTCGGTTTCTAGCACGTATAGGGCTTCGAAGACTCTTGCTGAGAAAGCGGCTTGGGACTTTGTTAAAGAACATAAGGGAGAGTTGAAGTGGGATTTGGTTGTTCTTAACCCGCCGTATGTCTTCGGACCTACTTTGCATGAAGTTGCTTCTGTTAGCTCGTTGAACACTTCGTCATCGCATTGGTACCAATTCGTGTTGGAACAAGTAGCGGGTAACGATTTTCTTGCTTCAGAAGGGTAAGTCAAGTTTCAAATTTGCTATTCTAGTTTCACTTTCAATTCATTGGAGTGTTCTGGTTCTAATTTTGTTTTATTTTATTTTATAGGAGTTGCTATGTAGACGTGCGAGACCTTGCTCTGGCTCACGTTTATGCTTTGGAGAAAGAAGCTGCTGGTGGAAATCGTTTCATCGTTTGCGCTGCTGCTTTCAAATGGCAAGACATTGGTGTGTATTATAAATATTTCTTTCACTCTGTTGTCAGTGACAAGAGTTTCCTGACGTTGTTCATTTCTTTGGCAGTCAATTCTGCTCGCAAATTTACCACTGTTTCTTCTGGTAATCAATCATACAAACCCGAGAATGCCGTCCATATGATCACGTATGATACTTCGAAGGCTGCGAAGTTATTGGGGATGAAATATCTTAGTTTGGATGAAACCACTAAAGCGATTTTGGACGATTTCAAGGAGAAGGGTTTCTGGCCGAAGAAGAATTAAAGATTGTGCACTGATGTAGGCGATGCGATTTGTCGTCTCTCTTTTCGTCAACTCTGTTTACTAGATGATTGTAGATTGTATCCAATGGATTGTGTATCGACCATACATGTTGGTGTTTGTCCTCGCTAATAGAGAGAACATTGTGATGACATTTACGAGATTGAATATTGAATATTGAATATTGAAGAACAGGGTGTGGCCATGGTCACGTTGTTTGTGACGATGGTGTCAACTTTGAACTTGTGTTTGCTTCATGTTGCGGTGATTTTTTTTCAACTACTATGTCTCGGGGGCTATGTAAGTATGAGACTGGCGCAAAGACCAACGGCAAGGTAAGGTCGTGGTGAGAGGTACATCATGATGTGCAAATGTTGGGCTCCTCTGCATATTCTTTGTTATCCCTTTTCGTCCCCACTTTGATCCTGTCTGATGGTTCAGTACAAATGCATTGTATCTGAGTAATCGACGCTGTTGCTTTCCAATCCTCCACGGATACCCGGCATAACCGAAAAGTCCCATTACTGGGATTCATTCGGACCTGCGGACGCTCACGGTGCGTTACTGAACATTTCAACGGCAATTTCTTTTTTGACTCAACCTTCTTTCTTGGTTCTTATCTCTACAGATATAATGTTAATCGATATATTTCAGAAAACGTCAGACTCACA
The DNA here is from genome assembly GCA_022606235.1 of Abortiporus biennis. Classification (NCBI taxonomy): domain Eukaryota; kingdom Fungi; phylum Basidiomycota; class Agaricomycetes; order Polyporales; family Podoscyphaceae; genus Abortiporus; species Abortiporus biennis. The sequence goes on along the minus strand of JABYQP010000004.1, from coordinate 687,221 downwards.
CAGCTGAAACTATATAAACCGAGCGAAAGAATGGCATCATCCACATCGATATCACCCTCCCTCTTCTTACCACCCACCACTCTCTAGTCGTCGTCCCAAATGCCTTCTGTTACATCCGGAAAGATTCTGGTTACAGGTGCGAATGGATACATCGCACTTTGGGTCGTAAAGAGTCTCCTTGAGAAGGGATTCTCCGTCCGTGGGACGGTCCGTTCTGAGGCAAAGGTTAACCATTTGAAGGAGACTTTTAAGAGTTTCGGCGACAAGTTTGAAGTCGTTGTCGTTGAAGATATCACCAAAGTACGTTTATCATCTTCACATTTGCACGAACTTAGTTAGAAGATTCTGATATAAATTTGAATGTTTTAGGATGGTGCTTTCGATGAAGCAGTCAAAGGAATCGACGCTATCGAGCATACCGCATCTCCTTTCCATTTCAATGCAGTCGACCCTCAGGAACTTATCGTTCCTGCCGTAGGAGGTACAGTCAGTGTTCTTCAAAGTGCACTTAAATATGGAACCGATGTTAAACGCGTCATCGTACTTTCATCCTGCGCTGCCGTTCTCGAACCATTAACCACTCCCAAAACCTTCAACGAAGAAAATTGGAACAACCTTTCGATTCAAGAAGTTGAAGAAAAAGGAAAAGACGCTCTTAATTCTAACAAATATAGGGCTTCAAAGACTCTTGCTGAGAAAGCGGCTTGGAAGTTTGTTGATGAACATAAGGGAGAATTGAAATGGGATTTGGTTACTCTTAACCCGCCGTTTGTGTTTGGACCTACTTTGCATGAAGTTGGTTCTGCTAGTTCGTTGAATACTTCTGCGTTGGATTGGTACGAATCGGTGTTAGAACAGACAGGAAAGGATGATAATGCTCTTGCTACTGGCGGGTAAGTCAAATTCATTCTGAATATCTGGTTTTTTTCATTTCGAATCGAGTGTTCAAGTCCTGAAATTCGTTTGATTTTTATAGGAGTTGCTATATTGATGTACGAGACCTTGCTCTGGCTCATGTTTATGCTCTGGAGAAAGAAGCAGCAGCTGGAAATCGTTTCATTATTTCCGCTGGTACTTTCAAATGGCAAGATTTCGGTATGTCCCATCTATACACTATTCCACCTCATAACAAAGTTTCCTGACGTTTCATTTATTTGACAGTCAACGCCGCTCGTAAATACACTACTGGTGTCCCCGCTGGTAACCAATCATACAAACCCGAGGATGCTGTACATTTGATCAAGTATGATACCTCAAAAGCGGAGAAGGTATTGGGGATGACATACGTCAGTTTGGAGGAAACTACTAAAGCGATTTTGGACGATTTCAAGGAGAAGGGCTGGTGGCCAAAGAAGGATTAAATAATGTGTATGCATGTAAGAGATAATACCTTTTGTGATGTTTGGACGGTTGTAGAGTTAAGTTGTGTATCAATGGATTGTGTATCAATATCGGCTTTTCGTGCACTGATATACATTGACCATAGCTACTTAAGCTTAGTGGTAGAATTCGTCCGCATGCAGGCCGCGGTATGTTGTTCTGATGCTTGCGAGATTTACTTTGAGTGTCGCAAAAACCGAATCCATCTTATTCGGTCATATAGAACCAGATATGGCCTGATCAGATCATTAGGCGCCACCCCTCCATATCAGTTTCGAAAAGTGTACATATTATAGGGTCACCTCTGTTCGTGTCTGATCAGCTAATGGAGTCTGATCAGACTTGATATGTGTTGATCATAGGAACGCTGCGAAGAACCAAAAAGCTATCTCCCATTCTGACACCACGGCTTTCGACTCCACCGTTGGCTCCAACTCCAAACTCCATTGCCTTAAATCTTACTAATTAACCTGCTTGTATATTTACGCCTCTACACTATGGCTACTGCTGTACTCGAACTAAAGACTTTCTACTATTACAAGGGCTAGATGAAGACACTTCGACAACTGAGCTACTGGTCCAAACAATATGCAAGAAAGTAACTGGAATATATCGCGTCTTTTGCTCCACATATCAGGCCTTGTCAGCACATATCTGACATTATCATTTGTCGGCTACTCAGAGTACTACCTCCTCGTTTCTCGATTCGTTTAGCATTCGACAGGTTCTCTCATTCTGCACGATTCTATCCATTCCATCACATGTCTATTGTCGCAATATTTTGATGATCAAAGTATACAGAAATACCAATACTGAAACTCTCAAGAACAATCCATAATCAATATTCTTATGGCATTTGGCACTGAGTATTGACGACGGAGGACAATTTCGTAGAGACAATATATTTAATTTCATTGACACGACAACCTACAACTCAGATTTCATTGAATGTGTTAGGTTGTTCATCCACTAGTTAATTGTAGCTCAATATTGTGTCAGATCTGTAATAGCATTATAGCAATACTTGTCCATTCTAAAGTCTAAGACACCACCCAGATACTCAGGGATATGCCCATGAATTGTGGTACACTTGCATCATCCTAATTTACCTTTTCTACGATTTCCCCTCGTGTATAACATGACTTGATACTACCTGACAAGGCCTGCTCAGCCATGGAGCCTCAATCTGATATAGACTGACCAGGTTAGCAGACGCCAACAGGCCTGATCAGCCAAATCGCGTTTTTCCGACAAGGAGCTCATCACATATGTTCACACCTGAATGGTTTGTGATCGATAGAAATCAATGGTTCAGACCATCATCTATATCCAAAATGTTGACATTCTTATTCCTCTATGTATGCTTATTGTCCATAATAATCGTACACGTTATTCCATCTCTTCTTCGCCATCCAAGTTTGAATTAACATCCACCACATCCAATCCAATCCAAGATTTCATTTGAGGTCATAACATTTACTCCTTCCTGTACTTCTGGTAATAATGAATGAGACCAGTCGTCTAGAAAACAAAGATAATTGTTAGTCAACCACCATCATCATCATCAAGCATATCCCAAACCAAGAAGCTACAAAACTCACCGAACTATCATGACCTTTGACATCCTCAGGTTTCTCCAACTGAGCTAAAATAGCCTTAGCAAGAACTTTGCCAAGTTCGACACCCATTTGATCAAACGAATTGATTCCCCAAATGACACCTTGAGTGAAGATCTTGTGTTCGTAAAGAGCGATAAGAGCTCCAAGTGTAGAAGGAGTCAAGAGAGGGAAGATAATACTGTTGCTGGGTCGGTTTCCTTCAAAGACTTTGGATTTAATGAGGGGTTCTGACGCGTTGGGTCCCAGTTCCTGTTCATCGAATAAGAGAATTAGTACATAGTGGTTGATGTTTCGAGGGAAGGAAGGGATGGGTGATATGACGTACTTTGCGAACTTCTTCCTCAGTCTTACCGAAGGCCAAAGCTTCAGGTTGAGCGAAGAAGTTACTCAATAAGATCCTGTGGTGCTTTGAGTGACCGATGGGGTTATGAGTGGTTGCGGGTGCGATAAAGTCAGCAGGGATGAGTTTAGTTCCTTGGTGAACGAGTTGGTAGAAGGAGTGTTGCCCGTTTGTTCCAGCAGCTCCCCAAATGATTGGCTAGAAAAAAAGGCGTATCTCAGTATCTCGTATGAATACATTGAATGAAGAAAATGGTTACCCCAGTTTGATAGTTGACCCTTTCACCGCCCTTTGTGACAAACTTTCCGTTCGACTCCATGTCACCTTGTTGGAAGTAATCGGCAAACTTGTGAAGATATTGATCGTAAGGAAGGAGAGCGTGAGTTTGAGCTCCATAGAAATCGTTGTACCAGATTCCAAGAACAGCGAGTAAGACCGGCAAGTTCTTCTCCAAAGGTGCGGTCTTGAAATGTTTATCCATTCCGTGAGCACCTTTGAGAAGTTGCTCAAAGTTATCGTATCCGATGGAAAGAGCGATGGAGAGACCGATAGCACTCCATAAACTGTACCTTCCACCAACCCAATCCCAGAATTGGAACATGTTGGATTCAGAGATTCCAAACTCGGTGACGGCTTTAGTGTTCGTACTAAGCGCGACAAAGTGTTTGGCAACGTGGGCTTTGTCTTTGGCAGTGGAGAGGAACCAATCTCGAGCACTTGTAGCGTTTGTGATAGTTTCTTGAGTAGTGAAAGTCTTGGAAGCGATAATGAAGAGGGTGGTTTCTGGATCGCAAAGACGTAAAGTCTCGGCGAGATGTGTTCCATCGATGTTCGAGACGAAGTGAGTAGTCAAGTCGCGTTTGGAATAAGGCTTTAAAGCCTCAGTAACCATGACGGGACCCAAGTCCGAACCGCCGATACCAATGTTGACGACAGTATTGATAGTCTTGCCGGTGTATCCTTTCCAGCTGCCACTCCTGACCGCCTCTGAAAACTCCTTCATGTGTGCGAGAACACCAGAAACTTCATTAACGCCAGCTTCAGAGATGCTGAAGTCATTGAAGTTTCGTAAAGCGACGTGAAGTACCGCACGGTCTTCAGACGTATTGATGTGTTCACCAGCAAACATCTTATCTCTATATGTTTCGAGCTGGGCTTCACGAACGAGATCGAGGAGAGTACCGAGGATGGGTTCAGTGACCAGGTTCTTGGAGAAATCGAGGAGGAAAGTGACTGAGGGATCGTCGGGGGAGACATATTCTCTACTGAACTTATTGAAACGTTCAGGATCAGCGGCGAAGAGGTCCTTGAGGATGAGCTTTGAGTGCTCGGCGTCGTAGATGGACTGGAGCTTCTTCCATGAAGCGTATTCTAAGGAAATGAAAGCGGTTAGCTTGTGTGCACTCGGCTACGGAGAAAGCAGTGACGATATGTAGCGATTACGAGAACGACGCAAGGCTACTGTACGCGGGGTGTGGAAGTACGAACCTGAGGCAAGTTTACCACTCATGGCGACGAAGGGGATGGAAGGTGGTAGTTGGTGGCGGGGAGGAGGAGAGGAGGAGGAGGAGGCATGATGGGTGCTTATATACGGTCGTAATTGAGAATGAATAAGTGGATGAAGAACATGTTTTCCAACGTGTGATCAGTCCCCCTAAGATCTCTCTTCTCCCACTTATCGATCCGTGTTGCCATTCCGTCGCACACTGACCGATGTGAATCCGTCCCAGGCCAAATGTTCCACTAGTATTAGTTATATGTCGCAAGTGATTCTGCCTCTTATTCCAAGACTCTGCAGCGGTCACGGACGGTCAACTCATCACCAGCCCTTCGTCTTCAATCGACCGATCTAAGTCGTCCGAAACTTGTAAAAAAAATAAAAAATGCAAGCTTCACTTCACGACTCTGACTGAACATTAATTAGTCTGTGAATATTATACTCATCCAAAGGGAGTATATTCCACGTTTGTCGCTGGGAACACGCTCTAAGCATATTTGTCGCACGAAATCTCTCTTTCAATCACCAAGCCCCGACAAACCGTAGGATGACTCGGACGATTAAGAGAAAACATGTCCCATGTTGCCACAACAGCAATGTGAAAAGGTTGACCATAACCTGCGAATGTCGTAGACGTTCCGAGAAATTAATAAAATGCATAGTGCAAGTCACGTGGGTGTCCTTTGGTGTTTGTCCTCCTTACTACTATATGGTTATATAGCGTGATTTCAAACACCACCACAGGCATTTGTTTTCGAAGCTGGTCAACAGTTGGAAATGATTATCCTAGAAGTGTTGGTATAAGTACAGTAGGTGGGCGGATACAGAATAAAAGTAACAGGTATTCTACGAGAGGGTCAAGAATGATCAGCGCAAGAGACCTGGAAAATGGCGAATCCCACTGCTCACAGCGACCATGCCATCTGTCGCCTTTGTTACCATGGTAGGCAGTTCATCCTCAGGCCTTATTAGCAATCGACAATCCGGAAGGACAGCACTAGCTTTTGGGAGAAGAGTGAGAGCAAGTCTCTTCTCATCTGTTTTTGAATTCAATGCGTCAGAAGACTGGTGTTTGGAGGGAAATGAAGAGGTGTGATCATATCATCTGAGTTTCGAGGAGATTTACTAGTAGGATCACCGTGACGATCGTCGAAAAGACCGAACGCTCTCAATTGAAGGATGAATCGAGAGAGGAGGATTGGAGCGAGTCTGTTTAATTATCCAAGACAGAGCGGTAAGTTTTGATTAGCAGAGATTTTTTGTGAACCTGAACAGTGAATGAGAAAAACTAACACAATTGTAGGACCCGCGACTATTGCAGATGCAGGCTATGTACAGTAAGTATCATGTCATATTTAGTCAGTTAGTAGAATTTTTGGAAATTCCGAACGTACATCGCGACCTATGATTTCGGATGTGAGGCAGAAGATAGTAAGGGATTGTGTCGTAGCTATCGCACTATTGTATCATATTGCGGACATCATGGTTAGTATAATTGACAGTCACTAGTCACTCGGGAGTAGAGATAGATAAAGAAAAACAAAACGCACAACAGATATATCGAGTCTAAAATCATGTCAGTCAAACATTGAAATTTGAAAGCGATAGATTACAAAACGGTGTCACGCACCATTTCGCAAAACCAACCGTAATATAGAAAATTTGAAGGGCGTGCTTAATCTTCGCTCGAGGCTCTTCCAGGCGGTTGTGACGACTACAAGTACGACGACTGAAATGAGGACGGCACATGAAGTGATAAGGACTGAAGTTTTAATCGGGTCAGAGATCTGAGGAAGTTTAATGAAAAGTGATTGAATGAGTTGAACTTACTTCTGTTGTTCAAAGGTGAGGTTGTTGAATACTATATGACTACAGGATTTATATGAGTCAAATGTGCTTACATCTGTAGGGAATTTGGTGGGATAGGTCCTGAAGGTGCAAGAAAGCAAGCTCCATAAGGAAAGGGTAATGGTAAAGGTTCGATAGGTTTCATAGAAAAATTGTATATCTGCATGCGAAACAAAAAAAAAACTCGGTCAACACTGAGTCATACGGTCATATATGATAGACATCGCGAATATATAAGCCAAAGGACTCACACCAGAGGATACGATAACAAAGATTGATAATGGGGTCAAGATGGCAAGAGCTGCCCAATGTCTACTCCATATTATCCAGATTCGAATGACAAAATATACTTTTTCATTATATATTCAGTGTCGAAAAACAAAGTTTCGATGAGATGCATCATTCACGACTCACCCGTGCTAGCTATTTGTACACCAATTGTTGCGAGCGATGTAATGATATTAGCGATTGAGCATCTGTAAAGTAGTTTCCAATAGCATTAGACTGTAAAAATCTTCATCGATTCATCAGTCTTTACAATGAGTTGAAGACTCACACCTGCGAAATTCCGATTGACATTGTCAGCGAAAAAATAAAATAAAATTGAAAAAATGAAGTTGGAAGGATCTTACTTTAACATCTCGAAGCCAAAACGACTGCAGGAAGTTCACGATGGCGATTATAAAAACGCAATATCTATTCAATATAAACATGAGAGTGATCAAGTTGAATTTTCGGTTCCATATGAATTCGATCTCTTGGTGGAAGGTTATGGAGTATTCGTAGATCGTCAGAGCTAAACCATTCAATATTCAACAATCAGTCATTGCAATAAGAGTACACCCTGGAATCTGGGAAATGATGAACGAGCAGACTATTCACCTAGCGCAGCTGCGAATCCTACTGATTGATAATATCTATGTCAATATTATTATAATCATATCGTTAATACGAATGTGGACGTAGTAGAGAACGGAAGAGAACGAGGACTCACATAAATTCCAAAGCGACCATATGGTCAGACCCATCCGACATTATGATGTTGACTGTTTGCGCCTTGGTAATTTGGAGGTGAGGACAGAATAGTGGCCTAAGCCGTACCAGTGGATGATAACTTGACTAGGTAGAAGTTGAATCTAGGCCACTCTTGATGACTTGAATTCATATCATATATAAAGTCAAAACAAAAAACTCCCGGTGGTGCATACTTGCAGGGTACTCTTGATAGATGGATTTGACAGAATGGATGTTCTGAAACAGGTACAGACCCTAGAAGAGGAGGGTGTAAGCTGATAGAATGTATACATAGCAGTTGCTTTGAATTGATGGCATGCGCAACTTTTTTTAGAGATCATGGATAAGTATGCAAGCATGGTCTGGTGGTGGTGGCCATGGTCACGTAACACAGGACTCATCATGAAGTCGGATTTTGATGAGGATATGGCTACAGATAGATCGAATTTGGGTAGTAGTCACAGGGCAAAAATCAACGTTAGAACCCTTGGCAATAAGATGCTCTCAGTATCGCTGTTAGATTGTGACTTTTTTTAGTGTTAGTGGCAATGGTATCAAGGCAAAGGAGCTCACTAGAACAACCGAACCACATGAATGATCAGTACTTTGTTATGATGAATCGTTCGTTCCGTGTATATCTGGACCCTATGAAAAGAGGGTAGAGAGAATAAGTATCGTTAGTTACAGTATCGTTTCCACATCCCAACGTGTAGACTTCAACAGCTTGATTAAGCCGCAGAAGAACAACCGCCTTGCATTGTATCTATATTCTGAATCTGTTGAACGCTCTTAAGATGCTGCAAATCGCAACGAAAATAAACAAATTCTAGTTAATCATACAAAAAAATCATTTCGGAACAAAATAGCGACAAGCAACAACGAAAGAAATTATTACATCACCGTCACAAGAATTCGACATTCGACCCCCATCCCAATCTCTTAGAATACAGACTCTTCAGCCCAACCACCGGGATGACCACCAGGTCCCATGAATGACAAGTCTTCATCAGGTCCCCATCCTGCATCGTCTTTGTGTTTCAACGCCTAAAAGAGAAGAAGGGGAGATGGGTTAACAACGAAGAAAACCGATTTGAACAGAAAAAAAGGAAAAATAAAACGGACCTTGGTAAGGTAATCTTTGTTGAGATTCATAGCTCGCTCTAATTGCAACAAAACTTTACTCTGTTCTTGTGCTTGTAGCAAAGCTTTATCGACTTCAGCTTTAGTCACTGTCACTTGTGAATCAGCGAATGTGACTGTTCCATCGGCTGAAATCTTGGCATTGATTTCTCCTAATTCGATCTTATTTGAAGGGTATGAAGAATATTAGCATATATGTGTAGATAGATGAATAGATGAATGGGTAGAGGCGAGATGGACGTACCATACGCAAAATCGTAGTTCGGACTTCATCAGGAGTTATCCCTCCTACTTCTTTGGCGATATCATCAAGGCCTAACGTGAGATAAGTCGATGTCAACTTGCTGATTAACCATCTAGGTGCTCTTTCGATAGCTTGTTGAACTAAGCCCATGTTTTTCTCCTACAAATTATTGTTTTGGATGGGGTATGAATTATGTGATGAATCGCAGATGTATATATAACGTACATTGTTGAAAGTCTCGATGTCTTTATGGATCAGTTGACTCAAAGTGGGGACTGAGAGAGGGTACGATCTCGATAAAGTACCATAAGGTGAACTCTTCAAAAGCCGTACGAGCGTTGAGTGGGTGTACTTGGGTGTTGGAAGAGCCTAAAATCATAATAATAATCAACTGTTGAATACTGTTTCGAAAGGATAGATTCAAACAAAAAAACAAGCATACCTTGCCGTATAAAATCAATTGAACCAAAGTCAACTTCTTCAAAGCTTCTAGTTGAATAGCAGCTGGGGCTTGTCCGGGAGCAGTGACACAGATTTCAAAGAATTCTTCTGCTTCTTTCCAACGCTTTAATGCTCCAAACGCAATTCCTCCAGCGTAATGATATTGTAAGTTGTCGTTGTATGTGATGTTAGAGATTGAGGTGTCGATTTCCATGATTGGGTGGAGGAGAACTGGTAGAGCGGCTTGGAAAGATTGGGTAGCAACACAGACCTAGGTTGGAAATAGAAGGTTAGGGGATGCGGATAGTGATCGAGAAAGCACGCACAGAGAGGAAGAGAGGGTGAATGGTAGTCAAATGTGAACGAGTTGGAGGATATCTTGTCACGAGCTCGTATAGAGGTTCAAGCGCATATCGCAGCTGAACAGAAAAAAGTAGTCAACAACATAATAATACGAATGATTATGGGAATTTATGATTACATTGTTCGAAGCTTGCGCGATGCGGTAAATACTGTTCGCAAGGGCGGTCACTTTGAGATTCGATTTAGCATACGACAAATTGAATTCTAGTGAGTACGGCGCACCTTTGTCAGAAGCGTGCTTCGCATGTTGGGGTTTGAACCTTTTACAAAACTGTTCGATGATCCTTGCATCAGGGTAGGGAGTTTGATTCGAATTCAACCTTGCAACTCTGGATTATGCACAATATAGATTCATGTCAGAAATAATCTCGATTTCTCGAGAGTTAGATTTAGAATGAAGGAAAGTGCTTACAGGATCCACAGACATCCGATCGTATTGAATTCTGGGTCGAGAGCATTGAGAGGGTCTTCGCCTCCTGGTAGCAAACTGGCCAAAATGTTTTCTCTACTGTCTTTGCTCAAAGTTTTCAACTGATTATTGAGCTTTATTGGATCGTTTGTTGTGGCGATGTCTTGGAGGATTGCTTGGATTGGATGAAGTTGCTGAGGTGCATTGGCAGGGGTTGCTGTGGATGGTCCAGCGGTACTCATTGTTCACTACTAAGCTTTCTGATAGCAAGACGTCAGATTTGTGATGTGTGCAACAGAATGAGACTATGGTTGTTCATGTTTCATATTTCGTTCTGCGATAAAGCCACTCACTCACTTGTATGCACGGTTAGATTACAATCAATCTCGCCACTTTCTCGCAGATGGCTCTACAACTAGCAATACACTCAAAGTAAGTGGTTAAAAAAGCACTGAAAATTGGCTGTTGATGACTGGTTGTGGCAATCGATGTAGTTTACAAGCAAGCAGTATGCGGTTGGAGGTAGTGTGCAGCAATGTACAAAGTGAATACGCGCCTGAACGCGCGGTTTAGACGCCTTGATACTCGTTTTCGTAATCTTGATGACCTGTTAAATCAAATTCAACTTCAAAATCGATTTGTAGTTTAAAACCGCGTCACGTCTCGGTAGGTGGTGGTCGGCGACCAGATATAATCGGAATTGTAGTCGACCTGTGCTTACGGTGACTTGAGGAGAAGCGAGACCCACAGAGACCGAAGCACGCCTGACTGATAATTGAATTATCGATAACGGGATGGTAGTCGAAATGACAGCGTGAAGAACGTAAGAACAGCAGAGGGTTTATAAGTGCAGAATGCTCGCTCGTCAGCTGGTATACGTTGATGTGCTGAATAAGCAATAGCGTTGAAGTCTTGACGCAAAACCGCGCCCATGTATAATGACCAGATTGGTAATTTTCTCGGTGTTGCGTGCTGGAATGGAAATATGTTGTCGATCGAGGGTGGCTAAACGATACGAAGAAGGAACGTGCTACCATAAAAGGAAAGGCCAGTCTTTGCATCGTCCCAAAATGAATGTCGCGAACACACAGCAGCAGACTTTTTCTGTTCTTTTTTGCAGGCTAAGGGCACGGCCGAAGAGCGCAGGAGAAAACAGACTGCAAATGGCAGGAAATGGCAGTCAGTCTGTGTGTGATAGGGTGACCCCAGCGATCGCTGACCAAGGGAGGCCACTTCCTGAAGCACTGTAACTAATTCCAGTCGTTCCTTCCCCACGGCGGATGCCCTTCTCATCATCCACCCAACGTGAGCACCCTCCCCTCTAGACTTGCCTCCAAATCACTGATTCCCATTTATCTACCATCCATCACAGACCCAAAGTCCTATAAAAGCCCCCTCTCGAGTCCAATTTCAACCCCCATCTCCTCATTGTATGTGCTTCCCCGGCAAACGCCAGAAGAGCAACTTTGCAGACGATTCAAAACCACCACCACCACCACCTCCTCCCGTTTCCAAAGATCCAAAGCCTACCCCAGCTCCAGTTCCTGAACAACCCCCTACTCTCCCCCCAGTCGTAGAAACAACCCCTGCTCCAGCAATGTCTTCCCCCAAGATCGCCATCGTTATCTACTCCATGTACGGCCACATTGCCAAAGGTATATACCCTCTTTGCTTTTATTCAGCATCAAGCTCACAACTCTCCACAGTGGCCGAGTCTGTCAAGGCCGGTGTCGAAGCCGCAGGCGGTTCTGCTACCATCTACCAGTACGTCTCGCACATTTCCCCTCACTCAAATATTGCCCCTAATACATTTACAGGATCCCAGAGACTCTCAGCGACGACATTCTCGCCAAGTTGCACGCTCCCGCAAAGCCCAACTACCCCATCATCTCCCCAGAGCAGCTCCCTGAATTCGACGGTTTCCTCTTCGGTATCCCCACCCGTTACGGTAACTTCCCCGCTCAGTGGAAGGCTTTCTGGGATGCTACTGGTGGCCTCTGGGCCAAGGGTGCTCTCGCTGGAAAGTACGCCTCTGTCTTCGTTTCCACCGGTACTCCTGGAGGAGGTCAAGGTACGCGCGCTCTTATCCTTGCGTCATTCTGATAGGAGATGTTGATTTACTGATTATTATCTTTATTCGACTAGAATCAACTGTGATTGCTTCTCTTTCCACCCTTACCCACCACGGTATCATCTACGTTCCATTGGGTTACAGCACCACCTTCGCTCAACTTGCTAACCTCGATGAGGTTCGCGGTGGTAAGTTGTTCCCTGACGATCCATGATTTCTCTCTCTCACATCTATTGATAACAATTCAGGATCTCCATGGGGTGCTGGAACTTTCTCTGGCCCTACCGGTGCTCGCTCTCCTTCTGCTCTCGAACTCGAGATCGCTGTTGCTCAGGGAACTCTCTTCTGGAACACCGTTTCCAAAGTTAAATTCTAGATTGGCCGCAGTCAATTTTGAGGGCTATTAGCTAGCGTCTGTTTCTTGTCCGTGGACATTACTTCCGGTTTCCGCAGTGCCCCCTCTTTCATTTGAACAATTTTTGTTATCCATCGGAAAAACAAGCAGATATAACTATGTGGTCCTTTTTTAGAATGTCTTGATCAGTCGTTTGTATATTAATAGTTTGCGCAGAAAGTATGGTTTGAAAGCATTTGGGTGAGATGTTAGTGTGAGACTGTGAGATTCAGTGAGATGCGTAGATAAATTGAGATTGTTCCGTTCTTATAGGCTTTGTCGGTTTGTTTTTGCGGCTCCGAGCTACGTTAATATCTTGATCACATCTGTAAAATCTGTTTGACCAGCCGAGATGGTTAGATATTGCATGTCTCGGAATTCTGTAAAGGGTGTTGCGTTGAAGGCCATCGTGAAGGCTAAAATCGTTACTGTATGGCCCTCCCTCGAACGACAGATGGTGTGTAGCGGAGATGATGCCATGAACATTGGGTATGAGAACATGTGATGTATTATAGATTTCATGGTAAATCCTTCCCACAGCTCGTCGAATGTGTACAACACGTACAGTACGGTTGTAATCCTAAATTACTGACCCACGTGTCAAAAAAATACATATCACAGTGCTACATGATAATGCACATGTGAGGTGAGTAGTAGATTGTCACTCTGCAACCTACCAGCCTCTATTCTTGAAATCGATAATCATATCCCGAGCACAATCTTCCATAGTAATGTATTCGTCTTTCTTCATTCCTAGGACTTTTTCAGCTTTGCTGGTGTCGAAATTGATGATATGGATATGATGAGGCTTGGTCGGAGATTCAGAAGGAGTAGTATGATTATGATTATATGTTGGGTCTGGTTCTGTGAATGCTGAAAGTGGAAGAATGGGAGGGTTTGTTGATGTTGATACACGAATGGCTGTCGATACTACAATATCGAATCAATGTGAATTATCATCAGTTTTTGGTATTGGAAGAGTCATTGAGAATTTTGAGAATTGAAAGTCTAAGAGTGGGAGGGAGGAGGAGGAGGAGGAGGAGGGGAGGGGACGTACACCAATCATGCCATTTGAAGGAATCTGTAGAAGGGAAAGAAGGAAGGGATTGAGTGAATTTGAATTTTGATAATTGGGACAATCGTCGGGATGACAAGACAATTTAAAGGAAACTTACTTGTACTGACAATCACCCTTCCAATTGCTTCTTCCCTTTGAATCGCTCTAACATGTGCACGAGCTAGATCTCTCACATCTACCCATGCATTACCCACATCCTTCAATGCCTCCTTGGATTTTGAAGACTCGAAAATAGTTTCATACCATTCGATTAAAGACGTGTTGATATTGGTTATTTTGTTGCCTACTTCGTTGATAATTGGCTGAGAAAAAGAGGCGTTGAGATTTATGCGTGTTTCACAGGATGATGAGATGTAAATTCGATATCGGAGGGCAAGTGATTCAAAAGACTTACGCCAAAGACCTGAGAAGGGTTAATTTTTCTTTTTAGTTTACACATTGTGGAATGGTGATAAGCGTACATATGGAGGAGCGATAGTGACGAGGTCCCATGATAGATATTCTTTATTCTTCTTGTAGAATTCAAAAGCAGCTATGATGATGAATTCTATCAATCCATGCACTTGGTTAATTTATTGTCGTTTACTTACCTTTCTCCGCTAAAGTCTTTGAGGCAAAGTACTTTAGATAACCAGGAGCTTGAACACCATGTATTTCGACTTGCTTTATAGCATCTTCATTCCAATCATTTTCGGTAAAGGTTATTGGTAAATCAGTAGGTCGAACCATAGCTGCTGTCGAAGTCGTGATAACTATGCGTTTCACCGACGATCTATATCAGAATCTAAGGATGAGCTTTTGGGAGAACAATTAGTAGAAGATGAATAAGAGTCAGTGCATTACCCGTATTTTTGAGCACTTTGGAGAATACTGACTGTTCCACTGATTGCTGGTCCGAAAAGTTCTAGGGATCATGTGTGAATATATGAGCGGATTTGCGTTCAGGAGGGGAGCATCAAATTCAGTGTATATACCTTTAGGATCTTCAGCTCCGTAGTGATAGGGTGAGGCCATATGTTCGATGGCATGTACACCTTTAACAGCATCATCAAACGCTCCTGGCTACAAATGAAAACGAAAATCAACTTTTAAATTAGTAAATGCAGGATACCGATATCTAGATATATATGAAACGCACCGTTTCAATATTTTTCACAACTACGATTTCTAACTTGTCTTCGAGATCGGTGAATCCAAGTTCTGTAAAGTATTTTCTCATGTAATCTCCTTTTGAAGTAGACCTGACGGTCCCTCGCACGAAATAACCGTTTTCGAGAAGAGTCCGAACGACCCACATTGCGATGTAGCCATTGGCACCTGTGACGAGGACTTTGGATGGTGGTTGGATGGATGGCATTGTTGTTTGGAATTTTTTTGTGATTTATGAATGTGATATAGTTAGCTTCGGTGAGATGAGTGAACTGGGGAGAGTGGTTTCTTGCTCACCGAAATTGTTACTCCTTTTTATATATGCTATAGGTTACCAGACCGAATGGGGCGCAATGCAAACGAATGTGATCACAAGGAGGTCGGTGATTGATCATATTGATCATAACACTCTGTTTTCAACAGTTGCCGGGGTTCTGGTACAGTCTCTGTACTGGATACGTATAGGTCAGATGTTTGGTTTGAAAGTAATGTCGCTGGTCCAGGTTTGGGTCATTAGTGAGATCTCCTATAGTAAGACGGTAATCACGGAAGCGGATTTGAGCGGAACTACTAGTGCTTACCACTTGATAGATGAAGACTGAGTGTCTAGTAATAGGTGTGCACCAAAAGAGCTACTTTAACTGTGTACTTGCTTGAAATTTTGCGGGTTGTAACGTTGAGTAAGTTTGAAGTGAAGGACTGCAGTGATCACTGTGGTTCCTTGACTGGAACGGTTTGCAAGTTGTTCAATTGCAACAACTTACGGCGCAAATGCTCGATCGCAGTGGACGCTTTGCGGCTCCGTCATCTACAGTCCTCAAGCGTCAAATGGCCACGAGGCTATCAAACAGCGCGCCTACCTTCTATACTGCAAATTCTTGATACATACAAACACAATCTGGTTAAGAGCAGAGGGTAAAAATATCATGGGATTTTTACCTGTATCTTCTAGTGTCAGTAGAGTTGTCAATTGGCCTCGTGTTATTGTAACCCGGAAAATGTCGAATTTTGACAGTAGACAAAGGTCTTAGTCCAAGAATTAGAATTACCGGTTCAGTGTGTCCAAATAAGCTGCATAGGAATGGGCCGATTTTGTAGAAATCACACAATTGAAGCTAGCAGTCGTATCTTCGTCACTTGAAGTTGGAAGCTGCAGAAAGAATGTGAATGACAGCTCTTTCAGAATAGTCCACCAAATTCCGAACAGCTTTGGCGATGTTCAAACACTCCTGATGTCCGATGTACAGTAGACCTGTCAGATTTTCCACTTTTAGATTCTTGAGGTTTGAAAACATAGACATGAGATATGAGGCAGCGCCACACGTTATCTTCAGGATTTAGAGGTTCCTGAGGAGTGGAACAGGATCCCTTCGTTGATTATTTATAACGTATCACGGGTGCTGAAAGTCTGCGGCGCGGTGAGGACTTTGAGGAACATATTGACGAGTCTTCATGAGTCATATGGTTCTGTCGACTTTGCAACAAAGTGATAACGAGTACGTCCAACGTATTGAAGGATGGTTTCTGCTGTGGATCCGAAACGCGTATTGTTACGACTTCATTCATCGGCTGCCTAGACAGAGCAACTATGATACTTTCGGAAAATCATTGAGATAAAATGCATATGGAGACATACATACAGTGACACAACATGCAAAAGAAATAGCGAGAAAAACTACCACTGCCGGGCTGGTAGCAATTTACAACTTGATCGCAACTCCGATGTCTGTGCGCATGACCGTGACGCGAGGCGGTGGCTGAGAGTGTTTGGGTTTGTTTGTACACCAGCCGCGTGTTTGGTTCTGAATTGTGGCCGTTGTTAGCGAGGGTCACTTCTTCGTTTCGAACCTTGCTCAACGCTACACCTCTCATTTCTTTATCATACTCCAGTTCACTAGCGTTGCGCTCTTGCTTGCTTAACCTCTGCTATTTCTGGTTACTCTCTTACTTTGATCTTGAACGACCATATAAAACCGATCAAGGAGTAACCCTCCGCGCTGGCCATTACCCCCCCTCCCTTGTGTACGCGGAAACACCAACCAAACAAGCAGAGGGCTATTGCTTTTAGGGCTTCACACATCGAGATTTACTTTGGCTATCGACTTTTAATAACTCTCATTTCAATCTGTTCATCGTATTAAACCAACTCAAACGAGTTATCCAATAATCCCTTCCTTTCTCGAGATCAAACAATCCGCTCGGAATCTTGTCATGGCGTCGACTCGTCCTATACTTGATTCTTCTCCTATAGAAATACCGAAACGAAAGAGCTCTGTAACGTCTCATTCACGCATCCAGTCCAAACCATCTCATCATTCGACATCGTCGTCTTTATCGGAGTCGCAATCCAAACTGTCTTCGAGTGCTCGCCACAAACCATCCATACAGGCTCTTCCTACTCCTCCCAGGACCAAGCACTCTCGTAAACGAAAACGTCGAGCCCGTCGAGCTACCGATTCGGAATCAGAATCGGATGACAACCAGCATGATTCAGATTCAGATATTGGATGTGGAAAGAACAAAGATTCTATTGTGGTGGGACATAAGAAGAGAAAGGTTTTGCAGTTGGATACCATTGCTGCAGAGTTGAGTGGAAGACAGGAGAAAGAGAAAGCTGAAGAAGATGAGTTTTGGACTGGGGAATCTTCCTTTGTTAAGAAAGATAACGAGAAAGGGAAAGAGGGGTCAGATGGGGGAGAAACAGAGAGAGGGAGGACTTTATCTAGATCTCCCACTCCGACAAGATCACCTTCTGCTTCACCTGCACCTCATCTTCTGAAACGAACGAACACTGGATTGTTCTCGCCGCCACCTTCACGTCGTCATCCTAGACCGAGGACACCCCCACCAACTACTTTGAAACTCCCGCCACTTCCACGCACGCCTCCTCCTCGAAGAAAGAGAACCGGTTCGATAACTAGGAGATTGTTCCCTGAAAGGGACTCGCCTAATAATCCGTTCCTTGTTTCTGCAGACGACGTTGAGGGAGAAACTTCACCTGAACCTGTTCCTAGGAGTGATACACCTACTTTCAGAACTCCTCCTCCTCAGAAGTATGTGGAGAAACCTACGATTACTTATGTCTTGTGAGTTCAAATTCCCTTGAATTGACCTTTGGTATACTAAGTCTTGTGGTTATGCTTTTTTCTTTTAGCCGAGGAGTGAAAGGCGAGTTCGAAAATCCGCTTTATGATCCTGAATTTCCGGACGGTGTTCCACCTATTAGACCTGGTAGTCCTTCTCAACTTGATCCTTCAGATCCGGACTTTTCACCTACCCCTTATTGTCCGCCAAAGTTACTTTTTCCTGAAGCTAGGAAGAGGAATCATGCTAGGTTTGATAGGAGGTCTGAATCACCTACGCCTGTCCCCGGTAGTTCGAGAAATAGACTGAATGGGAATGGGAAAGGTAAAGCAAAGGTTGTGCCGGTGAAAGTTAGGAGCGAGTGGGATTCGAGTGATGATGAGGATTATGGAGAGAAAGGAAAGGGGAAGGAGAAGGGAAAGGGAAGAGAGATGGAGGAAAGAGAGGATGCGTTGAAGAGGTTGGGAGCTGCTACTACGGTTAAAGCTAAACCTCGTTCAGTTCATGAAGATGATGAAGCGGAACAGGAACAGGAAGATTCGGTTGGTGCTCCTGCTATTGGTGAACGACCGAAGAAGGCTGTTCCTGCTCTCAGTGTTGAGAAGAAGTCGTCGACGGGAACCAAGTAGTACCGACCATTTCTCAACATTTGTCAACTATCGCTTTTCTTTTTTTCTTGCTCTCCCTTGGTCTTCCTCCCTCTCTCTCTTTCTCGACGCTCATGATCTACTCGATTTTGTTAGTTTTGATTTCTTTTTTTTTTCGCTTTTTTTTTCATCTTTCTTGACTTGATTTGTTAATCATCTTATTGCGATACCTCCGACCCTCCCTCCTACACACTCCAAACCCACCAGCGATACCTATTCCATCCTATAACAAACAAACCAATCCGAATGTGGCAGACCTACCTACCGATCATCTCTTCTATGCGACACCCCCCTCCCATGTTTGTTTCACCCTTTTTTTCTCTTTTGTTTCATGTCCATTTGATATGCTTTTTTTTCATTTTTGATCAATGTCTTTTATGTTCAAGTTGACTTTCGATGATTGCAATACTTATTGTTGCTTGATTTTTCTTTTTTTGATTTCGTACTGTCAATGTCAATTTTATGAAACAAACAAACGTCGTTCCATCTATATATACATCACACATCACTTACTTACTTACTTAGTCTAGTTACAGCTACGAATAAATGCGTTATTATTCTGCATTCAGATCCAATTTAGCCTAGGGCTGTTGAGATTGTGACAATGAGTGAGATCGGTAAAGACTATATGTTGTATGCATCCAATGGCATTAGATGGGCGGAGAAGACGACGGGTCTTTGACTAGATACTCTGACAGGGTTCACCTCCGAAATTGAAATCTCCCCCCGAGGACCTGGATGTTGTATTTACAGTAAGAAAAAATGAAGAGCGTGCTGCGTTACTTATAAATTGTGAGTTTGAGATTTTCAGAAAGCAACCGATTAATGGCAAATTCTGGGCAGAGTCTATGTAGTTAATTATTTGAAGAGTATGTTCCAGTCAATGATCTAAATGTTCCTGTGTCAATGTCATTTCGTTGCTAGATGGAGGTTTAACGGAGCGACGGTGGCTATAAACCGGATTCGTGTTGATTTTCGACAGCTACTAGTAAGAAGTACTGAGAAAGCCTGGTGAGAATGTACCTGGAGAAGCGGCCTTTTTGTTGTTGGTTGTTGGATAGTCACGGTTGGTTGGTGTGATTTGTGTGGAGAAACTGAGAAGATAACAAATGTGCTATGATGAAGGGATGTATGTCATAAGATATGTTATGACGAGTATACTGTGCATGAGTGTGAGATAATTGAGTAAGAAGGGGACACGCACACACACGCACCTATTACCGAGTAAAAGGCGACAGAGAGGGTTTGAGTTTTGTTTTCGGTACCGCGTTACATACTGCTGTAACCTAGATAGACATTGACGTCGAGTTTCCGATCTCCACCTAGAAAGCGTTGGAGGTTGAGCGGGGTATGCATGTTTGCATGAGTTTTAGAACCGGGTTAGTTATAAACGTGCTAAAGGCGGTTTATGATAGATTAAATAATGCTTTAGGTGGAACAGCACAGCCATAGCGTGCATGAGTGGAGACTTGGCGGATATTTGGAGTGCAGCGAGTGATAAAGTACTCGGCGAAAGATGGGTCTATTTTTTGGAGACTGGAATATGGATTGAGCGGGGGAAGGGGTGTAGAGACCGCAGACCCAAGGACTTGAACAGGGGCGTTTAGATGTATGTTAGGATAGGAGAAGAGGCTCATCGTTTGAGTTTTTGCGTTGAGTAGAGCCTGGTGAGGGCCGGTTGCCAAATGAGGACAGGGGATGGCTTGAAATGGAAGGTCAATTAGGTGAGCCCGGTAGTTCGGTTCAGGGTCAGAACGAGAAATTGGCATTTATTTTTGAGAGTGACGATCGTGGTCTGCGTCAAAGTTGGGCCGGCAATTGGAGGGACCCCTCTTGTCGCTGGCCAGAACAACGACCACAATCCTAAGCCTGCCTCTGATATGTCTCCCCCGCAGGCTTGACGCCTCCAACATGTCCCATCCCTCCATGAAAATCAGAAAACGTTCTGCCAGAAACAGGTCACAGTCGAACCGTCGCGGATTGGGCCATTCACCCTCTACGTTCGTACCCATTCTCTGTTATTCGCTTTCCATTTCTCTGACCTTTGTTCTCGATCAGACGCCTATACTCGTTGTCTCTCTTCACTGCTCTCATCCTATGCTCCCCCTCATCCTCCGCTGCTGCTGCTTCCGATCCCCTGCGAGCCATGAATCCCTCTCTCCCTACTAGAAACTCTTGGAATCCGCTCATTCATCCAACTACACTTCGAGGAGCTAGCTATGATCCTAACTTGAGACCAAGACAGACGTTGGGCTCGACCACCAGTACCGATATCTCCATCTCTTTACCTACTACCACTACCACTATCACCACTACCACCACTACCACCACAACTTCCGAGTCTGTTACCTCTGATTCAAGTAATACAAGCTCAACTGACACGAGCAGTTCCTCCGAATCAAGTCAAACTACCTCCTCGACCGACTCTAGTACTTCCGATACCTCTACCTCCTCATCCAGTACCTCGGATACCTCTACTACGTCCTCTACTACATCTTCTGACTCGTCTTCATCCTCCGAGTCAAGTACACCGTCTTCTTCCACGGTCCGTAACTTCGCGTCTTTCCCTTCAGGCTTCAGGTGCTTATTTATCCGTTTTATGCCAGGATTCATCCACTTCCTCGAGTAGTTCGTCTACCACCTCCGATTCATCCACTATTACCTCAGAAAGCTCGACTTTGAGCACGACCGACACGATCTCTTCAACTACTTCCATCACGTCTCCGATCTCTACAAGCTCAACTTCTTCGACCTCAATATCTTCAAGTTCCATCGTGCTTTCAAGTTCTTCATCTTCGCTATCCTCATCGTCTGCTTCATCAACAAGTGTATCGCATAGTAGACCATCGTGAGTAGATTTTTCTCAAGCTTTTGAATTTTTTTGTTACCCTTTTATGGGCTTTCCTCATATATTTTTGTTTTTCATTCGTAATCCTTCAATTTTGAGTTAGCAGGGATGTCCCCTTTGCTCCCATTTCCGCATCATCAACGCTGGAAGAAACATTAAGTTCTTCCATATTTTCAAAACCTTCCCTTTCAAGCATCACCAATCCGTTGGACTCGAACTCGAAGACAACAGCCTCTTCGAGCTCTCCAACGCCGCCGCCGAGCACGTCGTTTTCTATGACAACCGTGACTTCCAGTCTGTCAACCGTCACGGTGCTACATACTGTTGACACTCTGACTGAAACGTCCTCGGAGGCTGCTATCGTTTCGTCTGCTTTGCCACTTCCCCAAAGCTCTTCTTCCCACCCCACCATGACCTCATGTGCACCTACTGCAACATCACGTGCTTCTCAGAACATTGTTTCTTCCTTTCCACCGTCGTCCTCACTCCCTCCAACGTTCACAACGACCTCTGTCCCTCTTTTGACCTCGCTGCATCATTCCTTGATCACTCCTTTGCAAACAGTCTCTCCATCGACCTTTTCCGTATTGCAGTCTACAAATGTCGACGCATCGTCTGTAATGACTTTCTTCCCTTTGCCTTCGCAAAGTGTTGTAGCCTCAGTGATCCCGCCTTTTTCTTCTTCACAGTCGGTGGCTTCGTTCACAATTGTTGACGCTACGTCCATAATGACCATAGCTTCAATTGACATTTCTTTATCGCTTCAGTCAGTTGCAGCGCCGACATTGTCTTCGTTTGCTTCCCCCGATCCTTCACTGACTAGTTTCGTGAATTTCCCTCAATCATTCATTTCTTCTCTGCACTCCCCTTTATCTTCATTGATTCCTTCCTCTGTGACTGTTTTGGATCCACCTTCCATATCCTCACTGCCATCATTGACTACCACGTCATTTTCTAGCACTTTTTCTTCTCTTAGCCTATCGTCCGTATCGCTTTCATCTGATTCAGGACTATCGCTCAGTTCAACGGAGTCATCTTCAGTTATTCTGTCGTTTACGTCTTCACCTTCTTTGATATCCTCTGCAACTGTATCTGAATCGCTGACTTTGCTTTCGTCTTCTATTCTTGCCTCGTCTCTAACGGTTTCCCCCACCCCGGTCCCGGTTTCGGTCTCCCATATACCCTCTACATCATTCTTCCTTTCAACTCTATCCCTCTCCTCCCGACCGCCTATCCTACCGGTTTCCAACACTTGGACCTTTGCTTGTCCCACCCTTCATGTTGAAACCACGATCACTCTGGAATCTAGTTCACGTGCGACAGCGATGAGTGTCGTGTCATCACAGTCGTTTGTCACTACGACGATGATTGTCACGTCGACTTGGAACAACGGCAAGACCTCGGGTATTACGACATACACTACAATGGAAGTTACGGGAACTTTGATCCCTAACACTGGGAACAGTCAAGGAAATGTGTATGTGTTGTACTTCATTTTGGGGGTTCATGTTCGCTCATTTTTGGGGTCTTCAGGTTTGCACATAATCCTGGAGCGTTAGCTGGATTCATCATCGGCATCGTGGCTTTCGTTTTGCTAGTTGCTGGATGTTTACTTTTCCTTCGATATAGACATGGAAGGAAACTCCGTGAAGCTGAAGTTCAAGCTCTTGGTACCTCGACATCTAGATATAGCCGTGGAAGACCAAGGAGCGGACGAATGCTTGATGAGGAAGATGATTTGGACGATCCTTTCGCTGCTGCTACTGTTGCTGCTGGACATCAACAAGGTATGCAAGAAAGATTGGGTGGTGCTGGCGTTGTCAGTGCACTGGTTGGACCTGGGAGGTATGGGAGGTTAAGTTCAGAATCTGATCATGACGTTCCTGTAGCGGGACATAGGAGATCATATTCAGGAGGTGTTGAGAGAAGAGAAAGAGATGCTCTAATGGGTGATTTACCACCAATGACTACTTTGGATGGTTTGGTGGTACATCCTTCGTCGTTCTCGTCCCCTGCTATAGCTTCAGGCGCAAGCGCAAGTGCGTTCGGTGTCGGAACCGCTGCTGCCGCTATGATAGGAGCCGCTTCTTCTTCGAGTGCTGTTTTGGAAAACAAGCCGCCGTTCAGGGCTCTCAAGAAATCACAGAGTTCGGCAAGGGATAGTACGACGGGACTTGACCCCGCTGCGTGGTTGGGAGGAAGAAATTTGAGTTATACGGGTTTACCTCCAGGACCTGGACCTGGATTTGTCTCAATTACTCCATCTTCGTCGAATCCATTCGATGATCCTCCCTCGTATCCTATTTCTCCATCGCTGTCATCCCCGGGTCTCTCTTCTCCTGGTCTTGGTACTGTAGGGAACTCGCCTGCCGTTGGTGGTGTTGCGAAAGGAACATTATCAGAGCTGGATCCTATTCTTACTGCTATGGTTCATAGCGAGAGTACGATGCAGTCTTCTTCTAGTCCAGCGGTGGAAAGCGCGAGTGGGAGTGTGAGTAGAAGTGGCAGTAGGACCTCGATATATGGAGCTGTTGGAGGAGGTGGAGGTGGAGGAGGCTATTATGGATCAAGACCTTCTTCGTCATTGGCCCTCGGACATGGTAGTTCATCAAGTGGACATGGACATGGTTCGTCGTCTCATGGTCATAGTAGTGGTGGAGGTGGAGGGAACTCTTCGTCGAGTGGACATAATCATAACGCCAAGTCTTCGAGATTGTCCAGCTTGTTGCCGACTATGTCACAAGCACCTCCTACGGCTTATAGGCGTGTTGTGGAAGCTAAGAAGGCGAAATCGAGGGAGAAGGAGAAGAGTAGCGATCATGGGCATGTGCCTGAGAGGAAGAGTAGTATTTTGAATGTTGGAAAGTCGTTGAAGATGAAGTTGAGTGGGAGGAGGAATTCGGCTGTTTCTCTTGAAGAATCTTCACGTCGACAATCTGTGGATGTGGAACACGGGGCACGAATACCTGACGGTCATCATCAACAGCAGAGGAGATTGTCAAGTCCTCCCGCGTTTGATACACCGTCACCAACGACGAGAAATTTTCCTTTCCTCGCATCACCACCGAGTGTTGTCGTTCGTGCGCCTTCTCCTTCATTTAGTGGAGACCAGCAGCAACAACCTTCATCGCCGTTTTCAAAGTTTGGATCGATACCGGAAGGAGATGTCTCACCGTGGTCTACACATTTACAAATGGATATGACTTCACCCTCATTGACGGATGTGTCTACACATGCTCCGGAAGGATTACTTGATCCGAGACTCGGTCTCAGGTTAGGTCAACAGGGTATGTCAAGTAGTGCGGCGATTAGTTTTAGGGATGATGTGGATTATTCAAGACCTATTGGCGGGGTGAGTGAAGAAGTCGATTATAAATATTCGGTGGAAATTGGTTGCTCACTTGGATTTTTTTTTCGTAGTTGGTGAATAATAGGGCGCATAGTACGAGTACTTTCAAGACTGTGGAAAGTCAGGATTCAGAAAGGGCGTATAGAAGGCGTTCTTTGGATTCGAAGGATTCATTACAGGAGATTGTTTTGGAAGCGGAAGAATATACTTAAGTATTCTCTTCTTCTCCCTCTCCCTCGTCTCATTTTCGTTTTCATTATCTGTCGTTCTTTGTTTGCTGACTTGAACTTGTTGTTTTGTCACTTGCGATTGATGCTCACCACTTTACATGCACTCTTTCCTTCTACACGTTCTCTGTTTTCGGACTGAAAACACGATATTGTGCTTTACATACGAGAATAACCCTTCATTTTGTCGCTCATTCATTTCTGCATTGCATATATTGTAGCACTTTGAGTAATAGCAATCAATTATCCCTTTTCTTTGCAAAGGTCTTTTGACTTTTTCTTTTACCGTCCTTCACTCTTTTACACCTTTAATCATCATGTCGCGATCGCATTTACACCCTTTTTTTGCATTATAAAACATTCATGATTTATTTTGCCTGTTTTGCTTTTATTTCTTCCCTCTGTTCCTTTTATCGCGCGTTATATTTTTGAGGAGGTGTATCATTGAGTCGTTTTTGAAGAAACACGGATATATGAACGATTGTCAATTGTATTTTTTTTTTCGATAGATCTTATAGGGGGTTTGAACTGTCAGCTTTAAATGATAGCTACTTAGTGGGAGCGATTTAGGTGAGTGGTGTAAATTTTTGTTCTGCTAGTTGGCTGCAATTGTTGACGGGGGTTTTTTTTTCTTTCTTGTTGTGTAGCCTAATAGCTAGGCAAATTATATGTATATGCGTATTGTTTGTCAATGAAATGCGATTTGCATTCGATGCATACTTCAGACTGGAGTTTCAACGGGATCGTTCTCTCAAGCTTCAAGCTCGAGTTTGTATGTTTTGGAATTGGGACAGGACTTGCAGGAGTCCACTCCTCGTATCTATATCAATGAATGACTATGGAGGTCAAACATGGACGTCGGAGACTGACCTCCTCCTTCCACTTTCCGAAGTAGGGTCGGTGGCAAGTGAGTACGCATAAGCAACACAATATCCAAGGTTTCTCGCTGAGGATGGTATAGTTACACCTATAGGTTATTACTCTAGAGGTTCACTGATTCAATCGGCTTTGTTCTGCAGTCGGGACCTACGTATTCTACAAACCATACAGAATCAGTCGAGTCATATCCTGCTATCGAGGTGCATGTCAAGTGAGTATTTATTCTATAGGATACACATGGCTCCCGTTGAGAATCTACACGCTTATAGTTATGGTCTGAGAAATCGGATTAATTTGTGCATTGAGTTCGGCTGCAGAGCGTTTTGTTTCATCTTATGTCCGAGAGGGATATGAGATTCCGGACATCCAAACTTTTTTTTGGGTCTCAAGCTCGCCATTCGGTCAATGTGTTCCTTTTGAACTTAGGTGTTTGTTTACACGCACTCACGCGAATACCGCCATTACGCAAGTTCTGATGATAAGTTCAAAAGAACAAATAATTATAGATGAGTTCTTCCTTCCTTTTCACATATATAAAGGTGGATACTACTGGGAGTTTTAGGATGGTGAATTGAAACCAGCTTTTTTGTCTACGCCGGCCACAATTCGCAGTGAGATCCCGAAAATGAATTTTCGCCCTACACAATGGCCATGGCTCCCAGGATATTATTTTGCACTTTTTCTGGTTTGCTTTGGCTGTGTTCGTGCTGCAAGTTTGCCAGATTTGTATGAGGCTTCTGTTGTGGAGTTGCAGGTGAGTAATTGCTTAATGGCATTGCAATTCTTCCACTGAAAACTATCAAGAGTGGATTGGACGCTGGAGATTTTACAAGCGTTGATCTTGTGAAGGTAAGTTCACATTTTGTCATTCTGAGAGTGAGACTTCGATTGAAAATTATCATGATAGGCGTATTTTGCTCGTATTGATGAGGTTAACCTCAAGGGTCCTCAGTTGCGTGCGGTACTTGAATTGAACCCGTCTGCGTTGAGTCAAGCTGCACAACTGGACGCCGAACGAAAGAAATCTGGAAAGAGAAGCCTTCTTCATGGGATACCTATTTTGCTCAAGGATAACATTGCTACTGTTGCTTCTGAAGGTAAGTACGAGTATTGTGGAGATATTTCCTTGAAGTCTTGATTTTCTAATTGATTGCGATGTTTGTAGGAATGAATACTACGGCTGGTTCTTTTAGTTTGTTGGGATCTGTCGTTCCTGATGATGCCGGTGTAGTGAAAAAGTTACGAAAGGCTGGGGCTATTATTCTAGGTCAGTGATTTTTTAGTGTGGTCAAAGTCCGGTCACTCATCATCGTATCCTTGATACCAGGAAAAGCAAACTTGTCGGAATTCGCTCACTTCAGAGGAAATCTTGCATCTGGTTGGTCTGGAAGGGGTGGACAGTGTACTAATGCGTACTTTCCTCATGCCGATCCATGTGGGTCGTCTTCAGGTTCTGGAGTAGCTGCTTCAATTGGTCTCGCTGCAATAACTCTTGGAACAGAGACGGATGGTAGTATTACATGCCCGTCGAGTAACAATAACTTAGTCGGGATTAAACCGACGGTAGGATTGACTTCACGAGCAGGTGGTGAGTAATGTATCTTGTGTTTCAATATGAAACGTCTCATTTCTTTTTGCATGCAGTGGTTCCTATCTCAGAACAGTAAGTTTTGCAGAATTTGTAGCCTTGCAGAAGGATTTTTTGACTCTATGGGTTTTAAAGTCAAGACACGGTTGGACCTATCGTACGGTCTGTTGCGGATGCTGCTGCCGTTCTCAGTGTCATAGCTGGCAAAGATCCGAACGATAACTTTACACTCGCCCAACCTGCCACCGTTCCAGATTTTACAAAAGCTTTGAATGCGAATGCTCTGCGCGGGAAGCGTATTGGCGTACCTCGAAGAGTATTCTTGAATGATAGCATTGCAGGAAACGATCCTTTCGTGAATACGGTTTTCGAACAGGCTTTGGAGACTATCAGAGGTCTTGGAGCTACTGTAGTCGATCCAGCAGACTTACCTTCTGCCGATGAAATTGCAGTGTCTAATAATGAAACTCTGGTATTGGACGTTGATTTCAAAGTGAGTCCCTTTTTTCTTAGCATTGAGTAGCGAACTTTGTTCTCCCATTAACATTGATAATTTCATGCTTAGGTACAACTTGACGCATACTATCAAGCACTTTTGTCTAATCCTTCGGGTGTACGATCGCTTGCAGACCTGATCAAATTCAATGACGATAATCCCGCTCTGGAAGAACCTCCGAGATTCGAGGACCAGTCCGAGTTCGTATTCTTCTCAACGTCTACTACATGCAGCAAAAGGCTGACAAAGAGTTTTGGTTTCTTGTTAGATTGATTGAATCGGAAGCGACGTCTGGATTTAACTCTACGTATTTCCAAGCTCTAGCTTTTGATAAAGACCTGGGGGCCACTAGAGGCATTGATGCTGCACTGAAAGCTAACAAACTGGACGCGCTTATTCTACCTGCTCCCGGATTCACTACGGTCCCTGCAGGTAAGCCCTATTCAAATCCTTCGCAACCTTGCGAGTATTAACTGTTCTTGTTAGCTATTGCTGGGTATCCTATTGTCACTGGTGGGTTCATTGAACGCCATGAGAAGCTATAACATTCTAATTTATTCATTATTCAATAGTTCCGCTGGGTTTCTACCCAGAGAATGTAACTATTGCTCTCGCTGGTCCGGAAACCGTGTACCCAGCTCCGGGTGTTCCGTTTGGTCTTTCGTTCCTTGGGACAGCATTTAGTGAATTCGAATTGATCGGATTTGCTTTTGCATATGAACAGAAGACGAAGACGAGACTGGCTCGAAAGGCATTTGCTGAAGCGATACCTAAGACTCAACTCAAGGATGTGATTGGATGAATGTACTCTAAAATGTTGTCAAACTGTGTGTAATTTTCTGGTTGGGAACAGCTTTATGTAAAGGACACCGTGCAATGCTACGAACTCGCAATATGTAAAATCGATTCAACAGAGTCAATGTCACCAACATGTTCCTTCGCGCATACAGACCTTCAAGACTTGGAACTGCATGTGGTCTCCTGCACTTTCTAATATCACTCGCTATCTTGTTGAACTCTCGTAACTGGAAATCCACCATTATCATAGTATACTAGTGCCCGAAAGAGAAGAGAGATCTACGCAAGACTAAACCTAAAGGAAGACTTTCAAAACCATCGTCATGCAGTGGTAGTTGCAGACTTTTCCTTCTCTCTTTCTTTTTCTTTCTCTTTCTCCTTTTCTTTTTCTTTCTCCCGAGTCAAACGACCTTTGCCTCTTTCCAGTTCAACTGTCGACCAATCCTCTTTAGCTAAACGGAACATGCTCATTTTGTCATCATAGACATTACAGAAGCGTTCAACTTCTTCGAGGAATTTAGACTCTTTGTTCTTGAGGTCGGTCTCTAATAATTGACGGATACCAGAAAAGAAGGCATCCATGACGGCTATGTTGTGCATTGCGAGAAGTGAATGCGAAGACATCTCGTGAGTGTGTAGGAGGTGGTGAATGTATGCGCGGGAATAGGAATGCTGAGGCGCCGTCGATGTGGTTGGATCGAGGTAGGTTTGATCCACTGAGCTATGTGTTATATGTGAGGCAGGTGAATGAGGTGAGCACGCTGCACAGGGACAGGTAGGATGCTGCGTCGCGGAGTCCGACGATTGTTCGTCCAGATACGATGCCAAAGAAGAATGGTCATTCCCATATTTGACATCGAATAAGTTATGTCCTAGATCTCGTCTCCCAGTGGAATCTAATAGAGGCTGGCGCTGTGAATCATTGTTCTCCGATTGACGATGTGTTTCTGGAACTGGAAAACTGAAATCAAGAGCAATGCCAATATCCGCAGCACGTTGAGCCCAATGGATGTCGAAGATATCGATGCCAACATCACGGATTAGTTGCAATATTTCGTGCGGAGATGAGGTTGAATGTGCTATTCGTGGTTTGGTTATTGGGAGGGGTCCTAGAGAAGCTTTGAGCAATGGTATGACTGAGCTGATAGCAGCTTCTTCCCGAGCTGGGGGTGTGTTCTTTCTGATATCATTGCGGAGTGGAAGCAGCTCGAAGATATAGCCACTGACACCTTCATCCAACGTTCGCAAAGGGTTGACTTGTTCGAATTCCACTCCTTGGAGCATCTCGATGAGGTTTTCTGAGAAGGAAGCCCTCGCTCTAGGTTCATCACCTCCCGCCATGTTTACTAAAATATTTCGGCATCGTGGGGAAGAGGGATCGCTGGTTGATTTTGCATCGGATTGTAGCAGATGGGCAAGCCAAGCTGTTGATCGTTCTACGCTCTTTGTCAGACGTTTTTGGGAGTAGTTGGTATCGGAGAGCGGAGTATCAGATAGAGCAACGATGATATCAGGTGTGCAGGCTGTAGTGAAATCTTTCCACATCTGAGGAGTGACCTACTGGAGAAGAGTCAGTAAGTCAGCAGGGTGACTAGTACACAGTTACCTGCCTTGCGGACACCACTCATGCAATATGCAGAAACATGGTCCTTTCCATTGGGAGGCATGATCCGTTGATCTGAGGGATCACGAAGAGACAAGGAGAGTATGTGTTGGTTGGGACGGAATCCAAGAAATTTGTGTAGTGAATGTGGACCGGATTGTAGCAGTGGTATCGGAGGTACACGATCTAAACTAATCAGGGGTATTTGGTGCACAAGCCACAGAAATAGATCATCATACTTACAATGATTCAAATGCTATGTGTGTCCAACGTATAGAACTAGTAGACCTAACATGATCCCTCGATAAGTGAGGGACTAGTCCTCTTGTAGTTGCTGTGATGAAACCAGGTGTATTGACATCCACATTCGGAGAACCATCCAGTCGACGTATGGAGAGTAATCCACGACGAGGGGCGAATTGAGCGAGATCAGACTGCAAAAGGGAGAAAGATAAAGTGGACATCATGGCGGCGTTGAGTAGAAGTAAAATGCAAGTTTAAAGTTTATGCAAAAGTAGTATTTTGAAATTGATTTGCTTGCCTCGAGGATATTCAACGTCCGAGTAGCAACAGTCAGAAGGGACTTTCAAATCTCCACAGGTATGTATTCGTACATCAGACCCAAAGACAGACAGAAGAGAGCACATTACAAACAACAGATTAACTCAATACATAGAACACTAGTCTCCGTCATGCGAACTCGCAACATCACTCGCATCGTCACCTTCACCTTCCTGTGTAGTAGCTTTGGATGCTGCAGTAAATCCAGATAAAGGTTCATTGCCAGCTTTCTGAGCCTTCCATGCATGCGCCATCTGCAATAACTTGAACGTCGCAGGATTCGATTCACGTTCATCGTCAGCAAATACCATGTCCCAATCTATTATTATGACAATACGAATTAGTACAAGATGCTGTTGGTAAGTCGGAGTGGAAACCTTACCTTCGATGACTTGTCCTGACTCAGAGTCAACCCGTCTCTTACGACTCACAATAGGGAACATCCCTTGGACCTTCTCAAGGTCGCTGGAAGTCCCATGCTTTTCTTCGAATGCCTTCCAAACTTCAAGCAAAGCGACACGCTAAAAAGGATGAGTGTGAGTAGAGTAGAACTGTTCCAAAATCAGATATACATACCTCGCTCTTGAGCCCTTTGCCTTTGAGATCATTGTATCCACGTTGGAAGATACTCCTGGCCAAATCAACATCACCTTCAACCATCTTAACTTCCTCTTCCTCCTCCTCTTCTTCCTCCTCTCGCTCTGCTCTTGGTACAGGAATAGCCTCTCCCTCGAACGAAGCATACGCAATCCACACCTTGACATGCCCACTGAGTGCGATCAGCCTTTCGAAGAGCGCACGAGCCTTTTCTCGTTCTCCCTCCTCGATCTCAAAATCAATGTAAGCTTTCCAGAGTAATTCTGGCATGGAAAGCTGAGGTTGAGAAACACCAAGTTCAAAGATAGCACGTGTCCTTTGGAAGTCTTCGAGTTGCGTTTCGAGTTCTGCATATTTGATCCATGCTGGTGAATTCGTAGGGTCGAACTATGGGTGCAGCGTATCAGCTCGTCCCCCAGAATGAACATCGAATAATGGACATACCTCTAAATATTTCTCATACAGCTTTCGTACACGATCGAATTCACGTAACTAAAACCGATGTCAGCACTCTATTCATTGAAAAAATAGGATGTTGGAGACCTACATCAAACTCGAGTTGAATATAACCCTTGAAAAGGGCTTCTTTGGGACACATGCCTATCGCTGCTCCCAGAATCTTCCGAGCAGCAGGAAGATCTAAACGTCTGACTTCAAAGCGAGCAAACATTATCCAAAGCTTAGCAAATGTGAACCGTTTATGAGGAACCAAATTGACGGCAGTTTGGTAAATTTGTCGCGCTCGATCGAAATCCTGTGATACGGAAGAGATCAGGATATACACTAGGGCACAGACTCTTGAAACAATACCTTCGTCTCAGTCTCTTCGAAGAGGGCATAATAAAGCCATAAGAAAATATAACGTCGCCAATGCCTCTTTTCTTGCCCAGGGGGTACTTGTCCGACTGCACGCTCATAAACTTCCCTCACTCGTCCGATGGCTTTCTCTTCTTCATCTGCAGTCACGCCCTCCTCTCTCAGATCTTGAAGAGCACCTTCCTCCAGCCGAGCATAGTCGAACCACACGTCATAATTTCTTCCGTCTTGCGCAAGCTCATCTTCGTATTGAATTCGACGCTTACCCAGTACCGTAGATTCTAGTGTAGATCGTGTACCATGTTGTTTCTCGAACTTGGTATATGCGGCATACAGAGCTGCAGATTTTGACCTCGGAATGCGAGATAACGCAAACTGCAGAAGGTTGGTCGCTTCAATACGCTAATGGCAGTGAATAAGAGGGTGGTGCATACCTGGTATATGACCCTAGCACGTTCGTGCTCTTTGAGTCGAGTCTCCATCTTGGCAAACGCACTGAAGACAGCTTGTGCTTTTTCGATCTGTTCTTCATCGTCGCCGAAGAATTCCAAGGCAGTTTGGAAAACCTCTCTGGCTTTATCCAATTTTCCTCTCTCCTCTTCAAATTTCCCCCATTTGACCCAGACACGAGGTTCAGGACGAATAGCTACCCATCTTTCATATATAGCACTCGCTCTATCCAGTTCATTGTATCGCTGTTCAAGTTTGATGTAGGCTTGCCATGCTTTGTCATCTGGTTCCCATTGCATCCACCTTTCAAAAACTTGACGAGCTCCAGGGATGTTTTGAAGAAGTTCTTCAAGATAGACGTATTTGTACCACAATTGATCAATTCGAGGGAGGAGTGTTACAGCTCGATCGAACAAGTTTCGTGCATGTTGAACGTTTCGGCCTTTTAGTTCCATTTCGGTGTAGTTGAGCCATAGTTGGACGCTACGTGGGTCGACGTCTAGTGCTCGTTCGAATACTGAACGCGATCGCGCAAATTCGCCTTGACTTGCCTGTGAAAAATATACATGATAGTCAAGAAAAATGGTTGATTGGCTATTGTTTGCATACCTCCCAATTTGCATATTGTAGCCATTCCTTGCTGGATGATAGTATGTGGGTTGAGCAGGTATCAGTCGTGATGCAAAGGGGTGTACTTACATGCTCCCTCTAGTCTGTCTGATACGTTTCTCGAACTCCTCACGTTTCCTCCCTCGGTACTCATGTAATTCCTCGAAATCTTCAACGCGCTGTTTTGGGGCACGGAATTGAGACTCTTGACGTTCTTGAGCCTAAAGATGCGGTGACTGGTATCAATGCACCATTCATATATATATCAGAGGGAAGAGCCATACATCTCTGAGCAATTGTTCCGCGGTGACCTAGAGGGATTGGTTCAATATGACATAGTTCGAATATTTAGTAGTTTCATTTTGTGCGTACTTGAATTGCCGCGGGGGCTCGGTTCTTTATTCTAGTACAAAGAATGTATTCATATTCGAGTACAACAGAGTATATTCAGCATACCTTGGTGCTCTTCCATCCTGCATTTTGTCTAAGCCTTGTGTTGCGTGGAAAACGGAGGTGAAGTTAGAAGGTGACCGTCAGGTCTTGGCAGGCTTCCACCGTGACTGAGAATGGACCGTGTGATGGAATGCGTGATCCTGTCACAATATGTCACGTAACCGATTAGCTCAGCGTTACAGCATAGCAGCCGGTGCAGAGTGGTGGCCGCATTTCTTTGAAACTATCACCAAAACCATCATCATCCACGTCGTGTGCCTCTCCTGAATACCTTCGTATCTCCTCTGTTCTGCAACAAATTATTACTGAAGAAACATACAATTAACATGGTTTGTAGATACGATTTGGATATATTACCTGACGAATTAACACTACTTTTCTGCCTTTGGCTACAACCAACTACAGTCTACAAACTGCAGGAGACGACTTATTCGTGATTTCAAGAGATTATCTTCGGATCCTCCTGGCGGCATATCTGGTAGCCCATGTCCAGACAATATCATGCTGTGGAATGCCGTCATATTCGGTCCAGGTGAGTTGAGGCTAGCTTTTGCGAGACCTAAGATTGTACTAATCACTGGGCATTCGTCTATGTCGGTATCTAGTGGATACACCATTCGAGGATGGAACATTCAAATTGTTGCTGACATTCGAAGAAACCTACCCAACTAAACCTCCAACTGTTAAATTCCTCTCTCGTATGTTCCATCCAAACGTATACGCCAATGGTGAACTCTGTTTGGATATCTTACAAAATCGATGGTCTCCTACATACGACGTCGCCGCTATCTTGACTTCAATCCAAAGTCTTCTTCACGATCCTAACCCAAATAGTCCGGCGAACGCTGAAGCTGCTCAATTATATAGGGAGAACATGAAGGAGTATATCCGTCGTGTTAGACAGACTGTAGAAGAAAGTTGGCTAGATCCAGAGGAGCAGGAGAGCGCAAATGCAGAAGCGGCAGGTGCGAGTGCAAGTTCTGCACCTCAGCAGTAGTTGGAGGTTGGAAATCCAGTGTATGTTGCGTCTCGTCATCATCGTGGTTGCATGGAGATTTTTTACCGTGATGGATTTGTATGAAATAGTTTTTGTTTGTATTTTGAGTTTTTGTTTTTTTTCTGTTGGATTCTCGTTTGATGATAGTCTAAGGACACCGTCTATAATACATACACATGAAGTCATTTTCTATGTTTGTGAGTAACCACCACAGGACCCTCTATCGCGGAGGACTTAAGACCGGAAGCAAAGGAGAGAACTTGGAAGTTGGAAGCGAACAGCCGAGAATTGTCTATTTTGGAGCAGACGACAACTTTGGCTTTTGCGATCGGGGCATGTACTCAATTCACTCTCTTCACTCTTGACTCTCACCCTCTCTCATCACCCTCATCGCCTCCTCCAACCTGAGCTCCCTCGTATAACATGGAGGGCTCTTCAAGTCAAAGGATATCGGTCGAGGTTGCAGGTTTAGCCTCTCACATTGCAGCTGCCATTCCGCCCTCCCATCATACCGATGCCCTCCAAACTAGGAGAGCCGACATATCACTTTCACCGTCTGCAAGAACATCCTATACCCGAGTAGATCTATCCGCCGCGGATAACGGAAGAAGGGAAGAAGAAGAAGAGGTTGCAGACGTTGAAAATGCTGAAGAGGACGTCGACGACGAGCCTGAACCCCCCCATACTATGCCCCAAGTATCTCTCACCTTCTTATTAGTGTCTGGACGAAGGAGGACGATGTCTTTTGACCAAGAGATCACTGTTGGGAGAGTGAAAGAACTCGTTTGGAATGCATGGCCCAATGGTGAGTATTATTAGCTACGTTGTGCCAAGCTCTTTTCTCGTTTTATTTTACACGTACATCTTTGTCTTTTCACCGGGGTTGTTTACCCCATCCCCTCGCTTTACGATGCATGTGTTTTTCTGATGTGTTTATCATGACAATGCTTTCTCTACGTGTGTGCAACACGCTGATTACGAATTATTTGCAGAATGGCAAGATGAAAGACCACCAGCACCATCATACCTTCGTATCCTATACCTCGGGAAAATCCTACAGGATGATGACAATCTAACAAGTGGGTTCTTTCATACTTGAGAAAACGATGTCTGCATGTGTTCATCGCTGTTTGATTACGATCGCAGAGATAGGATTCCCTTCCTTCTCGCCTTCGTTAGGTCAGGAACAGGGCCCATCAACTCCGCCGTCTACTATCGTACATCTGTCTATTCGGTCATATGCACCTCCTGGTGCGGATGATAGTGTGAAGAAGAAAGGTCGACGGAGAATGAGTCGAGATGGGGAAGGCGGAGAGGACTTGTCAGGGGGTGGATTGTGTTGCAGCTGTCTGATTTGTTAATACATTGGATTTTCGGTGGTTAGACGGAGGAGTGGGGGCGGTCGAGTTTTGGATGGAGGGGTCGATTTTATGATGAATCTACGGAACGTA
Source organism: Abortiporus biennis (assembly GCA_022606235.1). NCBI lineage: Eukaryota > Fungi > Basidiomycota > Agaricomycetes > Polyporales > Podoscyphaceae > Abortiporus > Abortiporus biennis. Next base: position 650,780 of record JABYQP010000004.1, on the reverse strand, counting down.
CTTTCTATCTTTCATGGATTCCATATATTGGTACGCAGCTTTGGCTCGTTAAGTGATCTGTTCAGAAAAGTAACCCCAAGTCACTAACGACTCTAAATTTGCTCTAGTGTTTAATCTCCTTTTGTTTTGCGTCTGCTTTCAATTTGGCTATATACCATTTCTCTTGTTTCGCTTGGATATATCATTCCTTGAGAGTCAGAACGAGTATGGATGTTATTGATTAGGTGTCGGACGTTTTGGGGGTGCATATGCTTGCTGAGTGGACTGTTTTGCGATTGCCATTGTCATTGTAAGTTGCCGACGAGATCTATCTTGAAAAGAAAAAGCCGAGGATGGGTCCATTGTGATCTGATCTCGCGGTTGGATTGGTGGACTAAACTTTTATCTCGTACGATGAGGGTTTGGATTGGTCGGACGTACGATCTGGGTTGAACGTTGTCCGGCAGTCGGTGAACGGGTATGGCTACTTTGAGGGAGGCAAAGCCGGTGTGGATGTTGTCATATTCAAAGAGGACATATGGATGGGTCGTGTCTGGTCACTGGAGGACCTAAAATCTAAGCGAAACGCCCTCCTGCCAGTTGTACGTGACCCCATCCAAATTGAAACAGAATACTACCCCAACTGCAGTCGCTATAAAACCAGTCGCCCTCTTTCTCCCTCTCTTCTCATCTTTCCTCCCTCCCTTCATCCACAAAACATGTCTGCCAAGCGTGAGTACTCTCCATGATCGTCGCTTACAACATCGCTAATCTACCGTTTAGCCATCCGTGAATACGATGCCAAACTCCTGTTGGCGTACTGGCTTGAGCGGGCTCCTGCTGTTGACCCCTCTGCACAAGTAGCGACAAAGTTCGTTTATCCATCTCCAAAGGTCGCTCAGGTCTCATGGGACCCTGCTACAAACACTATCACCCCCGAATCGCAACTCCCAGGCTGGGTCTTCAACACAAAGCTGGTCGCGAAGCCCGATCAACTCATTAAGCGACGTGGTAAAGCCGGTCTTCTTGCTCTCAACAAGACCTGGGACGAGGCTAAGCAATGGATTGCTGACCGCGCCGGCAAACCACAACGAGTGAGTACCTTCTCTCAATCTATCTGATCATCTAAACACGCATATATCCCATATACGCGTCACATTGCCTTTGTATTATATTGCCCACCTCACCTCGTGTTCTACTCGTGCATTTTATCGATACTTACCTTCGCTTCTAGGTTGAATCTGTCGTCGGCACACTCAACAATTTCATTCTCGAGCCTTTCCTCCCTCACCCTTCCAACACAGAGTACTATGTATGTATCAATTCCGCTCGTGAGGGCGATGCCATCCTCTTCACTCATGAGGGTGGTGTAGACATTGGTGATGTCGATGCCAAAGCTCTCGTCCTCAACATCCCTGTTGGCGCTCCGTTCCCCTCCCGCCAGACCATTGCGGACACCCTTCTCAAGCATGTCGCCGAGGCCAAAAAACAGACTTTGGTCGATTTCCTCATTCGCCTCTACTCCGTATATGTCGATCTTCACTTTGCCTACCTCGAAATTAACCCTCTCATCTGTTTGGATGGTGTAAATGGCGGGGAGCCCAGCATTCACTACCTCGATATGGCTGCTAAGCTTGACCAGACCGCCGAGTCCATCTGTGGGCCCAAGTGGGCTATCGCTCGTGATTTGTCCGTGTACGAACCTGGATCGCAGGCTACAACGAGTAAGGGCAAGTCTGTTTCTGCAGACCGCGGTCCCCCTATGGTATGTTCCTGCTTGTATGCGCTTTCTCTAGTTACTGAGTGATCTGTTTGTCTCTTATAGGTTTGGCCCGCTCCTTTTGGTCGTGATCTGACGAAGGAGGAAGCATACATTCAGAAGTTGGATGGATCTACCGGTGCTTCACTGAAACTCACCGTCCTCAATCAAGAGGGTCGCATCTGGACCATGGTTGCTGGTGGTGGTGCTTCAGTCGTCTACTCTGATGCTATCGCTGCCCATGGATTTGCTCATGAGCTCGCCAACTACGGAGAATACTCTGGTGCTCCAACTGAGGGTCAGACTTACGAGTACGCCAAGACTATCAGTAAGTTTTGTTGAATTCAAACAAATCTACATCTTACTCATGTAATTGTGTCAACAGTCGACTTGATGACTCGTGGAAAGCCCAACCCTGAAGGCAAGATTTTGATCATCGGTGGTGGCATTGCCAACTTCACCAATGTCGCTGCGACTTTCAAGGGTATCATTCGCGCTCTGAAGGAGTACAAGGCACCTCTCATCGCACACAATGTTCGCATTTACGTCCGTCGTGGAGGTCCTAACTATCAGGAAGGTTTGAAAGCTATGCGTCTCCTCGGCGAGTCTCTTGGTGTCCCCATCAAGGTCTACGGCCCAGACACTCACATCACTGAGATTGTCCCCCTCGCGTTGGGTATCAAGGCCGGAAAGAAGAATCAACTCATCTCTATCCCTCCCACACCTAACGCTCCCCCTTCTCCGAAAGCCTCTGCTGTTTCGGTACCTGAAGCTGAACCCGGCGTCGGTTCTATTCATGCTGATGGTGAACGTACCCAACCTAATGATCAGATTGTTCACTTCGAGACTGGAAAGGCTGGTACACGACCTTGGTTCCGACCTTTTGACGCAACCACCCGCTCGTTCGTTTACGGTCTGCAGCCCCGTGCCATCCAAGGAATGCTGGACTTTGACTACTCCTGCGGACGAGAGACTCCCTCCGTTGCCGCCATGATCTATCCTTTCGGTGGTCACCATATTCAGAAGTTCTATTGGGGTACCAAGGAGACGTTGCTTCCCGTTTATACTAGCGTCGAGGAGGCCGTCAAGAAGCACCCTGATGTTGATGTGGTCGTAAACTTTGCCAGTTCTCGTAGCGTGTATTCCAGCACACTCGATATCCTTAACTTCCCTCAAATCAAGGCTATCGCTTTGATTGCTGAAGGTGTCCCTGAGAGACATGCACGCGAAATCCTCCATTTAGCAAAGGCAAAGAACGTCCTTATCATTGGCCCTGCTACTGTTGGTGGCATCAAACCTGGCTGCTTCCGTATCGGTAACTCTGGAGGGTACGTTGCATTTATCCTCTTGGGTTAAATAACTAGCTCTGACGAGTCTATTTAGTATGATGGATAACATCATCTCATCCAAGCTGTACCGACCTGGCTCAGTTGGATACGTCTCCAAGTCTGGTGGTATGTCGAACGAGTTGAACAACATCTTGTCACTCGTCACCAACGGAACATACGAGGGTATCGCCATTGGTGGTGATCGCTATCCCGGCTCGACTTTCATCGACCACCTGCTCCGCTACGAGGCTGATCCAGATTGCAAGATGTTAGTCCTCCTCGGTGAAGTTGGTGGCATTGAGGAATACCGCGTTATCGATGCCGTTAAGAAGGGAATCATCAAGAAGCCTATTGTTGCTTGGGCGATTGGTACCTGTGCAAAGATGTTCTCCACAGAGGTTCAATTCGGTCATGCTGGTAGTATGGCTAACTCTGCGATGGAGACCGCCGATGCAAAAAACACTGCTATGCGTGCTGCTGGTTTCATCGTTCCTGATACGTTCGAGGATCTACCACAGGTTCTCAAAGAGACTTACGAGCATCTTGTTGCAAATGGAACCATCGTTCCTAAGCCTGAAAGGGAACCTCCTGTCATTCCTATGGATTACAAGTGGGCGCAAGAACTGGGTCTCATTCGTAAACCTGCTGCTTTCATTTCTACCATCTCGGACGAACGTGGCCAAGAGTTGTTGTATGCTGGAATGCGTATCTCCGACGTTTTCAAGGAAGATATTGGGCTAGGCGGTGTAGTTAGTCTTTTGTGGTTCAAGAGACGCTTACCGCCATGGGCTACCAAGTTCATTGAGATGGTTCTTATGCTTACTGCCGATCACGGTCCAGCTGTGTCTGGTGCCATGAACACGATCGTCGCTACTCGTGCTGGCAAGGACCTTATCTCGTCGTTGGCATCCGGTCTCTTGACTATTGGTAGTCGTTTCGGTGGTGCTCTTGACGAGGCTGCTTCTATGTTCTCCAATGCTCGTGATACAGGATTGACTCCAAGAGAATTCGTTGACAGTTGCCGTAAAGCTAACAAGCTCAGTAAGTCTTTTAAGAATCTGTCATCCCCTGACGTGAGATTCAATTCATTTTACAGTCTCGGGTATTGGCCACAAGATCAAGAGCGTCAACAACCCAGATCTGCGTGTCGAGCTTGTCAAGGAGTACGTACGCAAGAACTTCCCAAGCCATAGTTTGCTCGATTATGCTCTTGCTGTGGAGAAGGTGACCACTTCCAAGAAGGACACTGTGAGTTTTTTCTCCTTGGCATTCAAGTGTTTTTTGCCACCGAGGAACTGATGTGTTTTCGTAGCTTATTCTCAACGTCGATGGTTGTATTGCCGTCTGTTTCGTTGACCTTCTCAGAGATAGTGGTGCATTCACACCCGAGGAAGCTGACGAGTATATCAAGGTATGTTGTCCATGTGGCTTGGAAAACATACAACTAAATTGTCTTGCACAGATCGGAACCTTGAACGGACTTTTCGTGCTTGGTCGCTCCATTGGTTTCATTGGTCATCATCTCGACCAGAAGCGTCTTCGTGCTCCTCTTTACCGCCATCCCGCCGACGATATCTTCATCAACATGGCGGACGTATCCCAGCCAAGAATCCTGGGCAAGATGCAGTAAGGTTGAGTCGAGTGTGAATGTTTTTCGTGCTTTGTTTTCTTGGACGGACGTTGTGCTTGGAATTGTCATCGCAGTTTTTGTTGTAGTTCAAGGTGTAAAAAATAATTGTCGTAATGATGCCTAGACTTTGTTTTCTGTTTGCTGGAATATAGATTTACTTTTTCTGTCCTCATCCTACTTTCTTTGGCGTGGGTGGTGAGAGAACAGCGGCGGTGTGTGTCACGACATTCTGGGTTGAGATGATGCCGTCAGCGGGTGCGATGTGCCAAGATCGTCTCGTGTTTATCTCCCTGCAATTGCCTTGCGAGTATTTCTTGTTCGACGGACAGTTAGGAGATTCGTTTGGCATCTTCAGATGGACTCGACATTGTTCGACCCGTCGAGTCAAAAATGCGGGGTTAGAGGGGTACGCCAAGGCAAAAGCTGGAGAAATGCACTGCGAGTTCCATTCACCCGAACAGCTCCGTCGCGGGGTACCGTTCACAACTGTCATGTTCTCAAGATTTTTTTGCATATATGTATGATACAGATCGGTGGCTAAAACAGTGACGACCCACCCATCTCTAGCTCGTTCCCTCACTCCCTCAGGGCTCCATTCCCTCCTACCACCAACCCTCCTTCCTCCAACGGGCCTCTTCTCGACCCTCCAGCTCCGGAATGGCCAAGCAAGATTCGGAGCTCCCTATTACTTCAGCTTCGAGCAGTAATAACTACCTTGCTAAAGATAATAGTAGTGGTAACAACCCCAACGCACTTTGGATGTCGCCAACTGCTCTTTTGTCCAAGGGTCATCTGCTACAGGAGGTTGATCCAAAGAGAGCTACTTTACCTTTGGCGGCGTATTGTTTTATGACTGGGTTTATGTGAGTACAATTCGTATCATCGAGGAGTGCTGAACCATTGACGTCTTGTGAAAAGTGACTCCGTTTCGTTCACGGCTGTTTTCATCTGGTGTGGTTTCCAAACTGGAAACTCTGTACAGGTATGTTCTTTAATCAGTCAGCAGTCTCCGGGTCAGAGCGAAGGTTTAACATTGAATTCTATTGACAGTTAGCTCTCGCTCTTGCACGGCTATTCTCAGGTCCCCCAGGACAACGAGATACAACATTCCATCTTCCCGATCAACAAGCTTTGACGTCCATATTGACTTTCAACGCTGGAGCAGCAATAGGACGGGTGGGAGATAAGATTGGAGCAAAGACACGATTATGGCTGTTCCTTGGAACTATGATTCAGGCTGTTTTTACTATGTCTGCTGCCCTCACGGCTTGGAAGTCTGGTCAAGGATCTATTGCGGATAACAGAGGCGATCCGGCGTGGACTAATGCACTCACGTTTGTCGCAATTGGTTTCCTAAGTGCTAGCTTGGGGTTGCAGGGTATCATGGGAAAGAGAGTCAATACACAGTTTGCCACCACTGGTGAGATTAATTCATTCTTCTATCAAACGCTGTAGTCTGACATTTTTCGCGATTCTCTAGTTGTGTTAACCACTGTATGGTGTGAACTTATGGCAGACCCCAAACTATTCCAGTTACGGCGTCACATCATTTCGAGGGATCACAAAGTTATTGCGATCTTTGCATTATTCTTTGGTGGTTTCGTCGGGAGAGCTCTCATTGACAAGATTGGGGCAGCAAGTACCTTGGGTGTCGGGACTGGTATGAGGGTCTTAATCGCTGTATGGTGGCTGTTCGTACCAGGCAAAATAAATTAGGAGGCCTACAAAATATGCCTTGGGATTTTTCAATAATGGGATAGTCATCGGTAATATGGGATGGCCGACTGACTGATTGTATACGACCGTGTTTAGAACAGATTTCATGAGTTTAGAGATACCTTTCTGTATGTTCTTGTAGATGGATTAGACATTTAATTATCTTGGAGATAAAAATCCTCTCTCTCTGCAGTCAATCATTGAACTGGAATCATATGAGACATTGACAAATGAGTCTTGACACATAGTGTATAACGATCACGTGGTCGATTGCCGTTCACGCGAGGCGAGCACGTTGTGGCTGAAACCAGCATTCAAAAGTTGAACGGTTGAACTTGCGCCTTTGTTCTTTCTCTTTCCTTCGTTCTCGCTGCTTTCGTCTATAATTTTCCCTTGTTTTAACACCTTTCTCTCTCGCTCGCCGTTATCATGGCTTTCAATCCAAAGACTCCCTCAAAGCACCGGTCTCGTTCAGAGACAAAAACACCTCTAACACCTTCTCTTATCTCTGGGCTGAACTCCTTGAGATTTGAATCATCGCCTACGAAGGGCAAAGCTGTAGACACTACCGCTAATCCTTTCATCCAATCTCAGAGTCGACCATCTTCGCCTATAAAGCGAACTACCAGTGGTTCCATCACTGTCTCTGACAGCCTCCAGAAACAAGCTAGTGGAGGCGTGATTCGGAAGGGTGGTGTGGAAAGTAGAATTGATGTGATCACAAGGGATTATGTCCCACCTACCAAGTCTGAACATAAGCGTTCACGGTCCCAACCATCAGTGAGTTATATACTCCTCCTTGTTGGCTGTTCAGTGGTGATATTTACGGTCTAAAACTAGCGAGACACACGGGACCGATTTATCACATCTAGAGATACAGCAGATGAAGTGACTGCTACTTTGGATTTACTCACTCTCAATCCTCAATCCGCTTCACCTGGTCACACAGCACGTCTCGCAGCCGCGACAGGCGTGCCACTCAATCGTCGTATTCTCGCATACCATGAACCACCTCCTGCTTCGACTTCGGATTCTATGCTAGGAAAACAAAGAGAACTTGTTCGACCACTTTACGCACGACCGGGAGCTTTACCGAATTCAACTTCTACTTCATCCAAAGCTAGAAAGATTTCTACCCAACCTGAACGTGTTTTGGATGCCCCTGGAATCGTGGATGACTTTTATTTGAACTTGATCAGTTGGAGTTGTTTGAACACTTTAGCTGTGGCTTTGGTGGAGAATACTTATATTTGGAGAGCAGATACAGGAGATGTAGTTCATTTGGGTGAAGCACCCCATGGATCATACGTCTCCTCGCTTGATTTTTCAAATGATGGATCTTTCCTCGGTATTGGACTTGGTTCGGGCGAAGTCCAACTATGGGATATCGAGACTCAAACAAAACTTAGGACGATGGTCGGGCATTCAAGTCAAATAGCTTGTTTGTCTTGGAATAAGCATATTTTGAGTTCGGGGTGTGGTGATGGTAGTATTTGGCACCATGATGTTCGTGTTGCTCAGCACAAGGTCGGGGAATTGCTTGGACACCAGGGTGAAGTATGTGGCCTGAAATGGAGGTCGGATGGAGAACTTTTAGCAAGCGGTGGTAACGATAATGTCGTAAACGTGTGGGATGGTCGTGTGGGGGACGTGAATTCTGGATCAAGAAGCACAGCAAGGTGGACGAAGAGGAATCATACTGCTGCCGTCAAGGTAAGTGCATTCTCAGTACCTACTCAGTGTTTACTGTGCTATGAATGGAGCAATGAAAGCTGAATGAATTTCTTCATTGTAGGCTATTGCATGGTGCCCTTGGCAGAACTCGTTGCTGGCTTCGGGTGGAGGTACTTCAGACGCAACGGTTCATATCTGGAACACGACAACCGGCGCTCGGTTACACTCCCTCTCGACGCCATCTCAGGTTACATCTATTCAATGGTCCCCTCACCGCAAAGAATTCCTCACGACTCACGGATATCCCACTAATGCGGTTATGATACACAGTTATCCGTCGATGGAGAGGGTGATTGAGATACGAGATGCTCATGATTCACGTGTGCTGTGGAGTGCGTTGAGCCCGGCTGGTGATGTTGTTTGTACTGGAGCTGGTGATGAGAACCTGAAGTTTTGGAGGGTGTGGGAGGTGCCGAAGGCGAAGAAGAGCAAGGATTTAAAGGAGGTTGGGAGGTCGAGCACGAGCAGTGGTATATTGACAATTCGGTGAAGTTTTGTACTACGAGATTGCTATGTCCTCCTCCATGTACTGTTAATCTCCGTCCCAGGCCATATGGGTATTCGGAATTATGCGATGATGGATTCACGGAGGGAACCGAGAGGTTGGAGAGAAAAAGATTGCATCCTGTGCCGTTGGTGAAAAAGCGCAGATCCGGGCAGGGACGAGCCAATGGGCGAGGTGTCTCTAAAGTGCCTGATAGAGTTAGCTTGTGTTTTTTTCCCGAAACATGCCATGTATGGGAGTCGGACAAATAGCATTCGGTGTTACGTCAGCAGCATGAACGGTTCGCTTCTATGGGCGCCTGATCATGGTGGATGGGTTTCTGTTCATTTTTCGTCTTCAAGTCCCCCGACGAACGAATGTCCCGAACAACCCTCTAGAGACGACATTCCCGACTATCCCTGCGACGCCTCTCTCGACGACCTCCCCCCCGCCCCCGTCGTCCGCCATCCACCCTAGTTCCCGACGACAATAGTGTATCCTCATAGCGGTAGAGCCGCGCTGGTTGGTCTCTGGAAGTTCTATTGTTCTCAACTCCACATATCTCCCTACAAAGCAAACATTCATTCAGCGCGTTTCCTACTTCCTCCGTGGCTCTCTATCCCCTCGTCGCTTTGAGTAATTCGGCCACCTCGTACGTCGCGCCCTGATTTTATTAACTATTTCCTTGCTTCATTTTTAATGTCACTTTACAGTCCGTATTGCCTCTTTGTGCCTGTCACCTTTCCTACTCCCGCAACCCGACATTTTGGTCGCGTTTCATACCAGAATCCCGACGTTGCTAATCACTACTACCTCTTTCAACGTCCTCTACACTTTCGTGTCATCTTCGGCTCCTTTTTTATTCAATAAATGGTCGACGACGACGGTGAAGAGCTAGACACCACCATGTCCTCCACATCCACCACCCTCCATTCCCGTCTATCTGAAAAGCGCAAAGTCGTCCCCCTTCTCCTCTCCTCCTTCCCCGCTCCTCCAACCTACATCCCCCCAAGTCCACTACTAGGCAGCCCACGTATTCTCCCTTCAAGTCCGAACTTGTCACCATCCTTTCTCGGCACCAATCCACCACCCTCACTCCCCCCTTCAAGTCCCCTACCACCTGTCCCAGGTCCATCCCCAATCACAGAGCATGAAACCCTTATGTTTATCTCAGCAGCGAGGAATCGCAGAGCATCCAAACTATCCATCACATCCACCTCTAGCACTTCCCGTCGTGATTCTATCGCAAGCGTTATGAGCGGATCCAACGGCAGCATACCATCCTTATCTCCTTCTCTTACACCCATTGACTCGTCGTCTTCAAGATCTCTGCGATCACTCGCATCTTCGAGCTCATTAACACTACCTATGCGATTTCCGAGCGTCCATTCGCTCTCAAAGGAACCTCGAATACGAGAAGAGGATCCGTCAGAAATGGCACATTCATCCATCCTAGACACAAATTATGATGAAGGTTTTTGGAACGATGAGCCCAAACCGCATTTGTCCGTAACGGTATCGTCTGCACCTCATTCGCCCACCAAGCCGGATTACTCCCCTTCACTTAGTGATGCTCATACACCCGACATTCTGAAAGACGTATCTCCCTTGAGGGGATTCAAGAGGCAAGCATCCAAGTCGAATCTTCAACGCGCCATTTCCATCACTAAGCTCAACAAGGAATTGCCTCCTCTTCCAAACGCTGAAGGTGATCAGGACCGCTCAAAGAGTCCCGACATCAAGGATATACTGGCATCGACCCCTCGCCCTCGTCGGAAATCGGCTGGTTCTATTGGGCATTCAAAATCACGATCATCTCATCAGAAGCTGCGGCGTTCTTCTACGCGGACAGGTCTGAAACGTCGTGGAAGTGAAGATCCCGGAATTGATTTCTCGCAGTCTCATCTTGCTGGGCCATCATCTCGCGCAAACCGTTCATCTGAACTCCCTTATGTGCAGAGAGACGATGATGACGATGGTTCTGCGGCGTCCGATTACGGAGAATGCATTGATGCCACTGGGACAACGTATGAACTTTTTGATCCCGACGTCGAAGAGAAACTGGAACGACAGTTGGATGGTGGTTTCAGTGACTCGGATTCTGACATCGATATCCACACCCCGTTGCCGTATGTGCTCAAACCATCTATCGAGTATGATGTCCAGTTTACTGATCCGATTTCCACTTTGCTTAGAAACCTCATGCTTCGCGATGGAATGCTCTCGCCATACTCAACCCTTCTCCCAGACATGTCTCGGGCACCTTCACCGAGTGGCGGTCGTCCTGGCAGCATTCGAAGTTTTGCAACTAGTAGGTTCTCCTTCGTAATTGTTTTGCGTCACTTTTTCACCTTGTTTCACTTTCAGCGGGTTCTGTGATGACCAAATCAGGAATCTTGAAGGACCCCAGGGATTCTCAGCGAAGACGTGTCAGACACAGGGATGGCAAACTGTTACGGGGAGGTATCGGACTGACCACCGGGCTTGGCTGGAGTGATAGGTATACATTTCTTTTTATTTTGACCGTGGAATAAATATCTCAATGACGGTTCTTATCCAGTGAGGATGAAGATGCACCTTCACCGTTGACGAAGCGAATCTCCTCGTTTACTGCAGGCTCTAGGAGGTCATCGTCAAATTCTCTGAGTACTCCTAGCCCTTTGTCGCGTTCTGTGAGCGATAGCCTTGCGGTTGCCTCTGATGCTTTATCGAAAGTCCAACGGGACAGGCAAAGGGGACGAGCTTCAGGACCACCTACCTCTTGGCATGATTCACCTTCGTCTAGCTCGTTTAGCCGGATATCAGTCCGGACATCGAATATGTCAATGGGGTCTTACGCATCGAGTAGTCGACGGACGTCGGAGGGAACTTCTCTTGAGGATGTTATGGAGCAGCTAGAGACTCTACAAGAGTCATCGAGTACATCTAGCGGTAGTATGCCTATAACTCCCGAGGACAATCATACGAATCATCACACATGGTCATCGGAGGGCCCATATCCACATTCTAGCGCTTCTTTCGCTGGACAGAGGTTGTTGAAGCCGAAAGCTAGTCTCTCAAATCTACGTCCACCTTCTTCACGCATCAGGACCGTTTCGACGGCTTCCACATCATCAACTTCTGCATCCATCGGGTCATCTCCAAAGCTGAAGCCGCATGATGTGGCTCGGACAATGACGCCAAGACCGCTACGGCTACCTCAAGCTGCGGGTCTTCGTACACCCAATTCTCGTATGTCGGACCCACAGAGCTTACCTCATGCGTCGGAGAAGGGAGCATTGAGACCGAAGACTCCATCGTTGACATCGGTTGCAGTCAGGAATGCTACGCTTTCGAAAGCCACTAGTCTTCAAAATATCCGATCAAGTGGTATCAGAGCACCGTCAACTCCAAGTAGGACATTGGCAACTCCTGTGGAACGACCAAAACCTCGGACGGGGACTGGTATGCCTTACAGGACTGGAAGTTCGAATTCTACTCCGGGGCATCCTGCTTCCTCTCGTGCACCTCCTGCGTCGTCAGCATTGAGGGCATCGGCACACCGGGGTAACCTAGGCACATAGTGTGGCATTTGGGTCGCACTACCTTCCCATCTACATTTTTCTTTGTTTGTTTCTTCTTGGATCGGAGGTTATGTGTTAGGCCAACTCTTTCCTACTGTCACTACGTCTGTTATGTTCACTTTTCTCCGTGGATAAGTTCACCTTTTTTTTTTTTACCCCGCTTGTTATGACTAGCATTCGTTTGTAGTATACCCTATACCTTTTTAGCGGGCGGGATACCAACTTACCAGGTTAATGATTCAAGAAGAAGGTTAATGATTAGTTAGATAGACTATATAGGATTCTTTTTTAGGTGGAAGGGTTTTTCTCTGCAAAATTTGTACTTTCTATGGAACGCTACGTTGTATCTTCGGGATTTGCACTATCACACTCATTTTTTTCAAAGGATATTCTGTTCCTGGGCGATCTAATCAGCTATGAAGTCAATCATACGCAGTCACGTGAGATTACCCGCGACGCGTTCTTTTGCTTTGAGCCACACTCCTTGATCTTTAGTGCATCTTCTCCTCCTCTTCCACACAAAAATGTCGGATCTACCAGCTCTACTTCTTGCATCTCTTTCTCCATCTTCCAGGAAGCAGGCCGAACAAAATCTTCAAGCTTTGAGCCAACAACCTGGATTCCTAGCTACACTCCTCCGACTTGTACTTGATCAATCTCAAGATCGGTCTGTTAGACTTGCAGGAAGTGTATACTTTAAGAATCTAGTGAAGTCGAGATGGGATGATGTGAGCGGAAACTATTAATTTGGTGAATTATTAAGAGTTAAATGAGGCTGATTTGTTTTATCTAGGAAGAGGCACCTCTAGCAGATGCAGACAAGATTCCTACTCGGAAGGATATGATTCCTGCCATGCTTGCCCTTTCAAATCCCAACGACAAGGCAGTCAGAGCTCAGATTGCAGAATCTATCTCGTTGATAGCTTCTAGCGATTTCCCAGAACGGTGGTCGGATCTTGTGGATGTGAGTATTCGCAGTGAATTCGCGATTCAATGGCTCATGATTTGCTGTTGAATTATCAATGGTTCTAACGCAATATCTGTAATTCAGAATCTTGTTGCTTCCCTTTCATCGACAAACTTCTCCATCAATGTTGGTGTGTTGCAAACCGCACATTCAATTTTCAGACCTTGGAGAGCTGCTGCAAGATCAAATGAACTATTCACTGTTATAAACTATGTCCTTGAACGATTCAGTAAACCTTTCTTACAACTTTTTGAACATACCGCCAACCTACTTTTATCGAAAACAACTGGAGATGCTAATATGACTTTGGAACTTATTGCACAAGCCCAAGTGCTTCTGGTAGATCTATTTTATGATCTGACTTGTCAGGACCTTCCGCCGGATTTTGAGGATGCTCATGCACGATTTTTTGGACCTCCTAATGGATTGTTCCTTCAATTCTTGGCTTGGGATCCGGAGGAACTGAGAGGCGATGTACGTCATTCATAAGTTGACAACGACAAGTACTGATATTCATCATTTCTGTCCTTAGCCTGATGACACTGTGCCGTCTCTACCTTCGCAGGTAAAAACCGGAATTCTTGAAATAGCAGAGGTACAGTTTACACGAAGTAACTATGGTTACATGTTCTAAACTATATATATTGTCCCCGATGCAGCTGTATGTGAAACTGTATCCCGAGACCCTTCAAAGCGTAGCCTCGGTACCTGCTATTGTCCGTGGTGTTTGGGAACTCGTTGGTAGTGGTGCAAGGAGCAGTGTTGCAGATGATGCCGTAAGTCCTTAATCCTCTAATTCGAAGCACAATTCTGAAACCAAATATGTAGTTAGTGTCGCAATCACTGCGGTTCCTCTCGACAGCCATTCGTTCTGGATATTATAAGGATCTTTTTGGGTCTGAAGAAACGATCTCTACATTGGTGCAAGGAGTGGTGGTACCTAACGTGGCACTGAGAGGTAAGTACAATCTTCGCCTCCAGAACGCACATTCTGACGTTGGATAGAACACGATATTGAACAATTTGAGGATGATCCACTGGAATACATCCGACTGGATTTATCTATCCCAAGCTCTTCTGCTGGATTAGGTCTCGGTTCACATGATGCTGTTACTCGAAGACAAGCTGCTGCTGACGTACTTCGTGCACTTGTGGCTTCTGGTTACGAGACTGAAACTACAAAGGTTGCTGGCTCATGGATCACTCAAGGTTTGAGCGAATATGCCAATAACAAAGCTAAAGAAGATAGTTGGAAAGCCAAAGATACTGCGATTTATCTCTTGACTGCCGTGGCGACTCGTGGTAGCACCACTCAGGTATACATACCTTACTTGTTGTGTTCGCAAAAATATCTTACATTTCTCTCGACAGCATGGTGTGACGTCAACCAATTCGTTAATCAACGTCGTCGATTTCTTCTCGCAAAATGTGTACCAGGATTTGGAGGCAGACATGAAATCAGTACATCCAGTGTTACAAGTCGATGCAATCCGCTTCCTATACACTTTCCGAACTCAGGTATCTATCATTGCACGGTTTCTCGAATGCAAATGTGACACACAAATGACACCTTTTCGATAGCTCACGAAACAACAACTTGGATCTGTACTTCCTCTGTTAGTTAGGCACATTGGATCAGATAATTATGTGTGTTACACCTACGCTGCTATCACTATCGAGAGAATTCTCTTTATCAAGCAAGGCAACCAAATGCTGTTAGTATCTCTCTCACTCACGAACTAGTGGTTCTACATGATACTGACTTTGAGCAAGTTTCAACCAAGCCGACATCCACGAACTCGCCTCTGGCTTGGTCGATGTCCTTTTGCAGAAACTCGAGGTTGCACAATCACCTGAGAAGATGGCTGAGAATGATTTCCTCATGAAGTGTGAGTGGTACCTTATTTCAGTCGTTGGGACTTTCTTCAATTAATCTTTGTTTAGGTATTATGCGAACGATTATCACTGCACGGTCGAGCATTGTACCTGGGTATGACAGGACTCTTCAACGTCTTGTGAATATCCTTGGTATGATCTCCAAGAATCCAAGTAATCCTGTATTCGATCAGTACATTTTCGAAAGTATCTCGGCTTCGATCAGGTTTGTGGATACGATCTTCACTATAAAGATCAATACTGAATCTCGGAACACAGGTTTGTTGTAGCAGCGAAGCCTGAGACTCTCCCCGTATTCGAGCAGTCACTGTTTGGACCGGCAACTGTGATTCTTCAACAAGACATCGATCGTACGTTCCTATTCACCTTCTCCGGTCAGGTTGCTTACATTGATTTCAGAGTATATTCCATATATATTCCAGATTTTGGCCCAGATGCTCGAGCTTCACACTACGGATGTTCCCGTACCATATCGAGATCTTCTTCCCTTCCTTCTCACTCCAACGAGTTGGCAGCAGAAGGGTAGCATACCTGGACTTGCCAAATTGCTTAAGGCATTCCTTGTTCGGGACACCCAACATCTGGTAACCACCGGGCAGTTTACGTCAATTCTGGCAGTGATTCAGCAGCGGCTGATCCCTTCAAAGTTGAACGATGCATGGGGTTTTGAGCTTCTTCAAGCTATTATGCAACATGTTCCAATGTAAGTTGTTCGGAAATGTCGAGTTGTCACCGTGGCTGAATCTTGTTTCACTAGTGCTAGCCTGAGTCAATACCTTCGTGCAACTTTTGTTACGCTCTTGACGAGAATGCAGACCAGCAAGACGGACAAATACGTGTACCATTTTGCATATTTCTTCATCTATTCGATGGCGATCAAGGCGGATGGCATGACTCCTGATATCGTCATCGGTTGCATAGAATCTATTCAGCCGCAGTAAGTTTTCGTCATTTTACTGTTCTCTTAGAATTCACATTTATACATTGACAGACTGTGGTCTCAGATCATGACTAGTTTTGTGATTCCTGAGATTCCGAAGATGCCACCCAAGGATTACAAGGTTGTTGCTGTCGGTATGACCAATCTCCTCACTCACAGCAGCATCATGGTGAACCCATCGAATGTCGCTACTTGGTCAGTTTCCCAGCATGATTGAGATACCATGAACTAACATACTGTTTCTGTGCGCCAGGTCTCAAGCTTTCAGTGCGCTTGGGAAACTCTTCTCCCACCCACAATACTTGGCTAGCTCGAAGCAAGAAGATAACCAAGATGCTGGCTTGACCATCATTGATTACGAGGAGCAGAATGCTGGATATCAAGCAGCTTATTCCAGACTTGCAGCTTCGGAATCTGTTGTTGTTGATCCTGCCAGTCATATCCAAGATGCACAGGCATACCTTGGTCGAGAGTTAAAAGTCTTATTGGACAAACAACCCTCATTGAAGGATACGCTGAGTTCTGATCCTAGTGCTATCTCTTTGCTGCAGGCATTAAGAAGTTATGGTATCTAGGATTAGTACTGTCCTGTGTTCATATGCATCAGTCTGAAAATAAACTTGCAAGCAATTCATGTACATATCTAGGGCTTTGTCTTTAACCGTGAAATGGAGTACGTCTCCTGATATAACATGGTGAACATATACTTTGATATTATCTCGGAAGAGAGTTTGGTATTATTCTTGTGGCATCCCTTGTTGAGCCAGTGGCTTTCACACTTAATTCCGAATTTCTCGGATCAAGCACATGGCCCCATGCAGTACATTACGAGCACACACCGGCAAGCCACGAACTTTGATCATCTACGTGCTTCATGAACACCAGGATCGACCATATCCATCATATATACCATATATTTGTATATCCTGTCGACTTCCAAACTAAACGTACCTGGACATGTCTAAACAGCAACTTGTAAGTTATCTAGTCAACAACACTCCGGGGCTATCTAAACATTACCGTTTCCTAGTGGGCCAGCGGTCACGATGAATCAGTCGAAGTGAACCAGAGATCACTTATTGATAAAGTCCTAGCAAGATATTCTGGGGAGTTTACAGGTTAGCCATCAACCTACATACCCTATGCAGTTGTATCCATCTCGATTCAAGTGTTCAGAGAACTACTGCAAAATTCCGCCGATGCTGGTTCAAAGTCAGTGCAAATACACTTCGAAACCGAAGGTTTCATGCAAAGAGATTCTCGTAATGGTGAAGCAGTCCCGGAGGGTGATTCTGAAGTCGAGAGAATTCCGGATTTGAAGACGACTCCGGTCAGTCCAAAGCTAAGCATTGCCGGGTCTACATCTTAACCGGTTTCATTAGGTACATCAATGGGTATTCAAGAATGACGGAATGACCTTCAGGGAAGAAGACTGGGCACGTTTAAGAAAGATTGGTACGCATTCGACGTATTTTCTATCCTTCACAATGAATTAACTTTGGATAAAGCCGAGGGGAATCCTGACGAAGAAAAGATTGGTGCCTTTGGTGTGGGTGCGTATATGTTTTGTGTAGGCACTCTTTTTTCGCGATGCTCATGTCTCTTCATAGGTTTTTACAGTCTCTTCTCTATAACTGAAGAGCCTTTCGTAACATCCGGAGGTGGGTCGTACTGTCACCCCACCCCTTGCCTCTTCTTACATTACACAATCAACAGACCAATGGATGTGCTTTTACTGGAAAGATAAGAAAGATCAGGTACATACTTTGGTGCTGTCTCTGGATTTGTCATTGATTATCATGTTGTACATATTCTTCACTAGCTCTTCGCCCGTCGCGGTTTGATTCCGGGTGAAGACAACGAAATCGACAAATGGACCACTTTCGCAATGCCTCTCCGTGAACCAGCCCCCATGCCAGTTCCTTTTGACTTTGTTCGATTCTTGGCGTCTTCTATCACATTTGTTGCTCATCTATCTGATGTGAGCGTTTGGTTTGACGGGAAACAACTTGCACATATTCAGAGAGAACGAGGGGTGCCAAAACCACTGCGTTTGAAACCAGGCCTAAAGCCGGACAGCTCAAAGGGTACTATGCGTGTTACTAGTGCACAAACGACACGTAGGTCATTCTAAACACGTCGTTGCGCACCCGTTGGTGCTGAACTTCTTTTCCCAAAGCTCTGAATATCAAAGCTGAAGTTGTTCGCGCTGTCTATGTTTCTGGCGCGACGAAAGCCAGGAAACAGGTCGCCGCCCCAGTTGCACAACCGACCACGACCGGATTCTCAGCCGGCTTTTTCTCCTCTATCTTTTCCTCATTTACTGGTTCCTCGTCAAGAGCACCCACTCCCGTACTCAAACCTGACCCAGAAGTTGCGGCTGCTGCTGTTCGTAAAAAGGAGGAAGAAGAACAGAAGAGTTTAATGCAGATTACTGAAACGTCTGTTCAGTTATCGGTATTTTCGGTTGATATTAACGTCACCTTAGATGATCATGCTAAACGAGAATTATTGAGAGCTACGAAGAAGAATCCTCCGAATCATACCCGATTAGAGTTAATATATGTGAGCTATTTTTTATTGCCATTTGCCATCAATTTACTATAACTTCAGTAGACCGGGAAAGACGAATACGATGCAAGCAGAAAAGAAGATGAATCAGCTCCCGTGAATACGGGGAGTATTTTCCAAGGTTTGAGAGCAGATGTGGATGGGTAAGGATGTCTTTGTATGTTTTTGTTCTCCAAGCTCATTCGATGTTGATAGGAGTGGTTTGGCTCGGATATTCATAGTAAGTGAATTGAAATGCGATACCAACGAGTACAAATGAAAATCTCATATCGCTGTAGGGCCATACAACTGGGCAGACCACCGGTCTAGGTGGTCATATCGCGGCTCGCTTCATTCCTACCGTTGAACGGGAGTCCATCGACCTTGTGTGAGCTGATCTATTTTGGTTTTTACTATCTTTCACTCATAGATATTTGCAGGGATCGCAATGTTCGAGGTATGTGGTCGTCCATCATATCGCCAGTCAAATGACATAGAATATTTTCTAGTGTGGAATGAAGAGCTTCTGGAAATGGGTGGATATCTAGCTCGTTTGGCCTACGAACTGGAGCTTGACAATATCAAGATACTGTGGGATGCCTCATTCTCAACTCCCGCTGGGAAAGAAACCTCAAATGCGGATCTTGAAATGCGTAGATGGCTTTATGGGAGAGCTTTACATGCTTTAAAATTTTTCACATTCTATGCCTCGACGCCGGCCCCGCAGGTTTCAATGAATCTCGAAGAAGCCTTTTTCTCCTGCGCAGTTACCACTAAAGGGTTCTCATTTCTGGGAGCTACCACTGAGCACACAAATCCTTTTCCGATTATGTCTACGATTGGCGTCCGTCCTGCGTCGGAGGTCCGAATGCCTGATGAACAATTTGCGACGTTCATGAAGCAACTGCCTGTTGTTCCCTCAGATATCGTGAATGGTGCTGGTACAATGATCGGACGTCTCAAGGAAAGAAGCATGATCCAAAATATCACTTTCAAGGACATCATTCGGGAGTTGTCGTCTCGCCCATTGGCTGAAAAAGAGGTTGGTTTGCATTGGTTTATAGGTCGTATGTGCAAGTTGACAATCAGTGAATCAGTTGATAGCATGCTTGAAGTGGTGGGTTGGCCTTTACACTGGGTCCAATAACCCTCAGCTTGCCCAAAGGAGAACCGAACTCTTGAATGCTGCCATATTGTCGATAGGAAATGATGAGAAGGGGCAGATTATACCTCTTATGACCATTCAGACCTTCATCAACATCCGGAGTCTTGGAGCTTCACTTCCTGAGAACGCACCTCTTCCCAGTCATGTTCTCCCTCTCAGCATATCACGCGAATTCAACGCAGAATCTCTCAGCAACGTTTTCGGATGGAGAGAACTCTCCATCTCGGAATGGGTATCCCATCTGCTGAATGACAAAGTCAGCTCTGCGAATCCAACGATGGACCCGACGAAATCAGTGGAATTTGCCGAGCAACTATTGAATATTCTTTCCAGGAGCTGGCCTAATCTTCACAATCAGACCAAGGATCAGGTTGTATCACTTCTGCAGAGCAAGACATGCATACCGACGTCCTTAGGTCTTCATAAACCAGAGCAAGCATATTTCCCAACGGTTGATTTGTTTCCAGATCTGCCAATTGTGACGTTCCCAGGTGGTTCAGCAATCAAGGGCACATTGGAAAAACTTCTTCTGGCGCTAGGAGTAAGGAAGCATGTCGACCTACAACTTCTCTTCAACAGGTGAGTGAATAATCTCTAAACGATGTGTAGATGTCCCAACTAGGTTGATTTTTAGGATGATTAAAACCGGCGATTGGTCGACCTCCGACCTCATTAAATATCTAGTTGCAGTGCAGTCGACTCTTTCCGCTCAGGAATTAGAACGACTGCGACTCACAGTCGCGTTTCCTCGAGAGGCGCAAGAGAGTGATGGAACGGGGGAAAAGAACAAGATTGCTCGGTGCAAGGCCTCTGATTTGTATGAGCCATTGGACACATTCCGTGAAATGGAACTGCCAGTCCTTAGTTGGGGGACGAAAAGCAAATGGCGTTCATCATCGGAAGAAGGTGTGTTTCATGGGTTGGCTCTGCCTCAATGTAAACATTCGGCTGACAAGGAGAAGCCAAGTTTCTGTATAGGCTCGGTCTCCGCCGCTATCCTCCTCTGGATGTAGTATTGCGTTTAGCTTCATCTACCCAGAGTGACATCAGGGGATCTGCCCTCAAATATTTCCTAGACAATTTCTCCAGACATTACAGCGATTACGATGCTGGAAAATTCACTGAGCTTGCCTTTATTCCTGCCATCAAGAACGGCAAGAAGTATCTCAACAAACCAGACGAGGTATGTGCCCAATTTGCAAGCATGCTTCATTGATCTAGCAACTGAGAATACAGGTCGTTGCATCTCCTCAATGGAGCACACTGGGCTTCGCTATCACTGATCCGACTCTGAAAGCTGATGACATAAGGAAGCTGGGCATTAGAGACCATCCTTCAACTTCATCTCTAATCAACTATCTCAAGACGACTCCCCCAACAAACGTCGATCTTGGCAATAGATGTTTTTCCTTGCTTGCAACTCGCGTCTCGGGTGAGTAAAAAGGCAGGTGCACATGATATCTCACTCTGAGTATACATATTACAGACTTTACACCCAACCAGCGCAAATTGTTGGCAACTCTACCTTTCGTCCCAGTATCTAGCGAACAAAAGGAGAAACCGACAGGTACAACTCAGCTGTTTCCACCGAATCGTTGTTACTTCAAAGGTGAATCTAACGGTCAGGTTCATTCGAGACTCTTCACGTTCGTCGATTTTGGCTCGGGAAATATCTTTCTCAGTGCATGTGGGACAAAGCATGAACCATCCGTCGAGGAAATCACCCGAATCCTGCTCGACGATCCTAAGCGCTTCTACCTGTTGGCTGATGGGCGAGAAAAGTACTTTTCAAACAATCTACACTCCATCTTTCACCTTGCTCACATCTTGTTTCTTTCAGTTATCTCGTTGAATTGCGCAATATCGCAGTGAATCGTCATATGCTTCCTGTGCAAGTATTGAACAAAATGAAATTGACACCAATGCTCCTCGGCTCACGGCGCACAAAGCGAAATAACAAGACTACGGCATCAAAACCAGGTGATTTAGATGAAGATGAAGATTGGGATGTAGAATATGAACTACTCAAAGCGGATTCGATTGTTATCGCTGATGATACTAATGCATATCAACAATTCGGAGACAGTGTGTTTTCTGCACCTCAGGAGGATTTGCTTGAAGGTTGATTTCAGTACATCTAGTCTTGCTACGTTAGGGCTGACTTCGTTCAGAATTTTACAGCACGTTGGGTTCTCGTCGACTAAGTACGCTCGTTCAAGAGCAATACACGACTACTAGCGAAGTTAGAGGGGCGAAGAGGGCAACTGAGACTCGTTCTCTCATCTTAGAGCGGTTGCCTCTCTTCTTACACGAACACACACACGCCCAGACTCGAATCCCGTACTCCTGGCTCAACAAAGATGCCAACTTCATCGTTCGGACGTTTGGAAAGATAACTATCGTAAAATCTTTCAAGTTCGGTCAGCTATCTTTGGTGAAGAGTCAAGATGCATCGGCCGTGGCGCTGCAGAAAGACAGAGGTCCCATACAGCTGTGGCTTGCCGGGAATGATCAGGTTGACATGTATGAGTATGTATACTTCATTCAGATCGACCCACTGTAAACGACTGAACAGAGCGACAGGGTATCCACGTCGATATGCAGGCTGCTATTCAGTTCGTTGAAAGCAAGTGATGCGCTGCTATTCATGACCATTTTATCGACAGATCTAAGGGCCCTCAGGAGACGAGGCTATAATGGTAAGTAACAATACTTGACTACTGATGGTGATTAACAGGTTTATCTTCAGTTGACCGAATTTTGCGGAAGCAACGAGCGGAACGTCAAGCTGCTGAGGATGCATTCCGAGAGAAAATGAAAGCTGAAGCTGAGGCGAATGCTTCCAAGGCACAATTAAGACCGGTGGCAGAACAAGAAGAGGCATCTGAGACAATCCGAACCCCACTACCTTTACCTTCAGGACTTCACCAGTCCTCACCATCCAATCAAGTCAACCCAACATCTAAGAGCTCTGATACCCTGGTGAATCCTGAGAACCCACCTCAAGTCGATCCAAAAAAGAACCCCAGTCGACCAATGTCCCTATTTGGAGAGTCCCTTGGCAATCTACGAAAGAAGTTGGCAAGTAAATCAGAGCACGGAGATTCTACCCCAGTTCTGCATGGAAACAACTGTGTTGTTGGATCTCAATCAGACGTTACTCCCCGTGGCGTAATTGGTAATTTTTATCACAAAATAGTATGGGGAGTGTTTACTGACAAACATTTCATTCAGCTTCAAATATCGAAGCTGCGCTGAAAGCATGCAGGACCGAGAAGGGGAAGTCCCTTGTAAATTCAGAACATGTACAACAAGTAAAGGAATCGATGAACGATAGCTACTGCGACGTGTCAGGTCGCGTAGGTAATCTATCTCTCGTTGGTAAGTGGCCTTGAGCCTCTCCCCAGTAATGTTTATCTGAGCTAATGGGCGTGGCTAGGGGAAATGGGTGAGATCAGAGTCTTCGCAACGGATGGTATGTCAGTCTTCATATGAATCTCTACCTAGCTCGACTCAACTGCCACAAAGACGTTCAATCACCAAAAAACCTTTTGATGGAGGGCAAACACGACGCTCTGGCAAGATTTATTCACCTCATCATCTCATTGGCGGAGATATATCAACTCCCGAAAAATAGTCTCCATGTCTTTTACGATCTCTCAGGCGAAACCATCGCATTCAATCGGAATGCTAGCTTATTTCTCAACCTACGTTATTATGAGTCATGGCGTAAGCTCTCGTTCTCTATCCTCGATTTGCTCTGTCCTGAAGTCGTACACTTAGACGACGCGGAAGTCGCGGGAGGTGTTATCACTTCAGCATTGATTTCATGGTGAGTGATTATAATGTTGTCAAATGTGATCGTAACTCTCATAATTGTCCTCAGGTATTTCACACTTGCCCATGAGATTGCCCATAACTTGGTTCGAGTACATAATGCCGAACATGAGTTCTACTTTTCTTCTATCTGCGAAGAGTATATGTTGAAGTTGATACAGAAGTTGACATCGTAGTGTCTGCATATTGCTATGGGTTAGATTGTGTGTATTGTATGCGGCTCTGTGTTTTACGTTGTTCGTCGTACTTTGGCAGTGTTCGGCGCGCGTTGGGTTGCTATTTACATCCTTCGTCCGAGACCGAACAAATGTGACGCTTTCTTTCCTCTTCCACAACTAGTTATGTTTTCTCAGCCTTTCGTCCACACTTGACATTATAATAAACAAGTCCTAGACAACTCTCCATTAGCGAGGTATTGTCCTTCAGCTCAAAAATGGACAAGTTTGCAACATTGGAACCGGTCAAGCTCTACTCTTCCGCTACCAATAGATTCTCTCGCCATCAGCCGAATAAATCTCTTGCGCATTTTCAACTTATTGGCCGTCTTCCAGTCGACATACACCTCTTGATTCTCACTTATCTTGCTGTACCTGATATCCCAGCATATTCACGAACAGTTAGAGCTCTTGGAAGCTTGTCCAAAGATGAACGAGTTTGGGAGGCTAGATGGAATTACTTTACAGCCGGCATGGCTAACGCGGAGTCCACTCTGGATTATTTAGAAGACAGGATGAAGTCGATGAATGCGACGCGAAAGGAACAGTCTCCTCCGACAATAGCTGTTGATTCTGCCGATGATGAATTTGGAGAATTCGCCTCAGTCGAGAGTTCGCAGCAGGTCAATGGCTCCTTTGCGATTGGATTCACCACAACGACTTCGTTCGAACATGTTCAAGGCGTACCATTTCAACCTGCACCCTCATTTCGACTTCGTTTCATTCGTGCTCATGGACTCCTCAAAACATTCGTACCTGCCCTTCAGTCCCCACCACATGCCGTTCTAACAAACCTATTTCCACCGCCAACTCCTGGCATGGCACTCCAGTCCCACATTCTACGCATGTTGTCGCTATACTTCTCCGACAAGGTGAAACCGATTCGCGACTGGGCAAGATTGTCTTCTGTTCTCCGTGCCGCTATTGATCGTTTCGATGACGGACTGCTAACTGCGTTCGACAATAGTGATAGTACTGGGGATGAGGCGGGTATGAAAGAAACTGCTCAGGCAAGCTGGGACATTTGGACAGGCTCTGGTCAGTGGGAGCTGGCGCGTTCATGGGCAGACAAACGTGGAATATTCTACGAGCAGGGCAAATGGGATGCCATGGATAACTTCACGTATGTATTAAAACCGTGTTCCTTTCGATGTGCACTGACAATATATTGAAGTCAAGACCGGAAACTTGATTTCGATGCAATGGATGGTTTTATGAACGATGTTGTCAATGCACTGCGAGAGAACGGTTCTCGTGCAGTCCGTGTCTTTCCACCCGAAGCTAACGTTCTTGTTTCCTTCGCCGAACGCTTAGCGAACGAAGTGGTAAGCAGATATTCATTCGTATTATTCTATCTCGTTAACCAGACCTATTGGCAGGTAGGGGAATACATATCCTCGCTTCTCACCAGAGCTCGCGAGATATCCGCTGAGATTTTCCTCCAAGCTACTGCCGCAACTTTTCGAGAATCGTTGCGAATAGTGGATATTATCTTAGAGGTGTCTTCTTTGAGACCTGAGGCTACATTGTCTCGAACAAGAGCTGAAGATGTTGTGTATGCAGTGTTCCTACTTTTCAATTGGCAGTCTTTTAATGTTTTACAGATATAAAATGTTTGAATCCAACATGGATGAGTATCTAGATGATGAAGTGGAATTTGTAAAATCCGGATTCGACAAGATCTGTCGCTCTTGGGATAAGCAGGTAAGTGAGAATTAGCACATCTACTCAAATATACTCACAAATTATCAGCTATCTCACACTACATCTGTGTCGACACCAGTGCAGGAACCCACAAGATTTCTTGGTTCTCACAATCCCGCTCAAGTGAAACGCAACGTACTGGCCTCGTTTACGAACGTTTTACTTTTGCCGGTGACTATTGTTCCTCGCACCGTCGGCAAGGCCGTTGGAGCTGCCTTTACTACTGGTAGCAATGCGGCAGTGCAAGGTATTGCCATGTTGAATCCACAAAGGTGGGGCGCTCCTTCGTCTTCACGAAATGGATACGTCCAAGATTTCAACCAAGGCGCACAGGATACCCTGTTTGAGGTTGGAGAGGATGAAGAAACAAACACTCATGAGAAGCATATCTCAAAAGGTTTGTTGCATATCGCTTTCTTGAGTCAAGCTTCATCATCATGATATATGCTTCACACATAGCTTCGGTTGCTTCATTCAGCGCAACGACGACTCCTACTCGCACACATACTGGCCAGCTTTCCGTAGATTCTTTTGCTTCCACACGAACCAGTACTCCCGTGGGATCCGATACTGCCAATACATTCGACAAATTAGACCTGTTTTTGTCTCTTGATACAGCATTAGAATTGATTCATGCTGATCGAGAATCACTGAAGAGAGTGGAGGCTTTCTCAGGATACCCTGGTTATTATGGCCATCGAATTCGTGATACAATTGAAGAAGTGTTCATACTTCTTTTGCAATCACTCGGTGATAGACATATACGTCCAGGTTTTGAGAGGTGAGAAAGTCGTGTATCGTGCAATATGCATTCGTTGATATCGCCCGGCTATATAGGGCGACTGAACAAATGCGTACATACAAACCCGCTGAGCATGAAGAGACTACCAGCGTTGCCCCTCTTCTTCAATTTTTCGAGCTTGTTCATATCGGTGATACAATGCAGTCTATGGTGCAGGTTTACTATGACAAGGAGCTGGTATGCTTGCACATCAACTATTTATCTCCTACTGGCTGACACTTGATATATCAGGTTGCTCACATTGATCGCACCGACTTCTTGAATGCAGTCGTTCGGGA
Source organism: Abortiporus biennis (assembly GCA_022606235.1). Lineage (NCBI taxonomy): Eukaryota > Fungi > Basidiomycota > Agaricomycetes > Polyporales > Podoscyphaceae > Abortiporus > Abortiporus biennis. Next base: position 624,233 of record JABYQP010000004.1, on the reverse strand, counting down.
GAAAAAACGCTTCGAGGATACTCTTGATGATTGCGTTGCGGCGGGTCTAAATGCTGGAACCGATGTTCTTATGAACCAAGTATGTTGGAGACCATATGATTCGCCTCCTTCACTCTCACATTCTATCAGGTAGAACATATAATCTGGAAACTCACAAAACCTGCTGAGTATTGCCCGCCGGAAGATTCCCAGTTGGAGCTTGGCCCTACCCAGGGTTGTCTGGAGGCTATCAAGTGCCTCCGAATGCATTGCCAGCTGCTGAAGGGTAGTACCAGTAAAGAGGTCCTTGAGGTCTTTTATCAGGAGATTGGAATTCGTTTGATCGCGTACGTCAGTCTTAATTTTTGACAATGCGAAGTAGACTGAGCGTATCGCCAGTATCATACAAAAGCACCTCAAGAGGCAAATCATCTCTCTTGAAGGAGGATTCCAGGTGATCGCAGATCTGAATGCATACCACACCTTCATCTCTTCTCTGAGGGTAAGTTGCGAAAAGGCATTCCTGTTCGTCTTTCCATTCCACCCATCCTGATCTTCTGCAGGTCCAGAGCATAATAGCGGACTTTTCCTATCTGAAGATGTTGGGTCATGTGTATGTTGTCGAAGACGCGAAGGATCTTGCTCAAATTGTTCGCGATGTGACACGATACGGTGGAGCATATAAACCTGAGGTAAGATCTATTTCGACTCGCCGGTCGGCTGACACCTCGCTGATGATTTTCTCAGGATGTGTATGAGTTTATTCAGAGACGGTCAGATTGGAAGAAGATAGAAAAAACAGTCGATAAAACCATGTATAATCTTAGTTTCAAGGAAGATTGCATCATTTGCTAAACTACACTGCACATTGACTGTATTGGCTCAAAAAGGAAGGCTTTCGATCCGATTGCTGTGTTCATTCAGCGCATCGATCGACTGCGTCGGTGTATTCTCACTTCATCCTCTCTTTGTTTCTAACTATCACCACACTCTACAGCACTTGCGATGGCCCCGCTTGAATTCTCGTTGCGTCTCCAACACGGTGAGCCCTATTTTCATGATATGATGCATCGTTCTTGATCGTCCCTTCCTGCAGGTATCACGGGAGGGTTTGCCCCACCTACACCCAACGCGATCCATACGATTACCGCAACAAGTCCTAGTTCACTTGTCATAGCTTCTGCAGTGCGTCCATCTGGGACGCCATCTCTTCAGAACGCACTCCCGAAAACCATCTCCGTTAATTCAACTACATCCGGTCTCATCGATGAACTGCACTCAATATTGAAGACCATTCCGGTCGAATCCCCTCCTGGGAGTGAGGACATCTATGGTCTTGACACCAGCATTGCATTTGGAAGTGAAGATCTAGAGTGGGTGAACGGTGGCCCTCAAGGATGTGGAGGTGGAAGTAGTCAGGTTCAGCCAACAGAGGAAGAAAAGACTAAATTCAAGCGGGCTGTAGAAATTGTTAACCAGTTGGTAAACAGTACATAGAGATCTGAGGTCTAAGTATAGGAGAGATTACTGGATCTATGATACATGGAAAGTATTGTTTATGAATCATGATGGAACAACTGTTACGATTCCTGATAAGGGAATGTTCTTACTACTTTGACACAGCTTGGGACGGTGTAATTTGTTATCATCTGACACAAAACTGTAGCAATTTCCGATACAAACTTTTTTCAATAAGTAGCATTATTATGCTCCATTTTTTGTATTCAGTAACCAACTTGATTGGCCTCTAGTTCACCCATCTGAGGAGGTGAAATGCATTTATGTACAATGGGTAGGAGGAGGAGTTTATTTTTTAATACCACAAGTATGTTATGGTACTACTTAGATAAGAGCTATACTAACTAGAAATCCTGGCACTAGTAGGTATTCTACAAGAGACACAGTAGACTTTGACAATGTACAAGTACACAAAGGGCATATTAAAAGCTCTGAAGGTAAAAATAAAAAACCTAGTAGAAAAAAATACAAGTAGATGTTAAGGTTCAAGCTTAACGTGACTTGTTACTGTGATTATAACTATGGACTTCGATTAAGTAATTCAGATGACTAAGACTTGATTGCAAATCAAGGCTTAGTATCGAGCTGAGACTCAAAGTACTCAGACAGACTTGTGAAGACTTAACAAATCTATTGCTAAGCTAGAAGGATACAAGAGATCGAAGTTAAAGATTCGACCTTGGATACAGTACATGTTTTTATACAACTTGCCCCAGTCTGATAGATGTGAGAGTATCGTCCAGAGATGAGGAGTAATCGAGGAGAAACACAGGAGAAACAAAGGGGAAACAATGGAGAAACTAAGAAGAAACTTAGGAGAAAATCTATAAGAAGAAACAAAGGGGAAACTCTAAATAAACCAGCTAATGGTACACGGTTGTCATTACGCGGGATAGTCCCTAGTGCTAAATAGTCCACAATAACTCCAGCTTATGTAATAGTACAATGAAAAGGTAAAAAAGGAAAGAAAAAAAAAGGTGACTAAGCATTCTATAACATTACCCCAATACTACTGTCAATGTTTCCAACATTGATTACTTCAACATTCTCCAGACATGTTGTGTTCTCCAGCCGATCCATAGTCGATGTTGTCATAGGGCTCCTGATAAAAGGAGTTCAGTACTTGCTCAGTGAATAGCTTCCTGAATGATGACTCTAGAACTCATTTGCATTCTCCATCAGATCCGCTACTTCTACTTGCTCCGCTAGTGGATTGTTGTCGAAATGAATAGGGTCGGTTACGAGTTCATCAAGAAAAATAGCGAGGTCCTTGCCCGGCTTCCAACTCGCCAGATACTGGGGACGTAGTTCTTGTACCACAAGGTTTTCAATGACCGTGGTACTTCCCTTATTTGTCGATGAAGTGGTGTTTGTCTGAGTAGGAGTGAATTTCGAAAAAGTCGATTTCCATGAAACAGGTGGGAGGAACAGGGAATCGAAAGGAGGGACATTGACTATAGAATGCGTATTGGGAGGAGTTGGCATGATGTACATTTCTGCAGGTGGAGTACCTGGGTTGGTTACAGTATAGGGCCCAGTGTCCATGACATCCACAATGTTTGCAGACATCAAACACTCTTGGACAAGTTTTGATGGGGACATTGTGTCTATACTGGTTGAAGGTGATCTCATCCATATTGGTAGTGATGGCAATAGGAAATGGGCAATTTTGGCTTCCCATAAGAGGTTGGACAGTCGAGGGAGTAGCCACTAGGATAGCTGCTGGGTCAAGGACGCTATTGTTGAAGTTGTCCAGAGACATTCAAATGAGTTTCCAGCTACTGGTGTCTTCATTTCGCATCCTTCGGTTGGCTCATCAGTTCCGCTTGGCGAAGTCCTTAGTAACTTCGCAATCAACTTCTGTTGGATCTTCTGGCAAAGGAACTTGTGGGATGGATTTGCGACTGAGTGAGGTACCATGCTCAGTTTGGAAATAATTCTCCCGAGATAAGCTGGGTGAAGCTTCTCGAAAGGATTGCTCGACTGCCTCTCTCGCTACTTCTTCCAATAGCTTTTCTGCTCTTTTCCAATTCTCGTTTATCACTTCTTCATGGAAGTATTCTGCTCTTCCCCAGTGCTTCTCAGCTTCAGCTTCTGAAGGTGAGAAGGGTACGTAAATTGGATCTTCTTGATTGCTGACAAAGTTGGGTGGGGGAATAGGAATTAGAGTCAGGGAAGATGCTGGCTCAGTGTCTGGGTAGTTGGGGAGTTCGTTGAGGGTGAATGGGGTAGGGGTGCAGTTGTCGAGATGGTTCTGCTGAGGATCGTGAACTCTGAGATCGACTAGTAGTCTAGCCAATTGCTCTTGACCTTGTGCGGCGAGGAGGTGGAAAGAGTGGACCTGAGTAGTGAGGTTCTGACACTCATTCATGATGGATGTGAGCTTCTTATTGACTTTGAGGTTGTCCATCCTGATCATTTTGAACCTGGAGATAGATGGTGTAGCAGATTTCATTATGGAAACCATGTTCTCTGTTTCAAATAGTGCTGAGAACATGGTGATCATGTTCGTTGAGAGTATAAGGGTTGAATTGGATATAGGTAGAGGGAGAAAAGGTGGTTGGCTTCATAGTGAGTAAAGTGACAAAGAGAAAAGTTGATTGAGTGAGAGCTTGTTATTGCTTGACTGGAAGTGAGGTTGGGATGAAGAGAATGAGTTTGGAGAAGGATTTGTTTTTATCTAATGTTTGAACTGGCAGTAGAAGATTCTTCGGGATTTCTTTGGAATGATATTATTGGTTTTGTTCTCAAGCTTTCACTTCAGTGGGAATTGGAAGCTTATATTTCCGAAGATACTCCAGGAAGATTGGTAAGTACCCGTCATCCTCGTCATAGAATTCCGCAGCTGTGATCCATGAGTTTTCTGATGTTGAGTAATCCTTTCATTTCACAAGGTAGTGGCGTTTTCTTCTTATTACCTTGTGGTTGATGATTCCTTCTACTTCGTATTCTTCCTCTTCATTGATGATCTCGGGTGGAGGTCTTAGGTAGTTTGGCCCATATTCCAAAGTTTCCACATATGAAGATAGAAGAGATATATAGAATACATCATGAATCTTCCATTTCTTGGGTAATTTGAGTTTGTATGTGAATGCGGAAATGACTTTGGTGATGGTAAAGGGTCCTTGTCTTTTAGGGGTAATCTTCTTGTTAGTCACTCCTAAGTTAAGATTCTTCGCTTCTAACTAGACCTGATCTTCTTCTTTGAATGGTTTGAACCCTTTACTGAAAGTTCGTGCTTTCATTTTTGCTGCAGTTAGTTCAGTTGCAGCTATTGCTTCTCTTCTTGCTTTGGTCAGAAGTTCTATTCGCTCATTCAAAGATGGAAGATTAGTCGGTTTGAATAATATTGGGATCAGATTGGGTACTTTTCTAGTAGCTAGGTAGAATGGGGTGGCATTTCGTCCATCAGGTAGGTGTGAGTTGAATGATACTTCCATGTCTGTAATTAGATCACTCCAGATATCTGGGTTGTTTGCACAGAATATTCGAATGCAAGTTTCTACTGTCTGATTTGTGCATTCAGTTTGTCCATCAGTTTGTGGATAATAGGCAGTAGAGAATCGAGTATCAATTTTAAAGATTTTCCCTAATTCTTTCATTACTTGAGAATGGAATTGCGGTCCTCGATCTGATATAGCAGTTTTCCATAGTCCAAATTGTCGATATACTCCATTATGAAGTAACTTTGCAGTTCCTATTGCATCAACTGTCTTAGTGCAAGGAGATAAAATTACCCCCTTTGTACAGTCATGGTCTACAATGACCAATAAGGAGTCGAATCCGTGGGACGGTGGAAGATCAGTGATAAAGTCATATGTAATGACGTCAAAGGGTCCTGATGATGAATTGGGTAAAATCGGTTGCAGAGGGGGAATAATTGGGTGTGTGTTTGTTTTTATTTGTTAACATGGTGCACATCCTTTGACATAATTGGAAATTATAGTGTGTAGTCCTGGCCACCAATAGTATTGTATGATAGCAGCATGAGTTTTGAAAACTTCCGGGTGGCCTGCTTGTGGAGTGTCGTAGAATTGACTAATAATATCTCTTCTCAGAGAAGAGTTTGGTGGGACATATTGTTGATTCTTGTAGAATATTCCTTCTTCCATAGTTTTCCAATCAGAAAGGATTGATCTCATGGGAAATGGTCCTTTTCCTTTAATTGCTGCTAAAGCCTCTATTACTACTGCATCATGTTCAGTGGCTTTTTGTATTCTTTTAGCTAAATTTATGTCCACTTCTTACATGAACAATTCATCAGGGAGTAAAGTCAACACATTTTCCTTTCCTTCTTTGGTATCTAGATAATGTTGCCGGGTTAATGGGTCCACTTGAGTCATTTTGATTCCAGAAATGTGAACCAGTTTCAAATCAAATTGTGACAAGAATAGTCTCCAACGTGCTTGTTGTCTTGTTAGTTACTGTGGACTTTTGAAATAGGTCAAATTGAGGTGATCAGTTAACACGGTGGTGGGAAATGTGGATCCTTCAAGGTAATGTCTCCACATTTTCAGTCCCCTTACTATTCCTAGGAGTTCTCGGTCATAGATGTCATAATTCTTTTCAGGGGAAGAGAATGATTGTGAGATATATCTACATGGGTGCCAGTTGCTATTTCCATCTGGTTGCCGTATTACTGCTCCAGTAGCTACTAACAAAGCATTTGTTTCTAATACAAATGGTTTGTTTTTGTTAGGCATTTGTAATACCAGTTGAGTTAGTAATCTCCGTTTGAGTTCTTCGAATACTTTCTGACATTCTTCCGTCCATTTCCAGAGTTCATTCTTCTTGGTTAGATTGATGAGTGGTCGAGATATATCTGAAAAATGCAATACAAATCTTCGATAGAAATTGCAAAATCCGATGAATAATCTGACTTGTTTGATGGATTTAGGTGTTTCCCAATCTTTTATTCTGTTGAGTTTGACTGGGTCCACTTCCACTTTTCCTGCTTCAATTACCATTCCTAAAAAGTCTACCTTGTGTTGATCGAACAGGCACTTTTTGGGTTTCAAGAATAGATTCTACTCTCGCAACCATTGTAATACCCTTCTTGTCCTTTCGTGATGAACTTTCATGTCATTCGAAAAGATGAGAAAATCATCCATGTAGATTACTAGCCATCCTTCATCTAACATGTCTTTGAAGATTTCATTTATCATAGCTTGAAACGTTGCCGGGGAATTGCATAGGCCAAAAAACATTACCATGGGTTTGAATAGTCCTCGATTGGTTTTGAACACTGCTTTCCATTGATCTCCATCTTTGATCAGGATGTTATTGTATCCTGATTGAATATCTCCTTTAGAAAAGATGGTGACACCTTGCAGCTTGTCCAAAAGTTCCAATACTAGTGGAATCAGGTATCGGTTCTTGATTGTCTATTTGTTGATATACCGGTAGTTCTGACAGGGTCTAAATATGCTATCTTTCTTTCTTACAAAAAAGAATGGCGATGCTTGTAGCAATTTCGATGGTCGAATGTACCCTTTCCTGAGATTTTCTTCCAAAAATTTATCTAATACCTCTTGTTCCTTGAGAGACATCGGATATACTTTACAATCTTTTGGAATAAAATCTGCTTTTAGATTGATTGCATGATCATAAGGCCGAGATTCTGGTAATCACTCTGAAGTCAACTTCTCAAAGATATCTGAAAAATCTTGAAGAAACTCTGGGATCATTTCTTCTAGATTTTTCTTGACTTCTTTTTCCTGTTATTCTTATGCCATTTTCATTGCCGGGTTTACCTTCAGTCGTATCCAGACTGATTTGAGTTTGAATTCTTTCTTATCTTCCGAAATCCAATACTCATTATACCGATAGAAATTGTCTGTTTCTGGTGCTATATCGACTAGCATTGACGTTTCTTTCTTTTCCATCAATGTTTGTGTCAACCTGATTCACTTGTTCCTTTTGACGTGTTCCTTGACATATTGCCTGAGGTTCTTATTTTGTATTTCTTTTATCCGTTTCTGATTCAAATGGACTCTTCCTTTCTCCTAGTCTATTGTCGAATTAAATTGTTTCAACTAGGGAAGTCCAATAATTACTGATTCTTTTCCTATTCCAGTTTGAAATAACTTCTAAGGAATGAGAGAGTTATCGATATCAAGTGAGCAAAGTGTATAGTCTGTAATTCTTCCTTGATTATTTTCAGTTCCATTAGCATTGAATACTGAGATTGGCTTGTTCAATGTTCTTGATGGAAGATCATGTTTCTTTGCGAAATCTTTATGAATAAAAATTCCTTTTGCTCCTGAGTCGATTAGGGCTTGGATTCTGATGATTTTATCTCACACTCTCAATGTAATAGGGATTCAAAATGATTGATATTCGGTATTGGCTATTATTACAGGGGAGAGCGAGATTCCAAGCGATCCACACACCAGTGGTGGTCACTTCTTCAAAAACCCAAGTCTTCGACACAGAATCCTGCATCATTGAACAGGTCTGCTGCCAAATCTTTCTCATCGTTGTCCATAGATTGAATGATGGCCCTTATTGCGGCCAACTTGTCTTGTGCCTTTTTTGGCTCTTCTTGCTTCGAAGTTTCTTCGGCAACTTTCTCTATTCTCGCTTCCACTTGTACTTCCCTAACCTGTCTATTATTGTTCTCATTTCCATTCTGCTTCTTCTTCTAGCAATCTTGTACCATATGCCCCTTGTCTCCACAATAGAAACATCTTCCTTCTTTTCTTTGCTTGTCTCTTTCCTCCTGGGTTAGTGTCCTTGTGTTGACCCGATCAACATCCATTGCATTGGGGTCTCTTTGCCTAGATTGTTCTTGTGAATTGTTTGATCCATAATTGTTATTATAGAATCTAAAGGTATTTTCTTCTCTGTGAAATACTGCTTGGCAATTATTATCGATGGTTGAAGTTCTCTTAATCCACCCTACCAGAGTGGTGGATAAAGTTTCTATATTAAGGCAGACCAAGAGCAGGCTCCGATCAAGTCCTCGTTTGAACAGTTCGATTTTCATGAGTTCTTCATTTATTCCGGTTCTGCTGAGCACATCTAAGAATCTAGATGCATAGCTGTCTGCTGATGCTCTTCCTTGTTTGAGATTATAGATTTTATCTCTTGCTTTCTATTCTATATCTCCTTGTTTGAACTGAGACTTGAAGGCAATGACATATTTCTTCCATTCATTTATTTCCCTGTTGGCTGCAGCTAGTCCTATATCTTTTTCTAGAATGTTGTGGACTCTTATTACCCATTCTTCTGTCGTGCCGGCTTCGGCCATGAACGACAAAGAGTATATGATTTTCTGGACCTTGGTTAATCCAGTGTTTACCATATAGTATAGGTTGCAGTGTGCTAGGTGATATTGAACTTGCTCGGGTTTTCCGGTAAACTTTTCAGACTTACCGAACTTGACAGTGGGTGTTGGTGAAGCCATTGGTGCAGTTACTGTAGGTGGCGGTGGAGACGGTGGGTTATTTCCTGGTGGAGTTGGATTGTTTCTTAGCGGAGGTGGAGGCGGTGGTACTACCACTACTGCGGTTTTAGGGTTATTTAGTGGTTCTGGGCTTGGAAGTCTAGTATAGACAATCCAAGTATGGTTTGCTCTTTTGTAGTCAGCTACTTGTTAATCAAACCCTCCTACATAACCAGTTTGATGAATAAAATCAATTAATCGAAGGTAATCTCTGTAGCGATCAAATCTGTATCCTTGGGATCTTTCAATAGGGTTTTGGGCTAACCACTCATTAATGCTGAGAACTGTGATTGGTGCTTGTGCTTCTTGGGGTACAGGTGCTACTGAAGTATTCTATTCAGTAGGTTCAGCTACAATGGAATCTGCATATTCTAATTCAGAATCAGAGTTGCTTGGTGCTCGGAAGCATCTGCTTCCACTGGATTGGTTTCTTAAATCCATGATTCCTTAAGTTGGTACCTTCACTAATGATAAGTGGGTGCTGTTTGTTAACTTCGACCTAATGTTAAGGTTCAAGCTTAACATGACTATAACTATAGACTTTGATTAAGTAATTCAGATGACTAAGACTTGATTGCAAATCAAGGCTTAGTATCGAGCTGAGACTCAAAGTACTCAGATAGACTTGTGAAGACTTAACAAATCTATTGCTAAGCTAGAAGAATACAAGAGGTCGAAGTTAAAGATTCGACCTTGGATACAGTACATGTTTTTATACAACTTGCCCCAGTCTGATAGATGTGAAAGTATTGTCCAGAGATAAGGAGTAATCGAGGAGAAACACAGGAGAAACAAAGAGGAAACAATGGAGAAACTAGCTAATGGTACACGGTTGTCATTACGTAGGATAGTCCCTAGTACTAAATAGTCCGCAATAACTCCAGCTTATATAATAGTACAATGAAAAGGTAAAAAAGGAAAAAAAGAAAAAGGTGACTAAGCATTCTGTAACAGTAGAGAAATGCTGGGAATGAATAGAATGTTGCAAAATTTACTATTAATAGCTAATAGCTGATTGACATGTATAGTTTAGTATCCAACTTTAACAAACTTTAGTATAGAGTTTTAGCATGCTGTAGTATATGTTGAACAGAGGTCATGTAATCATACACAGTTACATGCCTTGAAAGTAGTCACATATTCTTTTACTTATGCTTTAATATCTTTTATTTTATCTTATCTTATCTCAGTAGATTCAATTATATAATATGACATTAAGTAGTTGATCTGTTGAGTTGGTTACATCTGTTGACATCATTGATCTATTATCAGAAACTTGGACTTAGATAGTAATTTTAAAAAATATTTTCTTTTATTCAAGTTTATCTTCTAATTAATTATATACCTTATACTGATTACATAATATGTACACTATATGTACTCATTCTTGTCTTACTTCTGACTCATTCTTTATATCAAGATATCTTTTTGAGTAGTATAAATAGAAGACTTAGTATGTCTTGACTCTTTAGTCATTTATCCTCTGACTGAAGAGTAGATCTCCTTTTTGTATTTCTCATTATACTAATACTCATATCTAGTCACTCTTATTATATATTGCTAGATATTATAGTATCAATATTATTAGTTATTTATTCTCTGATTAAAGATTACTTCTATCATATGTTACTAGTTTCTTAAGCCTTCAGATTAGTATATACGATCTTCTCGAGACCTTGCGCGCATTAGCACACACTTTTTACAAAAATTAAGTTCAAATTTTCTAAGATTTTTGAATCCTCAGTGCACCCTTGTGCTTACTTCAGTCACAATCCCGCTGGACCCATTTCTGAAAATAGTCATCTGAATCGGTCACCTTGAAGTCACAAAATTGAGTAACTGAATGCTTAGTCACACTGGAGTCCCTGCCTAAAACACATAAAAGTTGTCACAACTGGTAATAATTTCCATACTCAGTCGTACCCCCTGATATGTGCCAAGCCACCATCACTATGAGAGTCGATGATATAAAGTTTTGGCAGGGAAGTACCCATACCGGCCATGCCTCTAGAGATGGTATACCCACAGATACATCCAAATTCTTAGTATATACTAGTAACTTACTTGTTTTTATTAACAAGACTGATGACCTTTACTCTCTGATAGAGACAGATCTATTCACAGTACTTCTTACCTTTTCATAATCATTTTGAAGTCAACAAAAAAACAATCATATAATAATGTAACTTATTATAGTTATATACTAAAATAGTTAATTGATGTAAACTATAGTTAGATACTATAGTTTAATATCTATATAAATACTTACATATACATATTTATACTAGAAAAATATTGATTATAATTTATAGTAGAATATACTAAAGCCATACTGTTCTCTATCTAAATTCAAACTATCTAAGCTATATAGTAGATTGAGTTAATAAATAGCAAGTACAATTTTTGATTAATCTCTTATATTTTATCTTATATAGACTTATTATAGTAGTGTTATATTGAAAGGTTTATTTACATAGACTCTGTGATCCTAATACTCTCTTGCCTTTCTTTTACTTTATGTATATACTTAAATATATAAATTAGAATGTTATTATACTAGTAACATTAAGAAAACTTTATTATAATTTATATTTTCCCTATCTTTATATACTTTATTTAATTTTTTGTGATTTTTTCAATTTTTTTTTGGATTTATTCTAAATATTTATACATTTTTTTAAATTTATTTTGATTTTTGAGACTTTTTTTTAAAATTTATTCTAATTTTTTTTAACATTTAAATTGCTGATATAGCTATAAGACTCCTATAGAAGTGTTATAAAAATGCCAGATTTTAGGGTGGAGTTTGGTAACACTCCTATAGGACTTCTATGAGAGTCTTTCAGAATTTCAATAAACTATTGTGATACTCTTATCAGAGTCTAATAAAAATCTACTAAGAGTCTTGTAATAGTCAATTAAAAGTTGAATAAGAGTATGATAGAAGTTATTTTTTTAGTTAATAATTTTAGACTTTTGAAGTAGTCTCATGTAGTTAAATTGATACTGTATATACAATACTGGGTTGAACACAATTACAAGTCACAAGAAGTAATATGATGATACAAATAAGCTATTGAGAAGAAAATACAAATAGTAAATACCCTATAGTTTAAAATAAAAAACAATCCCTTAACACAAACAAACTTTAAATATTAAATGTTTTATATAAAAATAGGTGTATTTAGGATATGAAACAATACATCTCAGTTACTAGAGACAATGCAGAATTATATAACATGTAGAGGCTATTGTGATCAAGAAAGATAGAAAAATGTGAATGCAAGAGAAATATATTATTTACTAATAACAAATCAGGAGCACTTAAAAAAAAATCTCTATCTGCAACACATCAATCTTCAAACACTATTTTAATAACTTAACAAGTGAGTATTCTATTTAGTTGATATTAATGATATTAAACAACTCTAAATTAGCTTAGGACTAATGCAAGGATGTGACACATTTATGAGTGACAGTGTGAATGATAAGAATAAATACAGCTATGAAGAGTTGATGTCTACATTAGATTTGTTGATTAGAAAATAACAGTTTAAAATAATATAAATAGTATAAAGCAAGGTAGATATAGGGATCGGGGTAGGTAAAGTAAGCTAAAAGCATTGTATAAGTGATGAATAGGTGAAGAGAGAGCTTTGCAATTACTAGACTATTAGCAGAAGGACTATTAAAAAGCTTTATAACTACCTTTGCACAGATGCTAACAATTCTTACTATATCTAATATATACATATAGGTAAACTTGTGTTCAAAGATAGTATCAGTATTATATACACCTCTATGAAGCTTAATGAAGACTTATTATTGTTTATTAGCTTGGATAAAGTTGAGAGAGATTTGAGAATTAATGTAGTTGAAGAACAAGAGGTGTTGCCCCTGAATATAAAAAAAGTAATTAAATTTAAGTAAATTAGTTTAACTTGAGTATTGTTATAACCCTGAATAAACTCCGATAGAGACTCCAACCATTTCAACCTGACATCAGTTTGACCTTCCATTCTTGGTGAATACAAAAATACTCACCTTCTAAAGAATACATACTTTTTACACGTAGATACATATATTTCCTGCATATTTACTTATGTTGTTTCCTAGTCAATCAGCTATTTAGTTTTCATATATAGTTAGCATTGTTCTCTCATTGTAGATACTACATCAGCATTATTGGAATTCTTATCAGATATGTATTTAAAGTCTAGCATAGTCAACTGTTGTACCTTAGTTGTATATCTCATTTACTCATTTACTTGTCTACTCACTAGTAGTTCTATATATTTGTACTCAAAAATATAATCTATGACCTTCTGCTCCTTTATCTGACCCATTTGACTTTGCTTCCTTTATACTTCTGTTCAACCTTTGACTTTCTGACTTCAATACTCTCAGCTTCCTACTCACTCTTGTCTTCTCCTTCACTTTCTCTTCAACTTCTCTGACTCTAACTCAGAGTTTTTCTAAGAAAAAAACCTTCTACATACAAATTAAGGATTCAGAGCTTGTAGTGACATAGCTTTTTATGAGCTGAGGCCAAGGTCCTTTCAACTCCAATTTAGTTGGCATTCTGTCTGATTAGGTGCATTCGATGTCCCAGTATCTGGCAAGTACTAAGAACTGTTTGTGTATTTAACAGTATATATGACTGCTCTCTACAAGTCCAACCTTAAAAGTTCTTTTCTTTTCAATTCACTCAAGGCTTCACTAAAAGATTATGTCTAGTTCTAATCCTCTCACTACCATAATCACAGCCTTCACTCAAGTCTTAGAGTCTGCATCAGATCCTTCTCAAAGAAGAAAACTCTGAAATCCTGATTTCTTTGATGACATTAATTCTGACCAACTTGATTTCTTCCTGTTTCACTGCTGACTTCACTTCTATAACAGTCCTGAAGATTTTCCATCTGATGAAGAAAAGGTTTTATTTACTCTAATCTATCTCCAAGGTACTACATTGGTATGATTTGAACCTTAGATATTTACTGGTGAAGATCCTAACTGGGTCTTTGACTAGTTTGAATTCGAGTCTGAACTTTGATATCAATTTGATGTTGTCAACTTTGCTATTGAAGCTGCAGATATACTTGACAATCTGGTCATAGAAGATAACTAACAGATTATCTACTACAATATCGAGTTCAACAAATATTTTACCCAAGTCAATTAGAGCAGTTCTACCCTCTGTCATTATTACTACATAGGTCTCCCCAACTACATCAAAAACACTATAGTAACTACTAGTAAATCCTACACATTTACTTCAATGAAGATCAAGGCAGCAGTCTGACACTGAAAGAGAGAATGTGAAAAGAATTACGAAAATCAAGCATCTAACTCTGAAGTCTCCAATAACCCTAATAAATCTACTAATATCAATTCTGACATCTCCAATGAGTAAGATCTTATTGATTCTACCAGTAATCGTTCTCTTAATTCCATATCTTTCAATACCTCTGATCCCTCTATATCTATGGACACTCAGTAATCAAGCTTCAAGTCTGTTGATCAATCTAACCCACCTGTCATTGATCCTAATGACAAGCTTACTCCTGAAAAACAATAATGTTACCACAGATTATATCTTTGTATATTCTGTAGTGGTGCTATCTATATTGTCACCTACTGTTTGAAACCCTTATTCACTATTACCAAAGCTCGAGCTTTCCAGTAAGAGTTTGAAGCAGAAAATTAGAAGGTTCAACTGTACCTCTAACATGAACTCTAACTGTTCTAACTTTTCAAAAATCTCATTCTGTACCATATGTTCATATTTTGCATTGGATTTTTCAATGGATCTGCTTCTTTTCGCTTTCAGTTTTTTGACTTCACCATTATTCATAAATCACAAAACCTACATTTTTCTGACTATTTTATAGTTCTACCTCCCTATACTCTAAAGTAAGTAGTTAGTAATTCAACTCCAGTGAGATCACTACAGTCTTTTTATCTTTTATCTGCTTGATTCCATGCTTTATTATCCTTAAGATTCTGCTAATCCACCCACCACAATCTGAGTTATTGTATGGATATTAGTGTTATAACTTTTTCTGTTCATTCATGTCATAGATCTCACTGAGCTTATCTGCTCCTTTAAAATTTTCTCTAACTGAGTATTCAAAATCTGATCCTAATCCAAATCATTCAAGTTCACTTTCAGTCTCTCAGCAATAATACCCTCAACTAAAGGTGAGTACTTTCAATAGAAGGTTCTAGCTATTGGCTCTGTGAAATTCCGATTCATCTGTTGACAATCTGATATCTGCATCTGACTTTGATTTTTAATCTGCTTACTGACCACTCTGACCTTTTTGGAATTCATTCAATCTATACTTTAGTAAAGGAACTACTTCATTCAAAGTAACTATTCAAATCTGTCATAGTAATTACTCCCAGCTAAGAATCTATCAGTTTTAAGAAAACTTCAAATTTTTAAAATGTTCACTCTAAAAGAGGAAGTAGTGACTCTCATCTCTCTATAACTTCAACTCTATTTCAGTTTCTCTGACTCTGTTTCTTTCTTTGATTTAGTAGATAGTTATACGAACTCTTAATTTAGTTCTATTCTGTTCCTACTGCAACTTCAAATTATTCCCGATTCTTCTAACTCTATGTTTTCTCTCAAGAACTCAGTGGTGTAGTTTATGAGCTCTTAGATAGTTTCTATTCTTCACTTCTAGTTTATTCCTACCTCTTCAATTATTCATCTAATATCCTAATATTTTTTTTATTCTCTTGTGTTCCACTTCTGATATTCCACCTTCTTCACTCTACTTTTCTGTCCACTTTTCTAACTCTTTCACACTCTTTTAGTTTTCAGAAAAAACATCAAAATTAAATTAAGAAAACCAAAAAAAACAAAAACTACAAGTAATTCTATTTATTCAATTCACATTCATTTCTACTTCCACTTCTACTCTGTTCACCCTATCATCCCCTCTTTTATCTCTTCTCCTTTTCCTTTCGCTATCTGTCTCTTTGCATCCTTTTTCTTTTGTTTTCTCCCTTTCTGCTTTATCCTTTGTTTTTCAGTTACACCTTTTTTTGTGTAGTGTGCATCTCTCATATGTCTTTCGAGTCCTAGAGAAAAAAAATTAATTAAAGTCAAAGAAAAAGTCAATTCAATTTTGACTTATCTAATCATTACACACTCCTTCTCTCTATTATTGGTGTATTTGATGCATCTATCATTTTTAGTATGAAGAGTCTATGGCTTTAGTATCTTCTGCTTCCTCTACTCTCTTAGCTACTTCTGACCCCAACTTCCCTTAAAACTCCCCACCTTGAGAGACTCTGCTGCCTTCTTTGTAGCCTCTGCTGCCTTCCTCACTGCCTCTACTTCAGTCTCCACCACTACTCTTACTGCTTTCTACTTCTGCTTCTCCTGAATTTTTTGCTCTGCCTCTTTTCTCTTCACCTCTGTTTATACCTACTTCTCTATCTGCCTTTCACTTCTTTCTTCTTCCTCCCAATGCTATATCATTAATAACTCTTCATGCTGCTATTGCAGCCTGTACTCTTACTCTTACAGCTCTTCAAGCTATCTTGCAGCTTCTAATATTATTAGATTTTTTATATTGGTGTTAAATGAGGAGAAAGAGGAATAGCCAGACATTGTAATAGAGCAATGAGGAAGAAAAAGACTTAGAAAAATCTAGGGAAGTGGCATTGCTTTCAAGTCCTACTTTAATGTAAAAATCTGATAGAGCTTGTTAGTATTCTCGAAGTCAATCTGATGTTCAACATTATAGAGATCATTTTTCTAGTCTGCTGCATTAATTAAATCCTTGGACCTTATCTTCATAAGGTCCTTAAGGGGAAGATACTGTTATAACCCTGAACAAATTCTGATAGAGAACCTGACCATTCTAACCTAATATTGGTTCAACCTTCCATTTTTGACAGATATGGGGATACTCACCTTTTGGAGGATACGCACTTTCTGCATGTAGATGCGTATATTTTCTACATATTTACTTATGTTGTTTTCTGGTCAATCGGCCATTCAGTTTCTATATGTAGTTAGCATTATTCCCTTATTGTAGACACTGTATCAGCATTATCGGAATTCTTACTAGATATGTATTTAAAGTCTAGCATAATTGACTATTGTACCTCAGTCATATATCTTGTTTACTCATTTACTTGTCTACTCACTAGTAGTTCTGTATATTTGTACTCAAAAATATAATCTATGACCTTCTACTCCTTTATTTAACCTATCTGACTTTGCTTCCTTCATACTTCTGTTCGACTTCTAACTTTCTAACTTTGATACTCTCAGCTTCCTATCCACTCTTGTCTTCTTCTCCACTTCCCCTTCAACTTCTCTGACTCTGACTTAGAGTCTCTCTGAGGAAAGAATCTCTTACATATAAATTAAGGACCTAGGGCTTATAGCAGTATAGCTCCTTATGAGCTGAGGTCAAGGTCCTTCTGACTCCAACTTAGTCAGTATTTTGCCTGATTAGGTATATCTGACATCCCAGTATCTAACAAGTACTAAGAATTCTTTACGTATTTAATAAGTACTAAGAATTCTTCACGTATTTAATAAGTATAAAAAAATCAGTTCAACTCTAGTACAAGGAATAACAAGTAGTGGATTTTATTGTAAATTAGAGTGAGACATAACACAATGTTTACAAAACTTTGAAGCAGTATATAACTAAGATATAAAACAATTAAAAAAGCTTTAGATGATATAATATAACAGCATAATAAGTAAACCACAATAATAAAAATAAGAAAGAGTAAATACCTTCTCAAAAAAATGAAGCTAAACAAATAAATCTATACAATGCATATAAAAAACTCATAGACAAACTTATTTGATATATTTTTTGTAGCCTCAAGCTTGTCTCACTCATAGCAAAGAAAGCTATGCCATTTATTGGTACTTATTAGTATTTCTTCATCCAATTCAAGATATTGTAATTATTACTAAAACCACTCTTTGTAAGTAGATAACTAGTAATAAAAAAAAGACAAATCTCTACATAGAACTGATGCAATAGATAGTAGCAGTATTACTGGTTTATCAAAGATATTTTGTAATTATATATGTAATAATATAGATCACCTAGCATGATCTTATTATATATAACTTAAAATATCTTACTTAGATTTAATAGTTGTGATAAGCTTAAGTCAAACATTTAGTATCTAAGGAGCTTACAGTGTCCTTTACCTAAATGTCATAAATTGAAGTATCAAGTGTAATAGTTACATCAATACTATGTAGCTGATTGACTCAATAGTTGAATCTGTAAGTTTTGTTACAATTGCGCGAATATCTTTTCCTTTTTCTTTCTTTACATAATACGGAGTTATTATGGACTATTTAGCATGAGGGGAACTCCCACGTAATGACAACGTTGTACCAGTAGCTAGTTTCTCTAGAGTTTCTCCTTTCTATTCTCACGTACTTTTCTCCTATGTTTCTCCTTTGTTTCTCCAATGTTTCTCCTTAACGTTTCTCCATACTTACTCCTTACATCTGGATGATACTCTTACACCTATCAGACTGGGGCAAGTTGTATAAAAACATATACTGTATCCAAGGTCGAATCTTTAACTTCGATCTCTTGTATCCTTCTAGCTTAGCAATAGATTTGTTAAGTCTTCACAATCTGTCTGAGTACTTTGAGTCTCAGCTTGATACTAAGCCTTGATTTACAATCAAGTCTTAGTCATCTAAATTACTTAATCGAAGTCTATAGTCATAGTCACAGTAACAAGTCACGTTAAGCTCGAACCTTAACAAGTTCCTGATCTTTATTACTTCTGTAAACCAATCATTTTAGATACTGTTGTAGATGAGTTAGAGGTACACACCTTTATTTTTACAGTTATTGAGTAGATTGTATAATAAAAAAGTGTCTCAAATATTAATTGTTTAAACAATAAATATAAACAACTAATTAAATAATAGAGTATTTAATATAGCTTTATAGTATTTATTATATACTACTGTAAGATTTATAGCTGAAGTTTTTGATTGCAATTATTAAAGATATCATATAGCTTGGTACAAAGACAGTGCTTACTATGAGTATAACATATACCTTATTCTATCTTGAATCACAAATTATTTTATATAATAGTATTCTATCACCTGTAGAATTTCACATATATTTTTGTAGTAATAGTAGATTCCTTTCTTGATATAATAGTTATAATAATAGTCATACTAGTAATTTATTGATAAGTCTTTAGCTTCTTTGTAACTTTTTTTATAGATAATTCTAACACTTACTTTAATAGTATTTATGAACTACTCAAGTAGTAACAGAACTGTTCTACTAAGTAAACAAGACTACCAGCTACTCTTCTATCTTTATCAAATTTGAGTGACCTTTGCAAATTTCATTAGTACATTAATAGATAGGTAGGTGTAGCTAGTATATTACAATTGATATACATAAGCTTATTAGAGAAAAAATAATTATATTGAATAGAAATGTACTTAGATAATTATATCTTCTATACTTTTAAAATATATGCTCAAAGGTTTAGTTTAGTTTCTTCATGAGCTTATCATCCTAAACAATCTATTTCAATGAGTCTCATAGGATATTTACTTGATTAGTACTTAGCTTGAGAGATTAGTATAAAAAGTGAAGGATTGTAACTAGTAGAAACTTCAAAGTGAGTCTAATATCTTGTTTTACATGCTACATCAGAAAGATATACTTCTTAGATTGTACATTGAGTTTAATAAACTGTGTAGTAGTTACAATACTAATATCTGTGAATAATCCACTGAAGTAGAGGTAGTTAATAAGGGTAAATAGGCTTTTTATTAAAAAAGGTGAAGAGAAAAAGAAGAAAAGATAAAAATATTACATAGAGGTTTTAGTGAAAGGCTGAACTTTTATGTATATACATTATACTCTTAGTAGCTTAACCACTAGCTTGTATCTTTCTACTTACTTATATAAATATTAGTTTTAATAGTATATTATAGTACTTACTTTAATGTATTTATTATAGACTGTAGTAATACTTACTTATATTAACAATAGGTTATTCAATTATAACAATCTGTTTATAGTATCTATTGTACATTATTCTATTGATACAAAAAATTAATAACAATCTTATTCATTATCTAAGTTTTGTACTTATACTCGTACTCTTTATATAAGACTTTAATAGTAGTTAGATAATACTCAAATAGATCTGTTAAAACTCTGATAGCATTTTGATAATACTCCCATCTAACTCTAATAACACTCCATGACACTCTCACAATACTGTCAAAAACTCAAATGTTATTGTTTTTTTTTTTTGTTTTTTTGTGATTTTTTCAAATTTATATTAAATTTATTCAATTTTTTAGAATTTATTGAGACTGGCTTTAAAGGTACTATATGTATCTCTTATATTGTAAGCTTATAATGAATTTATGACTGATTAGTTGTAGTGATCAGTGTAGAAGTTCAATTCCTATTATAAACAATTATATAATGGTGATAAAATTCATATAGTAAGTGTAATATGATATATACAATGGTACTTTTAGATAACTATAATTATATACATCATAGCAGTTGTATTATTTGTTTCATGTTTCAGTCACATGACTGTAGGAATAGACTTCTGAAAGTAGAAAATGTACTCTCAAAATTTGAAGATGCTATTATTTAATAACTACTAGACTGATTTTCAAGTTTTATATACTAATTTAAATAAATTTTTGCTACTTTCTTGTGATAATATAATTGTATAATATTTTTAGCAAAGGAGAATCCTATATATATAACATTAATTGTTTTACTATATAATAGTCTTTATTTTATTTATAACAACACTATATTCTTTTTAATTTCCTTTAATATCAACTAATTATAGTATATTACCAATACAATTACTCTTATATATGTATGTTGTAGTAGAGTGAGGAAACTTACTTGTCAAAAACTGATTACAATTCCTGAGGTACAAAGAATGTGTTTTTATATGAGGGCCAAAAAGGTTGATTTGGGAACCAAATTTGTACCATGGAAAAATATTAATATTATGAAAAAGTATAATTAATAGGCTATATATTTGTATTTTTATACTATTTTTAATTACTAGTTTATATATACTATCAATAACTAGATTGATTACATATTTTAATTATATATATCTTTTATAGTATATTTTATCAACATTTTGTATATAAGTTGTATTGTTTTGGCTTCAATATAAGATAAATAGATTTGTTGCATTAACAAATAATATTTAAAATGTAAATTTATACATAATTAATTAAAGGCTAGAAGAAATTAGAGTATTATTGGCAGAGTTATGAAGATCTAAAAAAATTCTTACTATTTTTGGACAATGTTGCTGCATTTGAAAGCTGTGGGTGCTATTTTTTTTCAGACATCTGAAAGAAGTAGCACTGAAGTAGTGCTAATATCACATGACCTATATTTAGCAATCTATAAAGCCTCAAAAAATACAAATAAAATCCTAAAAATCTCGAAACAATTATGAAAACTATCTGTAGATATAAATTACCTAATACTTAATCAAAAGGGATAAAAACATTATATAATCACTATAT
The DNA here is from genome assembly GCA_022606235.1 of Abortiporus biennis. Taxonomy (NCBI): domain Eukaryota; kingdom Fungi; phylum Basidiomycota; class Agaricomycetes; order Polyporales; family Podoscyphaceae; genus Abortiporus; species Abortiporus biennis. Next base: position 602,718 of record JABYQP010000004.1, on the reverse strand, counting down.
ACTAACTACAACAGCTTTGTCAAATAAGTATAACTTAGTAAGTTTTAGATATTTTCTCACGCTTTAATAATCAAAGTTAAAGGTGTATTGTATATGAATAACTTTTATTATTGGGGTGAAGCTGTAGGAGTTGATTCTAGGCCTCTAGAGCTTAAATAGTAGCCTCATTGGATTCTATTCTCATTTTAGGATGTCCAGTGCTCCCTTAGTCTCAGAGACCTAGAGAGTGCCCTGTCCCATTTTGGATGGTTTGGGCATCTTTTCCATCCAAGCTCAGATACAAAAGATGCTGAGAGGTTCAATTTGATAGATTTATCACCTTGAACCTCACTAAATCAAAAAAATTCAAAACAATTGTCAAAAATTCTGAAAAAATTACAAAAGCATTATTACAGAAACAATTACATAATTCCACTGCAATATTGAATAGTGTCATAATGTTACATCATTAAGCACTCATATACCATATTTAAAAATAAAAAATATACATAACTCTTCTAATTTTACTCCAATTTCAATCATTCCTTAACAAAAGTTATTTATATTAGTCATCTCTATAATCTTTATTAATAGAGTTAATATGTAAAAATAATATTACTCTTACCAAACTATGGTCACATAGAGTCATAAATAGTCACATGAGTAAAAATAAAGAATTACTTATAACTTCCTCAATTTTACTTCAATAAATGTAATTCCTAAATCAATCCTACTTAGTTTTGTAAAATCTATTGAATGAACTTATAATAAGTATCTTATATCTTATATAATTTTATACTTACTTATATACTAAGTTTTATAAATAACTTTATATCTCAGAAATTATATTTGCCAGTACTGATACTTTTTCTTCAAGTTTTTTCTTGTTTCTTATTAGGTCAGTGATTACACCAGAAGAAGCTGGTTGAAGAATCAAGCACCTTCAAGCTTCAAACACGATGACTAACTTTCACCTTCAATAATGACCTTAATTTACTTCAAGATGTCTTAATTTCTTTAAGCACTCATAACTGCAAGACCTTGAGACTCTGAGATCATTAAGACAAATTATTTTATTGTCTTTGAAGGATCAGGCTGGGTGAATAGTTGAGGCACATAATATTACAAAATGCATAGTTATCTTTTTCTTTCTTATATAATATGAAGTTATTGCAGACTATTTAGTACTAGAGGATTCCCACGTAATGATAAACATTGTATAACTAGCAAGTTTCTCTAGAGTTTCTTCTTCTATATTTTCACGTACTTTCTCCATAAGTTTTACTTAAATTTCTCTATAGTTTCTCCGATTATTTTCTTTATGATTACTCCTTATATCTAAATAATACTTTCGCATTCATTAGACTGAGGTAGTTATATAAAAGCATGTACTTTAGCCAAGGTTGAGTCTTTAACTTTGACCTCCTGTATACTTTCAATCTTAGCAATAGACTTGTTAAGTATTCTCACAGTCTTCTGAGTACTCAGTCTCAGTTCAATACTAAGCCTTGCTAGTAGTCAAGTCTTAGTTATCAAGATTATTTAATCGAAGTCCATAGTCATAGTTATGAAAAACAAGTTACGTTAAGCTTATATCTTAACACATAATGTCTTTTTATTTTCATTTTTGTATATTTTTCTTTATTTTTTTTCTCTTTATTCTGATTTTGTTAGACTTGTCATAGGTTGAGATAACTAAATATATGCAAAAAGTAGAGATCAAGAGAGCCGAGTATAACACATGCAGTCTAGGATAGTTGTATAGCTTAAAAAGAAACTTAGTGTATTTTTTGGTTATACTAGTATTTCTTCCTTGAGCAATTGTTTGTAGTATGAAACTATTATAATCTTTAGTATGTTACCTCTGTCGGTTTTATTGGTAATGTCAATGATATGGTAGATTTTTTTTTCATTTTTTATCTTGTTTTATTTTATTTTATTTAATTTTATCTTCATTTTTTATTGACTATCCAAGAAGGAGGTGACAGTATGAGCAATGTGTGTTACAATTCTATTTGTACTTAGTCTATCATTAACAGTAGTAAGCTTCTGATTCATCCATTTATCTTACAAAAGTTACTAGTGTATTGAATCCTATTGAAAGTGACAGTATTTAAAGTTTATTAAAGTTTTATTTAAGTTTTTTATATTAGTTACTCTATTTCTCTCAAGATCATCCTTCTCATCTTCTTTTATTCCTCCAGCAACTCTACTGATACTTCAAGAAACACTTTTACTACTAACATAGTATATTATTTTTTACTCTATTCATATACATACAAAAGTTTAGATTCTAACCTCAATATAAATCTACCAATGTGTGACCAATTCTTTTATAAAGTAGTGACTACTATAGAGATTTAGGTTTTCTATAAATCTTTATATAGATAGAGCTTTTGACGTATTATTTACTCTTTCCTTACTTACTAATTACTCCTTTTTTAGATAATTTTATGAGTTCTTTTGAAGCTACTCCTATGAATATTGGTAGTAGTACTATAATGATCAGAGAGAGGAGTTCTGGGATAACTAAAGCTGGAGTTCAGAGCTAATCTGGTAATGTCTCTATGCTCATAGTTAGGTCTTCAATGTCTTGGCCAAACTCAAAGAATGTACCTTAATTCAAAGGACATCACATTGAAGATTTTATTGAAAAAATTAAAGAGCTTGCATGTAATGTGAATATTGCAGAAGCTCTTTTATCCAACTGGGCACTTTGTTATTCTATGAATAAGATTA